>QNUK01000914.1:63728-81228 GCA_013621035.1 Clarias magur | reverse complement strand
GTGTGTGTGTGTGTGTGTGTGTGTGTGTGGGGTGGACCATCATGCTGCTCACTCTTCATCCTGCAGCAGCCTCGTCTTCAGCGCTGCTGATCAGTTCAGGGGTAAAAGTGGTGCAATGGAGGTGACGAACCCGAGTCCAGGGTCAGGTGTGGGTTCTAGACGAGGTCAACAAGCCTCTCTGTGTGTGTGTGTGTGTGTGTGTGTGTGTGTGTGTGTGTGTTCAACCTTTAATCGTGTCTCTCTGCAATGTTTTCCCCACAGAGAGTGTGTGTGTGTGTGTATGTGTGTGTGTGTGTGTGTGTGTGTGTGTGTGTGTGTGTGTGAATTGTTCCTAGTGCGATGAAGAAGTGTTAAAACTCGACATTCTCTCTCATGTGACTCTCTCTGTGTGTGTGTGTGTGTGTGTGTGTGTGTGTGTGTGTGTGTGTGTGTGTGTGTGTGTGTGTTTGGGGGGGTCGTGATGCAGTTTTGGCGTTTCGGCCTGCAGATGTGATAAAAGCAGAGCTTGTAGTGTAGTAATGGAACAGTCTCTCTCTCTCTCTGTCTCTCTCTCTCGCTGTCATACACACACACACACACACACACACACACACACACACACACACACACACACACACACACACACACACACACACACACACACACAAACACACACAAACACACACACACACACATTCTAAATATGAATAAATTTGCTCATCATCATCCGAAATAACAGAAAATGTTCACTCTCTTGTAAGATACAGTACACACCAAAGCAGATCTCTCTCTCTCTCTCACACACACACACACACACACACACACACACACACACACACACACACACACTTGACCCAACACTCCCCTCTCATCTACTGTTAAACTCTTAGCACCTGGTCGATGGAGGTGGCATTTAGAGGCAGAGACAGGGTGAGAAATGGGTTATGTACTGAGGGTGAGGATGGGGTTATGGACACACACACACACACACACACACACTGAACCCATACACTATGATAATCCAGAGGAAAGAGTGAAAGTGTGTGTGTTTGGTTGTGATCCGCATCATAAGTCTCTCACTGCAAATGTAATTTGTCTCCATGATGCAGCTGCTGAGGGATTAGCATAGATCTAAACACACACACACACACACACCTCGAACTGGAACTGGGCATGGAAGCACGTTGTCTCAGGGACGTTCAGGAAGTGTTGAATTGAGGCCGAGCTCAGTTTACTTTTCTTCTCGTCTTCTCTCTGGACCAGAAGTGACGAGGTGGACCTGGACATGGCTGGGGCAAGTTAATTGTTCTTCTTCACACCATCAGTCAAGAATTAACAGTAGATCTTCCACAGATTCTGAACGATGATTGTCACGTACCGAGTGTAGATTAATGAATGAAATCAGATCTTATCTTCAGATTTAAGGCTTCTGGGCTCTTAACCCTTTCAGTAGCTCAATCAGTTTCTGTGTCACAGGCTGAGAGGTGTGGGATTGATGAATGAGAGATACACATTATTAAGGTATCACTTAAGTTTGTAGGAAAGATCTACTGTGTATCCTGGACCAGGAATCATCTAACAGAGATGTTCTCGTGTCTAATGAACCCATGGTACAGTATCTCATTATTCACAGCGGAGCAGTTGGGGGTTCGTTGGCCTTTGTTTGGCAGTGCTGGGGTTTGAACCCAGGACCTTCTGATCAGTAGTCCAACGCCTTAACCACTGGACCACCCCTGCTCAGCGGTGCTGTGGATTAAACTGGTACCGCATGCTGGTGGGTTCTGACAGGTTCGGTCACTATTTCCAGACCATCTCATGGTCTTCTGTGGCCACAGTGAGATTAGACTATAAATATATCGTAAATAAATATCGTTTGGTATTTTATAACTTATAGCGTGAAACTTCAGGTGGCAGTCACAAGTCAAATAAAGACACCCGATGTTAACCACTCCATTGTAACCACGCCCACTAACGAGGTGGATCGGCGGTGGAGGTGTTGGGTTACTGATCAGAAGGTTGATTGTTTAAGCCCCTGGCACTGCATCATAGGTGACTTTGCACTCCGACCCCAACTTCCTAACAAGCTGTGATATGTAAAGAGAATCATTTCATTGTGTTATTAACAAGACAAAAACTGTTTGTAGCCATGTTGCTGATTCAGGTCAGCACCTGCCTTGAAGATCAACTGGCTTCTCTCAGTTACGCCTCATTGTATCAGCAGCAGATTCGTTCCTCACTTCACCTTCCTGACTTTGCATCGAGCCCACTGGCACAGATTGCATTTGTATTGATGCGTGGCAGGAGTATATCTGCATCACCATGCAATGTGTCCAATGATTTCAGGAAATGTTCACTCTGTGGAAGGCTAAAACCAAGACTAATCCCAAGCTCGCTCTCCTTTGTCCCAGTCTCAAGCGGCCCTCAGGAAGTTTACATGATCTCAATCTTCTCTGAGGCATCGAACTGCTGAACAGAATTAAACAGCCAGGGAAGGAATAAAACTTGTCCCAGGCAAATCCAGTCTGTGAGGAACAACAGCGTTACAAGTCAACGCTGGGCCTCACGAGTAATACATGCAATACATAATCCTTTCGCAATCCATTTGGATTTAGCAATTTCCCAGAAATCCTACACCAACTACCAATCTCCCTACTACAGGACGTACTCAGATGAATGTCGTCCACGATATCTATGTAAGCTCTTCAGAGAGGTAGAGTTGCATGCTGTTTACCCCTACGAGGTCCTACAGACACAAACCATGGTATTTACTGCCACTCAAAAGAATGCTACCTGATATTACCACAGGCGGAGTCCAACGGTTAGAGGATTAGTCACGACATCCTAATGCCTCGAGAACAGAATGTAGGAAGTCATCAAGACTACAAGACTAACCCTAACTTTCTGCTATGTGGATGTGATGAAAAGAAACACACACACACACACACACACATAGAGACGATAAGCTACAGCGCCCAGGCTTTGGCTCCACAACCTGTCTGTCTTCGCCTTCACCATCTGCAGTGTTTTGCATCCTCGAGCTTTTGTACACTCTATTCTTTTACACTCGATGCTCAGAGCCCTGAAATGATCTGAAATGTACAGCATTCGTTCAGTCTGTGTGTGTGTGTGTGTGTGTGTGTGTGTGTGTGTGTGTGTGTGTGTGTGTAGGTAGAATATTTCAGCTCATAACCGCCGTTGTCTTCTTTTGTCAGAAGATGGAATGAAGTGAGTTTTACATGAATTTATATTCATATGAGGTGCACATGCACGAGTGCCTGGGTTTATTGAGAGGGGGTTGGTTTCTATTCCACCACAATGCACATCCATGGCATGTGAGGCACATCTACCTCCATCCATACACTGTATTTCCTGAAGAGGAAAGTTTTGTTTTCTTTATTAGAGTAAAAAATATCATTAAAAAAAAAAAAAAAAAACACTCCTCAACTAGAGCAACAATTCTGCCAGCCATGTTTACCACATTCGTACAGAACTCTTTTCTGATTACAGTGGAACCTTGGATTACGAGCATAATTCGTTCCGGAAGCTGGCTCGTATTCCCATAAGAAATAATGGAAACTCAAATTATTCGTTCTACAGCCCAAAACAATAAATAGATAAAAATTATTAATACAACATATAAAGTAAAAGTAAAGCAAATTAACCTGCACTTAACATTTTTAAAAAAGTAAAAATAAATCCAGACAGATGAGTGTTTCCGTTTATGCGCGCAGGCGCCGTGTATTTGTATGTGTGTGTGTGTGTGTGTGTGTGTGTGTGTAATTAGCCCCTCGCCTCGCCTTAAACAGTAAAACTCCTCCTCCCTCCCACACCTCGCTTTTTAAGTTTCACAACTAACATACACAATGCAAACACTGTTTTAACTGTGAAAAAAATAAGCGACAGAGCTGAGTTTTCTGTGTAAATAAGGTGCGTGTGCACCCGGGGAGATCTGTGTGTGTGTGTGTGTGTGTGTGTGTGTGTGTCAAATTACGCGCACGTGCGCACACACACACAAAGTACACATGAGAAAAGTGTGTGTGTGTGTGTGTCGGTGTGTGTGGGGCACAGTGTCAAATTACGAGCGCGCACACAGAAGAGAGAGGGAGATGTTGATTATACCAGTGAGAGACGAGCACTAAGACGCAGCAGGGGAGACGATTACCCATAATTCCCGCAGCGCAAGAGAGAGAAAAATCATTGGCTCAGTTGTGATCATGATGCGTGATACACGATACTCGGCGCTCGTAAACTAATACCTGTTTTCAATTAAAAAATGTTTTTAAATCTTTGCTCGGTTTGCGGAACACTCGTAAACCAGGTTACTCGCAATCCGAGGTTCCACTGTAACTAAATTAAAGAACTGCCTTCTCGCAGAAAGAATATGAAAATATCTGAACCAGCATTACTAGGAAAGTGTAGCTGAATGTGATGATTTATCACTCTTGGTCAGAAGGTGTTGATTAATTCTCCACAGCCGCAGCTATGATACTGTAGTAGTGCAGAAGTTTACTGTGTATTAATGTGTTTGTTCTAATATGTTATTGTAGGCTCATTCACAGGGTCGTCTGCTTCTAAGCTTTCTGATATCTTCAGCAAATGTCTGTGTATCTGGCTTTGTGTTTCTTCTGTAATAACATTATGTCGTCTTAAACAACGCGCCGTCTCTGCAGTGATCGCTTGTGTCGTTCTGGCTGAATCCCAAACCCCTCTCTAACCCCTGATCAAGGGCACTACTTGGTGTGCGGAACAAGGCATTGTACACCCTACATAGTGCACTAGCTTCTAATTTAACCCCAGAACCCTGAAGTTACCGGAGCTGACATTCTAAAGTGTAATAAGTGTAAATATAAAATAAATCTGGTGGGTTTCTCAGGACTGTCCACCACCTCCATGGTTTCTTCTCCTCACCTGGAGCTCCTACAGAGAACCGCTGAGAGTTTGACACCACCCTCACCTCATGTTAGTTCAAACTGTTGTATAAAAGCAACAGCACACTAAAGGCAGCACTGTTGTACTGAATATCGGCTCGGCCGCGATCTCGTCGTTAACTGGGCTGCGCTCTCGTTCCTATAATGGCATCACAGCAGAAGCTCATGTTCTGAGGTCTAATTATCATCTGATTATTGTGTGCAAAATGATAACTAGCTGTTGCTTCTCAAATGATGTGTTTCACAAATGAACAAGGAAAAATGTGCAGTTGATTCCACATTAATATTCAAGTTTTACCCCAAAGTAATTGTTCACAATCACGTTGTCCTGAATTCAGATGTAGGCGTTTGGCGAGCGCAGGTATTTAAACCCTGCTGTGTATTTGATCTCCGTAAAGACTGTGGATTTATGACTGTGGGCTGTTGTGGTCATGAAAGCGCACCATGTGTCTGCTTTAGAGCGTGTCAGGAGAGGTCAGTGCCATGTGTATTCTTAATGCGCGAATAAATCGCGGGGAGAATAAGCCAGGCTGTAACTCCACCATCTCCTTCTCCCTGTTTTTCTTCTTCTTCTTCTTATTATTATTATTATTATTATAGAGAAATATTAGGACAAATCTGTTGTTTAGCTCAGAGCCTGAAATTTAATGGAATATCTTGCTTACTTGTTTGTTGCTTATGTTATTAGACATATTAATTACCAAAACTCATGCAGTTATCTAATCAGGCATTGTAATGGAAGCAGTGCGAAATACATAACATCATGTGGAGACGGACTCTGTGTAACGTTCACGCCAACCATCAGAATGAGCGAATATGTGATTCCCTGTGCTTCCATGACTGCCGACCTCCTGGGACTTTAAAGACACAACGGTCTCTAAAGGGCGGCACGGTGGTGTAGCGGTCAGCACTGTCACGTTGCACCTCCAGGGTCCGGGTTCGATTCCCGTCTCTGTGTGCGTGGAGTTTTCATGTTCTCCCCGTGCTTGGTGGGTTTCCTCCAGGTTCTCCGGTTTCCTCCTACAGTGCAAAGACTTGCAGATTAGACTAACTGGCGTACCCAAATTGCCCATATAGTGTAAATGAGAGTGTGTGTGTGTGTGTGTGTGTGTGTGTGTGCCCTGCGATGGATTGACACCCTGTCCAGGCCTCATGCCCTAAGTCTCCTGGCCTCCAGGCCCCCCGTGACCCAGAATAGAGGATAATGCAGGATAGACGATGAGTGAGAACAGTCTCTAGATTTTACTCAGATTGGTGTAATAAAAGAGAAACCAACCTAGCAGGTGTCATGTGGACAGAAAAGCCTTGGTGATGAGCGAGCTCCATGATCAGACTGGTCGGAGGTGACAGAAAGCCCAGGCTGCGGTAAGCACAGGATCGATATCTCTGTACGGTACAAGACTGGAAACATCTAACCTGGTCTGATGAATCTCGATTACAGCTGAGGCACACAGATGGCGAGATCAGAATTTGGCACCAACAGCATGAATCCACAGACCCAACCTGCGTTGTGTCAACAGTCCAGTCTGGTAGAGGTGGTGTGATGGTGTGGGGAATGTTTCCTTGGCACACTTTGGCTGTTAAAATCAACGAATCGTGGCTTAAATGCAGGAGCATATGCATCACTGTGCATCACTTCATGAGCACAATTGACCATCGTTAAATAGTTACATCCGGCATGATAGTGCATTGTGTCACAACAGTCTCTAAAGGGCGACACGGTGTGTAGTGTGTAGTGGTTAGCACCGTCGCCTGGCACCGCCAGGGTCAGGGGTCAAATCCCGTCTCAAAAGAATATTTCTTGACATTGTGTGGAATCCATGCCATAAAGAACTGAAGATGTTTCAAAAGCAAAAAGGACTTCCTGTCAAGGAAAAGTATAGGCATATGTTTCTTTACATTTACACTACATTTAAAAACTCATGCTGGAGACCGAGATTTAGTGAGAAAGTCCAAGACCGGCCCCGGTCGATACCATCCTAAGACCAGACTCCAGTCAAAGCTTAAACTTTGGCTGTAGGTTAATACCAGAGGATGCAGGTGAGTGTGTTATTGTGTCCAGTTAGCCACTATTTGGACAGTTTCTGATTCTCTGGGACGTACAGTATATACTTCAGCTTGCAATGCCTGAATAAAAGCAGTTTTTGTTTTTTCTTCAGTTTCTGATCTTCTGTGCTCGCTAAGACAGGAAACGAATTATTTCTCAGTTAGCAGGATTTGTCCTAATGAGACAAGCGGTTATTAAAATTAAGCGGCCCAATGGTTCCCATCAACGTCTGACCATAAAGCCTGGAATGTCTGTATGCCGTTTCATCTCCTCCAGTGACGAGCTGTCCTGACAAACTGCACACACACACACACACACACAACCTCTCACACACACATTTCCTCTTGTCCCCCGTAGAGCCTCGTCCTGGTCTTAATTTTTACACCCTTAATTTTATTGGTGGTCATCGGCTGTGCAGGACAGAGGTCGCTTTAATGGGAGCGGACGTAAAACTCCAGGCTTGTTTGAAATTAATATATGGTGTAAATCTTTTTTTTTTTTTTTCAGTGTGTCCTCGCTGCTGGAGCCTTTCTTTAACTACAGCTTTATATTGTTTGTTTTTGTGATGTTTTTTTCTCTTCCCTCCACTCATCTGTGAAACATAGCTGTAAATGTATAACATTTACGGTGCGAAAAAGAATCCGGTGCCGTGTACTCGGGGAAGTGTTGCAGCCAATTAATTGATTTCAATTCAGAGAAAAAAAAAAAAGGAAGAAAAAAGTAATATGTTTGGTTTTCAGTGTTTTCTCGCAAGCTATATGAACAGTACATAAATATATCGAAGCCCATTAGGTAACAGTGTTGCAGTGTCGTAATCAGTACCTTAAGAAATAACACACATTTTTATGTTTGAATGAATATAATTTTATTCATTTATATAAACTTGTATAAATATTTAAAAACTAAATGTATTGTTCTATGTTATATATTGATATGTATGAGATAATATTGTTAATTTATGTTTATATACATATACTGTACATTAATATGCAGCTTTTGGAAAAAATATTATCCCGGATGAATGAGGCTTCATATGTAGTATCTTATTTTGGAACATAAAAATCACAACAATAATAGAAAAAAAAAATTGTTTCTGTCTAAATCAAAATGTGTACAAAATATTAAACGGATACCAAAAATATATAGTTAAAAAAAAAACTATAATAAAAAGAAATGCTGTTGTTTTTATTTCTAGCCACAAAAATGAACTTGTAATAAGTTCTTTACCCTGGGGTTCATTTATTTATTTATTTATTTATTTATTTATTTATCAACTCAGGCTTTGGCTGTTTGTTTGTTGTGTTTCTTCCTCTTCTGTAAACACAACACAATTTTTGGCAGTCAATCAAATTTGCTCTTTGATTTCAGGTACGAAATGGGATCTTTTGCATCATTTCCTAAACACAAAACGTCGTGCTTCTCCTGGAATTGCTAGCCGGCGATGGGGAAGCGACTGCACTTTGTGCCCGTCCCTAACGAGGTGCTGACAGACACGTCTCGGCGATCAGAGCTCGTCATCCTCGAGCTTAACCTTTCCATTTCTCCCTTGAACGTCGCGAGAGAAGAGTAGAGATCCTGGCACGGAGGGTCTCAGGTCGGCCTTGTCGTCTCTGCCGCGCTGCTCGTCTAGTGTGATGTGACAGAGCCGCGGGCCTGCGTGTCACCTCTGTCACTACACCGCGTGTCAGGCCCTGCTACTGCACGTCTGTTAACGTACAGGACACGTAGTGCGCCGGATCAGACGCGGCTCGCTCTTCATGGTCCTCTTCCAGAGAGAGAGAGAAAGAAAATGAGGAATATCATATCGTTTGGGGTTTCCGCGGGGAGTCGAGCAGCGGGTGACTTTCCTCCTCACACACTCGGGAGCCCCTCGTAAAACTTGTATTTACGACTTTGTAATTTCACATTTACGAGTTTTGACCTCTGTATTTACGACTGCAGGCAGTTTGGGCACCAAACACACACACACACACACATTTATGCGTTTGTGGATGCTGCTTTAAGCGTGTGTGATGTGTTATATCATTCTGCTCAATGTCTTTTTGTTTTGTAATGAAACACGCATGTGGATTTCCTGCAGTTCGTTATCTTAGCGATCGTTAACATATAGATAGACAGATTACTTTATTAATCCTAAAATGAAATTGTAACATTACAGCAGACAGATTTAACAACCGCGTACAAACAACAAGGTGTAGAAGAATATTAAGACTAGAGTAAAATCACCTTTATTATAAAATAACATTAAGACGCTGCTAAGAAAAAGCAAATGTTGCGCTTAATACTTAAAAAGCTAAATTCAAGTAATCAGGTTTCAGGGACATGCCTGGTCTCAGTCGCTCTGATGCTCTGCAGTTGACCACCACACACACACACACACACACACACACACACACACACACACACACACACACACACACACACACACACAGACACACACGGCTGTACATGAGGGTGAGCAGATCCTGGAGACAGCACTGAAAGATGACACCAAACAGCACAAACTGGGAGTTAAAGGAACGGAGCAGACGAACTGCACTGCCAACAGCAAACGCCACAGACACGCCATCAGTCTACGGCCCGCGGACGCTAATCACACTCGGAGGATGGCGGCCAGGGGAAATCTGCCACCCGAGCTTGGGTCTGGAACCATCAGAGGACAAATTCGACAAATGGTGAAGGATTCAAACAATTAAACAGAATATGGGCTCAAAGAACAAACAGTAAACACACGTCTATGAGAAATGAGAAAACAAGAAAATAAATAGGAATGAAAGTTAATGTGAAACCACACGTACAGAGTTCATGCATTTTTCATTATTGCTCCACATTTCTACATGGGGGTACGACTTATCACTCAAAAATACACCAAGCAGTCCCCAACCCCACCCATGTGACAGATAAAGCGATCCACATGTGAAATGAGAATGAGTCACAGTTCAGCAGGTTCAGCTAGAAAAGGTCTGATAGTAATTGACTACCTGGAAACGCTGCCCCTTTCCTTCATCTCACACACTTGTTCTTATAATTACTGTATATTGTATAATGTGTAATGTTAAGCATAATAATCGCACATAGTTATTATTATAATTATATATATATATATATATATATATTTTTTTTTTTTTGTGATTTACCCCCCAAAATTTTGTCTGTTTTGTTGCAAGTCAAGGTCAGTGAAGTTACCTTACATATGGACGATTGTTAAAGAACCTCACATTTGGTAACTTCTGTGGGATTTGAATATTTTTTTAATTTTTGCTCATTTTTTATGTTTATATAAATATGCCTTTAATTTTCTCTGTTCATATACATTTTGGGAAAATCTTTACCCTAGACTCTATTACCAGGTCAGGAACCATCTATGATAACTTCAGTGACCTGGACATAAAAATTCAACCATTTGAAAAATAAATAATCACAAAAGTAAACGAACAAAGAAAAAATATATATTTTTAAATAAATTATAATTTTAATATTATAATTTTTACATTTTAAATGAACTATTTTTTTGTTGTCTTATTTAATGCTTTGTTCATCTAAAATTAAGAAGTCCTCTGATTTTATACCTATTAAATCTACCTTTGTTGATGTACCGGATTACCAGCTCGCTTGATAACGCCTCTTAGCATCGCTCTTTTTTACAAAAAAATTGGTAAAAAAAAAAAAAGTGGTCAAAATAAAACAATGTTGCTCATTGTGATTTATATGGACATTAACAGAAAAGTTTGTTCTTTTAAACAATGTTCTTAAAAGAAATGTACGCCTGAAGTACAGACGCAAAGTGTTTACACCAAGTGAGCGTCTGGCATTTTGGTTGTCCAGTGCTAATTTCTAATAAAACAGAGGCATACTCTACACTAAGGCTGGGATAGTTGTCTAGTGTTCGGTGTTCAGCCGTTTAGAACAGAACATGCAGCTCATACTGGTCTCTGGTTTTAAATGGTTGCATTTGAGTCTTGTTGGTAAGCGAGGTGTCCGGAACTTGAGGGAAAATCTGACAACACAACAACAAAGTCCTAATTTTCGATTTGATCCACTTCTTTAAATCGGCTCAGCAGATGTGTGAATTGTGAATCTCCTCTAATTTTTTTTAAATGCCTTTACCAGAAATGTCCCAGGAACTGCCATGCTTTAGTTAATTACCCTGAAGCTACAGAGGGTGGGAATAACATATTGCCATTTTATATCAAGTGTAAAGCTCCCTTTCTTTTAATTCAAGTCCGAGGTTTCGCTGAGGTTTTAGTCAAGTTCATGCTCAATCAATCAATCAATCAATCAATCATTTCTACATTTTGTTACATTTTCTAATCAAGTTTCAATTTTTATGATATATTTTAATCTTATTTATGACGCCACAATTATACACTACTTTATTTTTACTGAAAAATATTAGTGTTGTTTTAAACTTGCTACAACTCCATGTAAAAGTGGATTATGAACATAAAACCTAAAGCAGTGCAACATTCACTAATAAGGTCTATTTTTCCTCTGATGGGATCACAGCATGTAAAGGATGAGGCTGAACAATGTTACAGCAAAATGAGATAAACACCATTTTCTGACTTTCTGACTTATTCACTCATTTTGGCAAACCCGGATAAACTGCACTGTAAACCCTAAGGCTCAAAGTAATTAAACACATTGAGTGCTGTTAACTTAAATAACTGCAGTTAGGTCAGATTAATAGAGCTTTTTGAGTATTCAGAACTTTTTGGTGTTTATGAGTTTGTAGAAATTACACACTTCAAGTTAGATGAACAAATGTGAGATTTTAAGTAATTATAAGTACTTCACTAACAGTAACTGTCACCTTAAAGGCATTTCGTCTGCCATGTGGAAGACTCGGGTTCGATTCCCGGACCGGACTGTCTGCAACAATTTATTTGATTTGAAACCTGATAGTTCTCTTTACTTAAAATTGGAAACATCGTTACTTTAAAAAATTGATGTAACTGATTACCTGAGATGTTTTGAGTTTTGCCAACTTACTCGGGTTTACAGTGTGGGAGGGTTGGGCCAGGAACGGCATCCGACATAAAAACCGTGCCAGATTGAGTGCGGATCGGATTTAACAACAACAAGGATTGTCCACATGGTTGTCCATAACAAAACATCATTGCTTAAAACCACTCACTGTAAATTCTTCATTTAGAAGCTTTGAATGAACACCAGCACTGGTTTGTCTGCATTTGGGATCCATAATGCACTTATATATATATTTATATATATTTATTATTTATTTATAATATTTATGAAAGTAAGATTTACAGGGGAAAATGAAGCAATGAAACAAAGCTACATCATTTAGGATAACAGAAAAAGTCTATCTATCTAATTACTACAGTACAGGACATTCTGAGCATTTTGTAAAATAACACTAACTTCTTGTATTACTCTGTGCTTCTTCTTTTTTTTAAATGTTCAAAATGGAATTCAAAATTTGTATTCAAACTGTTCATATGTACACAGAGACATTTCTCTTCTCTCTCTGTGTGTGTATGTGTGTGTGTGTGTGTGAGATTGAGTGTCTCCATCCCTCCTGACGCTATAAAATCCTCTGAGATTGAACAAAGTAAATCGCCGTTTAAACCCCCCCCCCCCCGGGCCTCATGTTCCCCTCCTGTATAAAAGCACACTATTGATTTCCAGAAGTCTCACCCTGGACATCTCTTGTGGTAAGTTGCCTATAGAGAGAAAAAGAAAAAAAGAGTTTCACTCAGCCCTTTTGGAAGAGACAAACCAATAATCACATGACTTAGACGCAAAATGTACAAAATGAACTTGTGTGATTGTTGGAGTTTATGGTTCATGTGTGTTGTCTAAATATGAAACGTTTGATTTCACATGATTGTAGCTATTACACACATTATTATTATTATTATTATTATTATTATTATTATTATTATTATTATGTAAACCAGTTCTTTGGGCTACACAGCAATTCCACTGGTATGAAAACTATCCAGCTCAAAAAACCTCTTGAGAAAGGAAACAGTTGAAAATCTAAGATCAGGATAGGGTCGGGTATTGGGTTTGGTTTGGGGCTGGCTGGTTAAGGCTTGCCTGGGCGCAGTATTTGAGATGAGTTGCACACCGTGCATATCACCGCTTGTTCGATACCCCTATGACGGGCGATAGCTTATCCACTGCATCACTTGATGGAATTTTGCGACTGGACTGGTTGGAGATCTCGTTACATGGATGACCCGGGTGGTCTTCCTGGGATATGTGTGGTGACTGGGCACGGTTCCACTTTACCATGAAGATGCTCCTGGCCTTGGCTGATGCAGACAGCTGTTCTCTGAGGACTCGGGACTGCAGTCACTCAATAGTTCAGGACTGAAATTCCCTACAATTTTGTACCTGAGCCTCCAACAACGGACTCCATATTTACTTAAATACATAATCTGTTATGTTGAACTTCCAGTCCAGAACTCCTCAGCACTGTCGCCCTTGGCTTGTTCATCAGACACAATCTCATCATAATAATTTACAGTTGTCTCTTGGTATAAAAACACTCTGCCTTGCGGATTTTCGCCTTAAGACCTAAAATTTTGCAAGACTTTTTAAAGCTAAACCAGTGGCGTCTAAGCCTTTCAAAACATGTTTGTGTCAGTGGAAAACCAAGCGAAGTGAGTTTATACATTTGTTTTTTTGCATTTTGTGTAGGATTTAAAGAAGACATAGCACCATGGGTCCCAAGAATGTTAGCAAGGACAATAGCAAGAAGAAAGGGGAGCCGCTTTCAATTTCAGCTTTTTAAAGCAGTTGGTGCCGAGAGGAATCATAAATTACGGTTAAGTGAGGTTTAATGTCTTTTATTTTATATTTTACTTCATTTACACGTCTTTTTAAAAATGTTTTATTGTTTTTATATGCAAACAAATATGATAATGTGATTGTGTTGGAAATTGGTAATGTTGGTAATATTTTTGGGCAGCTGGAACGGATTATCTGCATTTACATTATTTCCTATGGGACAATACGTTTCACAATACAAACGGTCACCTTAAGAACTCGCCTCTGGAACGTATGAAACTCTAATGCCGAGGTTCTGCTGTACTGGTGTATTTATACACACCAATATTAATCAGCAACAGCACCTGGAGTCATATCAGTGTTCTCAGTCGCAGATAAATGTGTCATGTAATAAAATATACTGTATAAGCTCAAGTTTTCAGGAAAACCCTTCATGGCTCAAACAGATTATTCAAGTCTATCTTTTATTCAGGGTCGTGGGGGCCCTGGAGCCTGGAGCCGATTCCAGTAGACTTTGGGCACATGGTGGGATACACGGATGCCAATCCATCACAGGGAACACACACACATAGACACTTACATGCTCAATTATACGGGATTATATATCAGTCTAATCTGCTTGGTTTTGAAATTTGGGGGGAAACTGGAGTACCCTGTGGAAAACGTGCACACCACACACACACACGCGCACACGCGCACACACGCACACACGCACACACGCACACACGCACACACGCACACACACACATACACATACACACACACACACACACACACACACACACACACACACACACACACACACACACACAGGTGCCACCTTTGGAACGGATTATCTGCATTTCCATAATTTTCTTTTGATTCTATAAAGCTACTTTGCGATAATGATGATTGTTAAAAGCACTATATAAATAAAAATTTATTGTGTTCCATTTATTATTATTATTATTAGTAGTAGTATTGTTATTGTTGTTGATTCTGCATCTCTGTGTAGGCAGCCAGCCAGCCAGCCAGCCAGCCAGCCAGCCAGCCAGCCAGACAGACAGACAGACAGACAGACATACAGACAGACAGTACTCAACGTGAAGTGGCTAATTAACGGGGACAGAGGTGTGTCGAGGGGCCACTCTCGCGCGTCTTGACCGGAGACAAGAACAGATTTTTTATTCCTTATTCCGGCTGACAGCCAATCAGCCTCCAGCAGCGCAGGGACCTCCCCCCTCTCTCTCTCTCTCTCTCTCTCTCTCTCTCACGAATTTTTAGCCCCCTTTTCCCCAAATTCTTCACACATCCGCTCCACACACACACACATACACACACACACACACGTTTGTACGTAAAGCTATGAGACCTGAAGCGTATCATAATATTTCTAACATTTATTATTATTATTATTATTATTATTATTATTATTATTATTATAAGCAGTAGTAATAAGTAATCCCCCCCTCTCTCTTTGATGATCTCACACTCCAAAAAACATGACAAGGCGCCTGGGACACCGATGCGTCAGGTGCGCACCCGCGCATGTCTGCGTGCATGAGAGAGAGCCAGAGAGAGAGACAGAGACAGAGGGAGAGAGAGAGAGACAGATAAAGAGAGAGAGACAGAGAGAGAGACAGAAACAGAGGGAGAGAGAGAGAGACAGATAAAGAGACAGAGAGAGAGAGAGAGACAGATAAAGAGACAGAGAGAGAGAGAGAGAGAGAGACAGATAGAGAGAGAGAGAGAGAGAGACAGAGAGAGAGAGAGAGAGAGAGAGAGAGAGAGAGAGAGAGAGAGAGAGAGAGAGAGAGAGAGAGAGAGAGAGACAGAGAGACAGAGACAGAGAGAGAGACAGAGACAGAGAGAGAGAGACAGAGACAGAGAGAGAGACAGAGACAGAGAGGGAAAGAGAGGTTTTAAACTCACTTTATTATAACAAAATTAAATAAGGGACTATTTTACAATTTATGTACAGTTATAAGCATATACACAGAGAGGGGGGGAGACAGAGAAAGAGAGGAGGAGAGAGAGAGAGAGAGGGGGGGGAGAGAGAGAGAGAGAGGGGGGAGAGAAAGAAAGGAGTTTTTTTTTTAACTCACTACATATACACATGCACACACACACACACACTACATATACACACTAGCACATACATACATATACACACACAGACACTCATACACACATACATATACACACACAGACACACTCATACACACATACATATACACACAGACACACTCATACACAATATATAGATTCATATATATATATATATTTTTTTTTTGCAGTCATTCATTCTTCTTTATAGTTTTTGGTTTGTTCAGCTTCTGTCCATTTTCTCTTCTTCTTGAGTGTCTGTGGGTTTTTGAGCTTTTTTTTCTGTTAATTTTGCCTTTTTTAGTAGCGTTTTTACTAAGTGTTTCTTTTTTATGTCCGATATCTGTAATTGGTCTAGTTCTTGTAGGTATTGGTTTGCTTGTTCCTGGATGTCCTCTATGACTTTTTGTGGTTCCCCCTGTGTGTGTGCGGTGCTGCATCCGGCTTCTTCTGTGTCCAGTGTTGTTGTGTTCAGTGTTTGGCTGCGGGTTTTCCGCTTGTTGATTTGTTCTGTAATGTGCGTCTCTTCTCTTTTCCTCCTGGGTTTTACTGTGGTTTTCTCTTTGGGTGTCGGTGCTGGTGTGCAGGTCTGAGGTTCCTGTGCCTCTCCGGTACTGGTGCTGGGGGCGTGGTCAGCGTTGTGGGCGGGGTCAGCGCTGACTACTGTACACGCGCCGGGATGTTTCCTCACACTGTGTACAGTAGTGGCGGTGCTGGAGTCAGCGCCGGGTGCGGTGTGTGTCTCTGCGGTGGCGGTGTATGTGAGACTGACCTTCGTGAGCGCTGACTCGGGCGTGTCGCTGAGGCCCGCTGCGGACTCGGACTCCTCGGTGTTCTCAGGCTGACTGTCCCCGCTTTGCCGCTGCTGCTGTTTCCCGGCCGCGTCGCTCCTCGAGCTCCCCGGCTGCGCGGCTCCGTGTGGACAGCTCAGCCTTTTGTGTCCGACGTCCCCGCACTCGAAACACCTCAGCGGCTCCGTGGTGGCGAACACGGTGTAGCTGCCGTCCCCCACTTTGCACTTAAAGTTCACATTCAGTGTCCCTTCCTGGTTGTTTAGCACCATTAGTATCTGCCTCCGGAAGGACAGGACGCGCTTCACGCTGGAGCTCTTACACCCGAGCGGGATGGCCCTCATGGGGCTGACGAACTTCCCGAATCGGGCCAGCTCCCTCATGATCGCCTCGTCCTGTACAAACGGAGGCACGTTGGAGATCAGCACTCTCGTGGCGGGGGCAGACAGAGGGGAGACCGGCACCGCTGATCCTCTCACGGTTATTCCGCTCTTTACGAGCGCGCTCACGAGGTCGGTCTGTTTTAGAAACACCACCACCGCTTTGTTCATCCGGGAGGCTGAGTAGATGTTCCCGCACCCGACCTCCTCTCCCACCGCTAGCAGCACTTCTTCAACGAAGACCCCAGTGTCCACGACACACCTCACGCCATTCCGGAGAGACAAACTCTCCACACCGGCCTCGGAGGCCATGGTGCCCCGCTCGCTCTCTCTCACGAAAAAGTTTCAAATCATATGTATTTTACATAGCATTCACTAAAGTAATTAATGGAAATGAAAAAGGGGAATAAATAAAGCAAAAATAAATAAATGAATAGAGAAGTGGGGGGGAAAAAACGGGAAGTTTTTCCGGAAAAAACTTGGCAGGACGCCAAACAGTCTTTCACGCGCTCCCTCACACCCAGCGCA
>QNUK01000914.1:0-62497 GCA_013621035.1 Clarias magur | reverse complement strand
AGAAACTTCTTTAAAAAACATTAAAAATCTTACTGATCCCAAACTTTTGAACAGCAGTACATACACACACATAAAGAGAGAGAGAGAGAGACAGAGAGAGAGAGACAGATAGAGAGACAGAGAGAGAGAGAGACAGATAGAGAGACAGAGAGAGAGAGAGAGACAGAGAGAGAGAGAGAGAGAGAGAGAGGGCGTTTTGGCGCGTTTTTATGCTCACCGAGTTTTATTATTATTATTTTTCGATTTTCAAACATCCGGGAAATTTTTATCATCACCATAATCATCATCATCATCATCATCATCATCGTCATCATCATCGTCGTCATCATCAATTGTGACTAATAGCCTCAAAAAAGATAATCACACACACTACAAATTTTGCGCACTTATTCGCTTACACACTATGAAGTGCACAAACAGCCTACATCCACTAAATGCTCTTCATCACCTCCTCTTTTATACTAAAGCCCCAGATAGAGTGTAGACTCATGACACGCTCCCCAGTGCACTGAACCCTCTAATCGGAGGATGCTGCACTCATATTATAGATTCATCATATTTAGTGCACTTGTTCATTCTGGGATTCTATACAGCACCCTACTCTTTACCAGCGTGCACTTAATAATGGTATGGCAGAATTTCATGTATTATTGCATTTAATACAAATCTATTTCTGATATCACATCTGTACCGCAATATGATGAGATTTTAGAGGAATTTATTTATTTACTTTTTTCTTGACTTGTATCTTCAGGATGGTCAAAGCTAATTCTACACATTACTGCACTGGGGTGTGACATAATCACACCCCCCCCCCCCACCCCCCCAACCAGCTTCAACTCAATCTGGATTCTAAAGCTCACTTTAAATGAGTGCACTAGACAAGGAATGAAGTAAAGTCTTAGACACACTGTGTAATGCAGCTTATCTGTATTCAGCATCGAGTTGTTTGTATTCGTTCCATTTGATTGCATTATAATGGCGTCCATCTTGTTAAAGTGGGTAAAGAATAGGAGGCTGAATCTGGTCTGATGAAGTGCACCAGACATAAAAGCACTAATCACACGCTGGAGCCTGAAAGATGTTTTTGATCGCTTAATTTTAATTTGTGCTGTTCTATAAAAATAACACCTACTCTTTTCATCATCATCATCATCATCATCATCATCATCACCTTCTTCTTCTGTTACACAGGCAAAGTCTACAGGGATTTCCTCCACCCCTTTTACTATTATTATTATTATTATTATTATTATTATTATTAACGCCTGATTATCGAGCGCGCACCAGTCTCACCTCCCAGCGTCCTCTCCTGGCATCTGTTCACTTCATAAATGAACTATTAATAAATCCATTATCTCATCATCACACATTAAAGTGAAGAGAAAAAAAACTGCCGCTGTGAGAAAAAAAACGTGAGACGATTATTATTATTATTATTATTATTATTATTATTGTCTCGCCTCACTCCATCCTCATACACCAAATAGGTGAATTTAAAACATATTTATTTTTGTGCGAAATAAAATATCGTCATTAAAATGTGAACATCATTAACATCTAAGAAATATATCTTAGAAATGTAAATAAAAGGCGTTTTTTCATTTTATCAACAAAACCGACATCAGGCCTAATAAATGCCGCGAATAACATCCGAGTTTGAACAAATCTCTGTCTCGTTTCACATGACAGAAAAAGAATGCAAATGATCAGAAACATCTACATTTACACTTGTATTTGTGAGACATTTCAGCTGATGAACACACACACACACACACACACACACACACGCTGATCATTGTTCTTCCCCCGAGCACAGCTGATGCCCTCACACCTCCTCCTCGCGTTTCACTTCATTTTACTCACTTCTATTTATTTATTTAGTTTGTTTGTTTGATAATATTAGACAGTGTTTGCGTTACTCTAACAACCAGACCAGCGTGTTTATCTGATGCATCTTATTAATAATAAACACTGATTTAAAGGAGCGTGTCATTTATTATAATCATATTTATTTATTTATTTGTTTGTTCGATCTTTTTTTAATTATTATTATTTTTTTTTACTCTGTGTTAACGAAAGTGTCGCAAGGGGAAACACCTGAAGGATCTCTCACTCGTTCTCTCTCCGCGCGCGCGCGCGCGTGTGTGTGTGTGTGTGTAAGGTGTATAGTTAGGAGGAGGGACCATGACGGAGCACCACGCGCACGTTCTGAAGAAGGACCCAGAGCTTTCTTAATGCTGCCGGACGCGTTTCTATCTGTGTGTGTGTGTGTGTGTGTGTGTGGCAAAGAAACAAAATAAACCCTTCATAAGCAGCCTTTCAAACACCGCATAGAGAGAAGAGATTAAACATCGTCGCTTTGCGTTGCTCAACTGGAGAGAGAGGTGTGTGTGTGTGTGTGTGTGTGTGTTTAGGTCTTTCTTTTTTTATTGGTGTGTGTGCTTTACTTTTAGCTCTTTCTTTTAAATTGTGTGTATGGGGGATTAATTGGTTAGCTGGTGTGTGTGTGTGTGTGTGTGTGTGTGTGTGTGTATCGGGGGGGGGGGTAATTGGTGGTATGTTGTGTGTGTGTTCCATTTGTTTGTGTTAAAGAATCAATCTTCTTAGCAAACGATAAAATAAATCTCCTCTTACGTTTGTGTCACGTAATGCTGAACGTGTGTGTGTGTGTGTGTGTGAGAGAGAGAGAGCAAGTAGGATTTTAAAACTCTTTGAATTACTTTAAAACACTCGCCTTCGTTTAAAATGAGATGAATATCTCAACCTCTTCTACAGGTTATTCTAGAGAGATTAAGAAAAAAAAATAAACTTTTATGTATGTTTGCAAAAACTTGGTGTATGTGTGTTTTTAAAATCTTAATTTTGTTTTGTTTTTAAAGATTAAATACTAATTAGTTTCTGAACTGATTTAACAAGGCTGTTGTCGGACCCCAGTGTCAGAAAAAGGCAGCCCCGCCTCTTTCTTTGTGGTGTGTGTGTGTGTGTGTGGTATATAAACCCCCTGTACCCTCAGATCAGAGTCTCAGACACAAACCGAAGCAGAACATCATCACAGTGGTCCTGTAAGCGCTCTACTCTCCTGCTGGTTTATTTATTCCGCACTTATTCTTTTATTTGTTTTGTTTTTGTGTGTGTGTGTGTGTGTGTGTGTGTGTGTGTGTCATCGAGTATGCAGTTGGAGAGTCTGCTGCCCAGTTTACCCAAGACTTTCTACACGCTTTCTTCTTCATCATCTTCATCATCCTCTTCATCTTCCGATAGCACGAGCCCGGGCTCGTCCACGCACGCGAGCGCGCACACAAGCAGCGCACACGGCTTCCCCGGTGACGCGGACCGGACCGAGCACGAGCCTGACCCGGGTAAGAAGTACCGCTCCGCTATGATGATGAGCAGCAGCAGCAGCAGCAGCGCGAGTGGTGGAGGAACCGGGACCGGCGCAGGAGGAGAGCGAGAGGGGGATGAGTTCTCCACCGGGAGTAAGAGCAGAAAGAGTTCTCCGGTAATAGGAGGAGGAGGAGGAGGAGAGGAGGATGAAGAGCTGGTGACCCGGCGCTACGGGATCGAAGAGCTCGGTACCGACCGCTACTTCATCTCGCCGAGCTCAGACGCCAGCGCGTGCTCGTTGTTCCCGTACGGCGCGCAGGGAGGCCCGGTGTACGGCGGCGCGGCCGCGCGCTACTCCTCCCCGTACTCCTCCGCCGCCTCGGTGCTCGCCCCGCCGCCGCCTCCACCGCCGCCGCCGCCTCCGCCGGGCGCCGTGTGCAGTTCCCGCGCTCAGCTCGCGCCTCCCAGCGCCGCCGCGTACCAGTTCGGACAGGGGCCCACCTGCCTGTACCCGTCCTACCACCCCGGGCTCGCCGTGGGCAGGGCGCAGGTGTACCTGTGTAACCGTGCGCTCTGGCTCAAGTTCCACCGGCATCAGACCGAGATGATCATCACCAAGCAGGGCAGGTACGAGTTCTCTCTCTCTCTCTCTCTCTCTCTCTCTCTCTCTCTTAAAAAAAATTATATATAATTATTATTATTCCAAATGTTGATGAGCTCAACCCTTGGATATTCCACATGGTGATGCTAAGTGGGGTCATGTTGTGTTTTATATTTTTGTTTTTTAAAAGAGACAATTAGCATATCATTATATACATCAGAGCTTACAAATGTGGGTCTTTTACTTCAGGCAGTATTATATATATATATATATATATATATATATATATATATATATATATATATATATATATATATATATAACATTTAATAATAAATAGAAAAACTAATATTAACAACAATAATAACAAATATCAGGTAAGGATCTAACCAATGGTGATGTTAAATTGTATTTAATTAAATTGTATTCAAGGGGTGTGCACGCTCTCTCTCTCTCTCTCTCTCTCTCTCTCTCTCTCTCTCTCTCTCTCTTCAAAAGTGTAGTCTTTATTTGATCTTTCACCTTTTCAGGTTTTTATTCTTGGTTTTAAATATTTCCGGAGAAAGAGATTCAAGTGCCAGCTTATTTAAATGATCAGGCCTAAATGGCTATATACCTAAGCAGAAAAAAACAAGCTGGCACAGCAGAGTACAGACTGCAAATACTATTAATAATAATAATAATAAATTGATTGGACTTGGAATGAAATAAAATTATTCTTTTACAAGATCATGAGCGATGTAAATGTTTAAAACAGTGTGGTGATTACAATTACAATTTATCAAATATTTCCGAACGGTATTTGCTGATCTATTCAGCACATTTAGTTAATTAAACCGGGAAACGTTTCCTAAACAACCGCAAACATCGCGCGTTCCATAACAAACCAGGAAAGCTGAGGATTATGTGCATTACACGTTCCACGTAATTCCAAGCAAATTATTACACTGATATATTTTAAAGTTGTAAATAAAGCGACATGTATTATCGGCTGCTTATGAGTTCAGTGCATTTAATTCTAGTCTTTCTCTGAACGAAACAGAAAATATTTCTCGCTCACGCATAATGAAACAAAGTTGGTGAAATTATCTTGCGCATGCGCAGCCAAAGAGCGGCAATTAGACGTGTCCGTTTAGATTCGATCCGAACTGATCATTTTTACCTGAGAGGTACTTCCGGTAATGTGTCACGGTGACGAAAAACCGCGATTTAATTTATGTAAAGTTTTTTTTTGTGTGTGTGTGTGTGTTTTTTATTGATGTCGTTACAGTTTTGTGTTTATACTGAGTGTGAAGATTTTTCATACTTATTTTTCACACAAAAAGCATGCATCAAGCGAACTTCCATTTTTATTTTCCATTTCTAATAAACACGAATAGGTCGAGTTCATCCCACTGCACGCGTTTGCGGTTATACTGTTACTGGTTATACGCGCGAGTGGTAATGAATAAGGAAGTGACATTTTATAATAGTATTATTATTATTATTATTATTCGTGCTGCTGTTGTGTCCTGTTGGTGAGCTGCGTGTATTAATCCAATGATGTTGACCCTGATCATCAGTCACATCTAATTTAATCTAAAGAACAAAAAATGCGCAGAAAAGAATCCCTGTCTCTCTTCTCAACAATCAGCGCCTCACTGCACATCTACAATATCTCCTTCCTTTTTATTTTTTATAATGACCATTTACTCCGATTTATGTGAAGTTGAATAATTATGGATACATTTAGTTAATTAATGCGAATTCATGTTTTGGGTTTGAGATAAGAGTGCATGTTTTTTTCCCTTGCTTCTCCTTACTCATGCGCGAAAATAAGACCATAAACAACAATTTTTATTATTATTATTAATAATAATAAAATAATAATAATAATATTTAATACATATTATTATTATGATTATTTGTATCATGTTTCCATGTTTATACGTGTTTAATATTTTAATATATTAATATGGTTATCGTTGGTAGTGAATGTTAAACACTACCACACATATAATAAATAATAATAATTATTATTATTATTATTATTATGTCTCGTGCAGCCGCTGTTCAATCTCTCATATTTTTTCTTCTGAACAACAATCACCCGATGTTGTGTTCTGCGCAGGCGCATGTTCCCGTTCCTGAGCTTCAACATCGCGGGACTGAACGTGAGCGCGCACTACAACGTGTTCGTGGAGGTCGTGCTCGCGGACCCGAATCATTGGCGCTTCCAGGGCGGGAAATGGGTCACGTGTGGCAAAGCGGACAACAACATGCAAGGTGAGGGGGATGATGATGATGATGATGATGGCTGGAGAAGGGCTTGAAGCCCCTGAAATACGATTTTTATTTATTTATTTATTTGCTTTACAAACATTATGCAAACAAACTCGGCAGTGAAACAATAAAGAACTTTATGCACAGTGAACCTCCAATGTAAAAGTAATGTGATTCTTAATGCACTGTGCAAAACATTACACCTGCATGCACCACTAAGGGGGATATCTTGCAGTTAAATAAACTCTTTAACAAACAAAATCAGAAGCATGCAGTGAGCAAACATTTAGTGAAAAAAAAGTAAGTCCTAAATTTAAGAAGCACCTAAAGTGCAAAATAATTATGGTTCATCAGTGGGTGAATGCATCTAGATAGTAGTCATTAAAATCCACTCATGGCTTTTTACAGCTCATGATTTCTACATTTTAGCACAAAATATGAGCAGTTGCAGCTAAGAACTATGTAGAACCTCATAAAGGAGCATGCATCTCTGTTCTATACGTTGCTTCATGTTGACACGAGTGAAGCTTATTTATATTGCATGCATTTGAGGATTGAAAAATAGGTTGAAATGATGGGTTAAATTTTTTTGCTATAAAAATGTAAATTATTTTAACAAAGTTTCGACACACCAGAAACTGTGGGGTCTGCACAACAGCTACAGGGGAGTGTTTTTTTTTTTTTCTTTTCTTTTTTTATAAATAACTTTTTTTTTCACACAATTAGTGTGAAATGAGAAGGCAGTTTTAAGTGTGTGAAGTTACAGTGCACTTTCACTGCAGGGTAAAAGGGAACTAGAAGTACAAAGTGACTTAAAAAACGCTAACACTTGTATAACATGGTAACTTAGGTTAATAAGTACGGTGTGGAAAATCTGACTCTTGTGGCATTTTTGCCAAAACGTGACAAACAGTACTGTAAAGAAAACTCCGAAAAGTGTTGTCACTTTCTTCTTGATTAATGAATCGATATGTACTTCATAGAAGTATGTTGGTGTTCTTGCTCCTTTTTAAATGAATATACAGTAAGTCCATTTGGAAGAGAAATACACGGACAGGAAATTTCAGTTTCAGTCTCATTATTTTATACAATATTTGCTAATGGTCAAATAGGAATTTAGTTCCTGCTAAACAGAATTATTAAATACATTACTAGTACCTGTGTCCTTTATGGTCAGTGGGATGATGGTGTCAGGTGTATACATTTTATACCTTTTGGTACCCATCTTTTATATAATAATAATAATCATAATAATAATAATAATTGCAATAATAAAAATCTAAAACAAAAATGTTGCCAACATTTACATTCGAATAGAAATCTTGGTATGATTTCATTTGGTGTCGCACAAGTTTTAAAATTCTCAAGGCATTTCAGTTATTCAATATACAGTTATATTTTTCAACAGATCAACATTTTTAATAAATAAAGAAAAAATAAATGCAGCTTGAAACTGTCTATATAGTCTGTATATATGAAGCTTGCAACAAATGTATCACAAGATAAAAAAAAAACAACAACAAATGCTTAAAATTCATTGTATTTTGCAGGTTTCCAAATAGCATCTGCTTTTATTTACATGAATAAAGCACAAATTCACTATGAGTTCTGAAACTAAGAAGCTTGAGCAGACAGAGTGGGTGTCGTGTATATATATGTGTGTGTGTGTCTGTGTGTTTCGAAATGAGCAGCATTCCTCACACTTCATCTAAATATATACTGGTTAGATCCTCTTCAGAACAGAACACTATTGTTTTATTCAATTAACAGATTTTGATTCTACTATTTGATGACTTTATTAATCCACGAATGGAGATTTCGATGCAACTAGATGCATAAAAACACAGAAAAAATGACTGTGTGTGCAAATGTATGTAGCATAGATATTATGCTGTGAAATAAAAAGCAAGAGAAATCTTAAGCAGAACGAAAAGCTCACAGAGGAAACGCTGTCCAGATCAGTGGCCACGGGCCTGACGTTAGTTGTAGAGGCTGATGGCACTCGGTAGGAACGATTTCCTGTGTTGTTCCTTTAAGCAGTAGGATGACGGAGTCTGATGCTGAAACTGCTATTAAGCTTCTCGAGTGTGTATGGAGGAGATGAGAGGCTTCCTCTGTGATGACCAGCATTCTGTGCCTGACTGCCCTCCAGGGTAACGAGCTTATAGCCCACAACACACTCGGCTGTTTTAATCGGTTTGTTCAGTGTTTCTTTAATGATCGCAGCCCAACACATAACAGCAATTTCAAATATTTGTTTTTGGAAAGCAATTGTTTTTTTTTTTTTTTTTTTACATCAAGACGAGATGTTTTTAACACAGGAAGTGAGAATTGTGAATCCCTGAATAATTAACATCATTTGTATGTTTCAGGAAACAAAATGTATGTACATCCCGAGTCGCCGAATACGGGAGCTCACTGGATGAGGCAAGAGATTTCATTCAGCAAGCTGAAACTGACCAACAACAAGGGCGCAAACAACAACAATACCCAGGTACACACACACACACACACACACACACAACCTTTTCAAGAGAAAACGTGCGGCCCGGAGTATCCATATAAACACAGTAATGTGTAAAAAAAAAAAAAAGCACTTATTTTCATGTTTTTTCCCTTAAACAGAATTGTAAATTTAATTTGTAAATTTTTATGCATGTAAGCGGAAAGATTGAAGTGAAGTAGGTGGATTGCAGTGCAATAGTACAGATAGAAGGTCCAATTCACTTCACTCTTCAGCGGGTGGGAGCATGAACACAACTTGCCAGGGGTTACACTCCATCCATAATCAGGTCCCTCAGTGGTGGGTCGCTGCACTTTAAATGACTGGCTGATGAGCATTAAAGTCCCGCGGATGGCGGTTTCTAACTATACAACATGTACACAGTGCGTGTAAAACTCAGGAGTTTGAGTGTCCTCAGTAATATAAACACGGCGATATAATCTTATTATCCTGGAGACAACGAGTCTCTTATGTTCCGTTTTAGTCGTATTTTTATGCGTATACACATACATGCGCACAACCTTATGGGGACCAGGTGTCCTTAGCATGGTAATGTTTATATTTGATGTTATTTAATTTTATCTGGAAATGCACACACTATAGTATTAATACATTGTAGGGACAGAACGACCTTATAAGTAGACTAACGTTTAACATGATTTACAACAAAGTCCTTACTTGGCGTAGTCATTTAGCTCAGACAAAACGTTTCACGTCCCTGGTGTGAAATTGCCCTAACCAGTGTGAACTTAATGCACAGTGTCCGAGGTGCAAATTTTCACTTTGTTTATGCTCACAAATCGACTTTATGCACTTTTATACAGTAGATGAACGCGCACACGCATGCACAGACAATGCTGATTATTAGCACGGAGGCTGCAAAAAGGTTCTGTGCACACGCGCGTACGCACGCACCAACACTGAAGTGTCAAACCACTATGCAACAACCGAGAAAATGGTGATGAAGCAACTTCGACAGACACGATCCCGTCTTCATGATGTAGATATCGTTTATCTGAAAGCTGATATGCTCATGTTCTAAAACACTCCCTTTCTTTCTTTAGCGTTCGAGCACAGTTCTTTATTCTTGAACATTCTAGAACGTTTCCATTTAAAAATCCTTTGTCGCGTTGTTTCAGGACTGAACAGTTAGAACCCCGCTCCATGCCCGTCACTCTAATGCCTCCCTTTAGACACAGTCGATAATTGAGCCAAGCTACTGTAATTAGCTAGGAAGTTAGCATGGTAGCCAATTAGCGCAGGTGTAAATGAGGGCTTCCGTCAAGTTAAAGCACATTTAACCAGTGCAAGTGGAGAAAATGTGAGTTTTGCACTGGTGTTAACACTGTTTAAGGCAGTTTTAAAACATGAACTTTGAATGATACATTTTTCTAAATTTCTCTGAGAACTTGTTCTGTCCTCAGTGCTCACTAATTTCATCTGCAGACATTACAGCACTAGATAGATTTAACAAGGTATTGTGGTGCGTGTGTGCGCGTTATAAACCTTCCGTTGTTCAGGTTTGTATCATTTTATTTATTGTAGCAATAAAACTACGGACCAGAAAGCTAAAGGTGGCGTGTTTGTACTTCAGGATCTTCCGTCGGTTTTTGGAGGAGTGCGTATATGAGCATATATATGCTAAATGCTAATTAGCCAGCAGCTTGTTGGCATAACTTGATGTTCTCGTTCCACATAACTGCTAATGAGACCTTGTGTAAGAAGTGTGGCACAAATGCAGAAAAATAAACATTTACTGGAAGGTGTGTGTGTGTGTGTGTGTGTGTGTGTGTGTGTGTGTGTGTTTTGGCTGAAGTAAAGATTTTTACTGAGTATGCATGGTGGTTCAGTGGTTTGACACTACTGTGTCTACTGTTTTTGCAGAGACCGAACAATTCTCTGCTGTGTGTGTGTGTGTGTGTGTGTGTGTGTGGTTAAAATGCAACAGAAAAATAATACACCAAAAAAATAGTAAGCTAAATAAAAAAAAAACTTTACCATGTTGAGAATAATCTGTTGTCTGTCACTGTGTGTGTGTGTGTGTGTGTACAGATGATTGTCCTGCAGTCTCTCCATAAGTATCAGCCGAGGCTGCACATCGTGGAGGTGAGTGAAGACGGTGTGGAGGACATGAGCGGCGAGTCCAAAACTCAAACCTTCACTTTCCCTGAAAACCAGTTCATCGCTGTCACAGCTTACCAGAATACAGATGTAAGAGACACACACACACACACACACACACACACACACACACACACACACACACACACACACACACACAGTCTTGCTCCTTTCTGCTTCCTGACCTTGTGTTCCATTAGTAAGGTGATTATTTCTCTCTTGTCCAGATCACACAGTTAAAGATTGACCACAACCCATTTGCTAAAGGATTCAGAGATAACTATGACTCGTAAGTGTCCTCTCTCTTTCTCACACACACACACACACACACACACACACACACACACACACACACACACACACAGACATACACCACCTTGTTCAGAGAGACAGATGGATGTAGAGATGAGATGATGCATAGATTGTGGTAGATGGACAGCTTGACAGATGAATCAAACAAGAAATGGATGAAGAGTTCGAGGGAGGTGTGACAGGAGGGCTAGAGAGAGAGCGGGAGTGATGGATGTACTCGTACAGAGAAGGAAAAACAAAAAACAGACGGGGAAAGACCGACAGACAGACCGAGTTATAGATGGTTAGACAGAAGAGTAGGTAAGCGTGGAAACGGAAGTTCTTCAGGGTTTGGCACTCGTCCCTTTGCAGGAAAGACTCGAACTTAAACTTGACCAGAGTGTGTGTTTGCGTGCATTTGTATAAACTAACCTATGTGGTAAATTAACAGTATGGTGGCTTAGTGGTTAGCACCGTCTCCTTGAACCTCCATGGTCCCGATTCAATTCCTGGCAAGGATTCATTCCCAGAGTTTGCATGTTCTCCCTGTGCTTGATGGGTTTCCCCAAGGTTCCTCAGTTTCCTACCACAGTTCAAAGTCATGCAGATCGGGCTAATTGGCGTTCCCAGATTGCCCATAGTGTATGAATAAATGTGTGTGTGTGTGTGTGTGTGTGTGTGTGTGTGTGTGTGTGTGTGTGTGTGTACCCAGCCTTGTTCCATAAGTCTCCTGGGTGAGGCTCCAGGTCCTCTGCAACCATGTAAAACTTTACACATGTATAACTTTACACAATACTCCCAGTTTTGTGCAAATGCAAGGAGTTGTGCATATTTTCAAACTACCAACCAGATGTAGATCTTGTATCTTTACATTTCTTAAGCATTTCGTGTCTTATTTCAAGGACACACACACACAAAAAAAGAGTACTTGAGTGCAAAACTGAGTAGTTGGTTTTCACATGCAATTTGTTTCTTTGCTCTGAACCACTTTGTCAGAGATGTTGACTGTTTTTTTTTTTTTAACTCTTCCCCAGAAAACCTTTTTATAGTGTTTAATGAAAAAGTAAAAGCATTTGCTCACATGTCAACATCCTTCATTATCTGTAGACATGGATAACTCTCTCTGTTTCTCTGTATCAGGATGTACACTGCTCCAGAAAGTGATCGGTTGACCCCGTCCCCCACTGACTCTCCTCGTTCACACCAGATCGTCCCAGGAGCACGTTACGCCATGCAGCCTTTCTTCCAGGACCAGTTTGTGAATAATCTCCCTCAGAATCATCGTTTGTATGGTGGAGAGCGTGCCGTACCCCAGACCAACGGCCTCCTGTCTCCTCAGAGTGATGACTCGTCCATCTCTGCATCATCCTCGTCCTCCGCCGCTCAGAGGTGGTTCGTCACACCCGTCCAGCAGAACGAGGCCGACTACTCCGTCCTCCCTTACGGCATCAAGCCCCTCCCGCTTCAGAGCCCGCACTCGTTTGGGTATTACCCAGAATCCTCTGCTTTTGCCTCGATCTCAGCTGGATGGAGTGGTGGGAGGAGTTCCTATCAAAGGAAAATGGCTGCTGGTCTGCCTTGGTCACCTCGTCCTAGTCCACCTTCCTTCTCCTTTCCTGAAGACCCTCTGACGACGACGTCAATAACGACGAGCTCTAAAGATAAGCTTCAGGATGAAGGAACGGCAGTCACAGCAGGTGCTGCAGGAGTCTGGGGTCTGGAAACGGCCTCAAATTTGAAGCCGTTGGACAAATTCGATGCGCCCTATACCATGGTGTGTAAAAGACGACGTCTCTCAGCCGGTGCCGATGCCTCACCGACCATAAAGTGTGAAGATGTGACAAGTGACGAGTATGGAAAAGAGCAGCCCAAAAGCTACTATGCCTTTTACACCAGCCCTTAAATAAAGATTTTTCTCGGGTTTTCTCTTTCTTGCGCTATTCCCCTTGCGCTACTATTTTAAAGTGCTTTTGATTTTTTTTTTTTTATTTAATTTTCATTTTAATCACAGGTGCCAATGCTCTGTGCTCCTTATCGTGATCCTAATTTTCGGTTTTGACATTTTGTGAAAGATGGGGATTGATTGATTTATTTTTCCTTTTATCTTTTCAAAATAATCTGCTGTTTTTAATTTTCTTTTCTATTTAACATAGATATATATTATATATAAAATCAATGTGATGTTTTCTTTTCTCTCTCTCTCTTTTTTTTTTTTTCTCGCTTGCCCACTCCCCTTTAATTTAAGATCCTTTGGTTGTACAGTATTTGTGCACTTTAGATTGTGATGTATCTTGTATAAATTGTCTACATGGCACTGGTATGAGATGTGTAATAAAATGTGCTTTTCATAAAGTTCATGCAAAATTCATGTCCTTCTTGGTTTCTTTTCAACACGTAATAATTGTCTTTAAAGAGAAAGCAAACCTATAAACAGTTAAATTAAGTGTATTATTGATTGAGTCATTTATTGATTGGAAACTGCTTTTATTATAGGTGTATCACAGATTTATTACTCAAACACTTTATCAATTAAAAAATAATCTAATTACCAGATATTTCCTTCATTTTTTATTATTATTATTTTTTTATTTATTCTAAATTAACTTGAACTGATCTGGGTTTATAATGCGTCCTGGTTTGTTCTCTTGTTTTACTACAACATATTAATTAATACATTTGTGACATTGATCTTAAATAAGATTCATTTATTATTTCTAAACGATGGAAGTTTAATTATTCTTTTCTCCGACAGAAAATTTGATTGTTTAGTTAAACAGGCGGATCAAATGCAGAGATGAAATCAGAACCTGGCGGCAGAAAAATATCGTTCCGTTAAAAATTAAAACAGTTTTTCTAATCGGGCAAAAAATGTTTTGTAGTTTTTGTCTGTAAAATATCTCATTTGTCGTTTTACTGTCGATTTAACGGACATTTTGTTTATCTATTTTCGTTAACCGTAAACGCGCGATTCCTCTTTATTTAGTTTTATTTTAATAAATAAAAACCCGCTGCCGTATTGAATCTGACTCTCCATCCATCAGCCTGCTTATGAAACAACAACTTGCAATTGAAATATAAATAAACACTAAACATTTAATTTTTTTCGTTTGTACTTCGCATTAATCAGTCATAATAATAATAAAAAAATAATATTAATAATGGAGAAGCCGGATGATCTTGGCGTTTCGACCAGAAAAACATTTGATTCTATTGTTTAACGCGTCTATTCAGCCGGGAATCGGAACCCGCGCAAATAAAATGTTCAACAGATACATAAATAGATCAGTTATTTTAATTATCCGTCATCTTTTAACTTGTTTCGCGGGTTTCTCTGTGGGAGTTAATAATGAAACCCTGCTGTAATTTTCACAATAATAATAATAATGAAAGAGAGAAATACACAGTTCACACAGTTTGGGTATCGACTTCTGTCCTAATGAGACTCTTTATAAAACACGTTGGTAGTAATGAAATGAAAAAAATAAAATAAAAAATAAAAAAATAATAATAATGCGATATATATTAAAATAATAATAATAAAATTTAACAGTTTCTTCTTTCTTGGTCTGTAGTATTTTTTCCTTCTAAAATTCTAAATTAAGAACAGCTCCTCACAAAAACCTCCAATTAACACTGGAAGTAACCATTGTAACCTTTATTTCTATATTAATTTAACTCTCATTAAAAACATTTTTACATTAATGAATTACACTAATTAGCCTACAGTTGGTGTTTATACTGGAATAATGAAATGTTTGTTTTTAATTCAGTCATGAACACATCATGCTAATCCCAATAACTAGCATCAATTTCTTATTAGCAGCTTCTGTTTTTAAAGAAATAACAATCTTGAAATTGATTTCCATCCATGTTCTGTTCACTGTTTAACATCACCGGATGTGTTACGCTCTAACTGGGATCAAGGTAGTAGTTAGTAAAATGTTTGCCTAAATATTTGGTATCTATAAGTCTGTGGAAAAGTCCTTCAACATAGAGCTCCTTCAGGCAAATAAAAATGTCCCCAATGAAATAGAGATAAGTCATTTCACCACGCATTTGTTTTTAAACATTTGTTGTGGTTTTATATAGAATTCAGAAAACTCTACCATGTAAAAGTTGAAGGATTCAGTTCTAGATCAGTTCAGCCTTTTCAGAAGTCTAAAAAGATAAGATCAGATTTTAATGAAGTGAAACTTAAAATTATGTCGAAACACCAAAGTACGGGTGAAAAACATCATGTTAAACATCTGGTTTAGTGACTTTGTCCTAGCAAGGATAGAAACACATGTGAGAAACAGCAGGGACGGAGACCGTTCTCGCTTTTACAACAAAGTCGATACGCTCCAAGATGCTAACATTCATTCATGCAAGAATTACACTGATCAATACATACATCCCAGTACAGGTGACCTAAAGAGATAGACATCTGTCTGTCTGTCTGTCTGTCTGTCTGAGTACTTAATCGTTTATTATTGAACCTTTTTACATACAGCCCGAAAAATCACATACGTTTAATCATATATGAATACAGCTGCACATTAGATCAATCCAAATTCATGTGTGAAAATAAGTGCGCTATCTCATTATCTGATAAAATCACATGAGAATGATGAATTATTGGAAAAATTGCACTATAGAGACATTATTGAGCAAATCATTCCTTAGACTTCAAAACGAAGTTTGACCAGTGATGGCTGGAAAATTCCAGTAACTGTTGTGATTAAGTAGATAAATCATATCTTAACACATATCACATTAAATTGTTATACAAAATTAAAGAGGGGAAAACTGCATTTGGGTTTTGTATATATTTCTCACGTACAGCAACATTATTCAGAATCAGTGTGTGTAAGAGTGTGTATCTGCAGATGTTATTGAGAGGATTCGGCTTGTGCATCACACTGCATCGTATCACACTCAGGAGGTCTTATCTTCACTGTTAAACCTAACCTCCATTAAATCAACCTGAAATTCCCAAGAACATGAAGCCCATTTGTACACTAAATAATTCTGGTGTATAGGCTGCGCTGTGGTGTCGCTGTTATCTGGGGTTAAAAAGAAAAGTAATCCAAACTAAGGTTGACTAATGAAACTTTGTAGTAATTATTTGATGGTAAGGTACCTGAGAAATGAAATATTCTGTAAGTTAAGGTTATGGTCACAGGACTACACATGTAGACCGATCAGCCTTCACATTAAAGCCATTAACATTAAAAACACCTAGGCTTTGGGTTGCCCTTGCGTCACCGGGGCAGCTCTGACCCTCGGGCCGTGACTCCACAAGAGCGCTGAGGTTACTGTGTTGTCTGGCACCAAGTCGTTGGCAGCAGATCCTTTGGGTGCTGTGGGTTGAGGAATGGCGCCTTAGGGGATTGGACTTGGTTTTGGTGGTTAATAGAATTAATATCTAGGGAGTCTGAAGGCCAGACCAGTGTGGGCTGTGATGTACTGCGTGTTCTAGTGCCTTTCTATCATGACCAGCTCTTAATGTTTTAAGGTGAATTGACTTTTCTGTGGGATTGGACTGGCCTGTTGTCGCCATTGGCATGGGTAAGCCTCGGGCACTCGAGTGCCCACACCAGTTTCCTGGTGTCTCATTGAGTTAGAGTTATTGTTTTGTATTGCTGATTGATGTATAAGTAATGGTTTGTAAGAATCAACAGAGCCTGACTGTGAAACTCCACGTCCAATAAGACATTTTGTGATTAAGATCAGTGTAGATCCAGGATGATGTTTATATAGGACATAAAGGCATAGCACACTACAGCACTCCGCTCTCAGTAGGTGAATTCTCCTGCTGATGATATTGTGTGGATTGTAGTCACTGCGTGAGTGTCACCCTGCACACAGCCAAGAAAAGTGCACACTGCTGGGCTTTTTTTTTTTTTTTTTATAACCAAGCAGTTGTCCTTTATTTCCATTTCTTTTTTTTTTTTTAACGGCTCCTCCGAAGTGCGAAGGCCGTAACAGTTACGTCTCTCTCTCTCTCTCTCTCTCTCGGCTGCACAGTGGCATGTAAAACTGTAATAACTGATAGTTTTTTATTGATATGACACGTCCACGTAACACGAGCGCGACAGATCCGGTGTGATTGCGAAAGAGGAAGCGGACCATGGAGTGGTTGTAGCTCTGCTCTCTTTCACTGTTTTTCATTTCGCCATATAAAACACTCTGGAATGATCATGGTTTAATTTAATGGTTTGTAGGATAGTCAGCAATTTTAACAATTAGTATAACCCCTCCCCCCCCCAACACACACACACACACACACACACACACACACACACACACACAAACATACATTGTCTTTCTGAGTTTATCTTTGTATCTCTTACATATATGTGTACAGATAGAATAATTTATCAAAACCCTGACCTCCATGTGTGTGTGTGTGTGTGTGTGTGTCTGGCTTACTAAGGTGTGAGTAACAGCTGCCCCCATACGACCCTGACAGCACCCCCGCACCGACCCCAACCCCCTTTCCCCAGGTTCCTGGTTCCTGCACTTAACACTGAATTGATTTCAGACACTCCACATGATCCTCGAAGGGGACACGATTTCCCCTGCAGACTCTCTCACACACACCCCCACACACACACTCAGTTGAACACTGGCCAAGTTATTTGGAGGTGGTGCCCCCATGTGGTCCCTTGGGAGAACCACAGACATCCCAGAGCACTAAAGAAAAACACGAACCATGATGTGTGTGTAACGTGAAATCGCCAGGCCATAAAACAAAAATGTAAGTTAAAATCAATGCAGTGGCACTTTGAGGAATACCACAGATTTGGGAACGTCCCTGTAGAGCTGACCCCTGTCTGTCTGTCTGTCTGTCTGTCTTTCTCACTCTCTATCAATTCAGGTCAGATTGAAAATTCCTGTGGCATGAAAACATGGTTTCATAGACAATGTTCAATTCTGTTGTCATAGACCCTCTTCAGTAAGGGACAGCATGTCCAGTCTCTTCTATAGTACCTAATCTGCCATCTCTCCATCTTTTTATTCTCATCTATCTTTCACTTCCCAACCAAAATTTCAATTAGAAATGAGCGGGACGTGCTTCCTCCATCCTCCAAGGGAAGTCTCTCCATCTCATGGGAACCAGAAACGACAGGCTCAATAGTCATCATCCTGCATGACATCTCCTGAAACACATACAATCACCCGGATTTAACCCCTCAAGCACAGACATTAGCGTCTAGCTAACGTTAGTCAGTCGTGAACACCAGGTTTAGACGTCTTTCTGTACATAGATTACATAGTAGATAGAAGAACGGTTCTAGAATTCATCTGTTGTAAATGTAAAAGGAATATTAATGACTGATTGTGATCTCCGTGGTGTTTAACACTCTTCAGACTGTTCTCCTCTGAATATAAATGAAAGATTGGATAACAAGTGTGGTATTAAAATAAATTTTCACTTTCATTTTGGCAAAGAAAAAACTGCCAGGAAAACTTAAACAATATGGCATTTATCGTGTTTAAAAAGCCGTGTTAGCTCGGTGCTCAGCGATCATGCACACTGACTCTAATACAGACACACACACACACACACACACACACACACACACACACACACACACACACTTGGCTTGATTCGTCAAGCTGTGAATCCTGTTCTCTGTTCCATTGTTTTCACACCGCGTCAGGATGCCATTTTCACCACATATACAGAATCTGAAAAAACAAACCTACAAGTATACAGAATTAAACCTTTTCTAGAAGACATTTCCAGTGCTGGAGCGAGTCCAGGCATTGTCGAAGTGATGGAGGATAATGAAATTTTGGATTCTGTGCAGAAGTGAGAGCTTTGTGATGGCAAAAATAATCATTACAGTAAAATGATATTACAAATAGTTTTTAATATAAAAACTATAATTACATAAACACTTGCCCTTGATTTCAGTAGCATAAAGATCATTTGGTTTATCTAATAAATTATAAATTATATTATAAATTAATATCAAATTTATTGGCTTATAAATTGGAAAATGTGTCCGATTAAAAAAAACACTCTTCACCTCAGCTGTTCAGAACTACATAGAACTATAATAAGACAATTAATAAACAATACAAATAAAATGTAAACCACGTTATTGTAACGTACATCTGCATGACTGCTGATGAAATCTGATATAATTGGTGTATCTGAGTCAGAAGGTGTTGATTGATTCTCTACAACAGCAGCTCTGACAGTAACGCGGGTTTATATTAACACACTCGCTCTGGTACGTTATGGTTTCCATAGCAACCACTCATTCACAGCGGATGTTCTGCTAATAATACGTTTAAAACATGTATAATTGATGCTGTGGTGAAGTAAGCAGATGTTCATATATATATATATATATATATCAATCGTGTAAGGAGTCTCCAGTGTCAGCACTTTGCAATAGACTGTAGGACCAGGACGATGTTTATAAAGGACATAAAGGCCTCCACATCCTGCGTAGCACATTATAGCACTCCTCTCTCAGTGGGTGAATTCTCCTGCTGACGATATTGTGTGGATTGTAAAGGTGAAGCTGAAACTGCAAGTTCACAGATGTGTTCTTTAACACAGAAAAACACAAGAGATCACATGAGCACCAAAAGTTATCAGTCGACTGACTTCATGGAAAATTCCTTTGTCTTCATCTCTTATTTCATTCTGCACCTGAAGCATTTGAGTCATCTACTGATCTCTCTCTCTCTCTCTCTCTCTCTCTCTCTGTATGTGTGTGTGTGTGTGTGTGTGTGTGATAATAAGCTCTGAACAGGAATTGGCATGGGGGCACAATTAGGAGGTGCGATCAGCTCCCTCCTGCCTGATCAGTGCTGTTTCCTTACTCGGGTGTGACATGCCTTTTGGGGAAATGAACTATTTAAAGCCAGAAAAGCCTCAGTGATGAGAATTCTGGAGTCATGATCTGATGGGGCAGAGGCAGGAAGTGAAAGACCTGAAGCGAGACAGAAAGCGTGTGAGAAATCTGGGTGCAAGTCATACCTGTATTCTCAAGCCCAGTGCTAGCGTGGTGATGTGTTCAATCCCTTCATAATGAATTAGATAATCATTGATGGTTTTATGGATGGTTTGTAGGTGGCTTGGGGTGTGGGTGCTGCTGTAACTTTGGTAATTTAGAGTGTGGTCTCTGGTGGCTCGCAGGGTCTTAAGGTAAAGAAGACAAAATGAGTCTTAATAAAATCGATCCTAACATTAACACATTAACATTGATTATCAGTTATATCCCAGAAAACAAGTGACAGGATGATAGACACCAAAGTCTGACCCATGCCCACAGTGACCAAAGGCCAGGCTGTCTGGGCTCTTTCCACAGAAACACCAATGCAATACTGGCCGTGATGGAAAGACACCAAAACACCCAGGGCACCACAGCCCACCAAGCCTGGGGTCCAGCAGGTAAAGAGCTCAAGGCTGCCGACCCAGCCTCCAAACTCCCCAGATCCCAGTCCGAACAAGCCTCATGGGATGCACTGGACAAACACGTCCAATCCACAGGGGTCCAGTACCACAACCCAAAGCACTCAAAGAATTTTCAGCAAACATGCTGGTGCCAGACACCACAGTGCTCCCCAGAGGCTGTGGAGAGCTGCCCTGATGGCACAAGGGCTACCTACAGAATACTGGGCTTAATGTTTTGTATTTATGTGCTTGTATTTAATTTGGTTTAATAACTAGGATAAAAATAGGAGTGTCACTTGACCTGTGTAAGTGTGACTGTGCTTTCAGAGGGGATCTTACACCCAGCCACTTCCAAACTCTTCATGAGCTTCTGGAGGTTGATACATTTTAAGTGTATGCACTTATCCAACCCCAAGATCATTTACACTGTCCAGGTGTGAGAGTGTGCGTGTGAAGCAAGTGGATCTGGTTCTGTAATCGGGTCTCAGGCTGCTTTTAAGTGACTTATGAGGGGGGGGAAGGGTCTGGTGGTAACAGTTTTAGAATGCACAGGTAAACAGAGTGTGCAACCACAAGATGGTGCTGCTGTGCCAACCCGACCTTATTTCACTTTTTAAAACAAAACAAAAAAAGGCTCATTGTTTTTGTATATAAACCAAAGTAATGCGGGTTTCAGAATAAGCAAAAATGTGAGATGATCGATCAGACGTGATTTAATCTAGCTCTGCCAAAGACCCTTTGGTGGAAGAGTAACAATGTTTTGGGTGAGCAAATTAGCTGAAACAGCTAGTTTAACCTAAACTGAAATAAATAAGATATACTATTTAGATGTGTATACCTTAAATTAACTAACATCAGCACACTCTTCTATTCTTAATTTTCTGTTTTCTTTTCAAGATATCTATCTATCTATCTACACATCTTTTCTTCTACAATGCTGCCATCTTATGGACATTGTGTGACAAACACCTAAATTTGCAATATAAATGTTTGATTTAACAAAAGTTATATTATTTGCTCATTAATAAAGCTTTCATATAATAATAATAATAATAATGAATCTGAGTATTCTAACTTATCTAACATTTAATATTCCTCATTGTGAGATCGTTGTCCAGACACACACACACACACACATACATATATATATATATATATATATATATATATATATATATATATATATATAGGTTTAACACATTCATATACACATAATTAATTATAAAACAATTATTAAATAATAATTATTTATCAATGGAATAAAAAATTTAAGTTTAAAATGTATAAAACTACCTCCTATACTAACATATTACATTAGTTAAACTAATAAAAATTCAAGACTATGTGATTTGTAACTTACCTTTAAATCATATTATTTTAATCCATATTACATATTAAATTATTACATACTTAATATAGTATTTTATATTCGTGTCTGTAATGTCATTTTCTATTATTTTAAAATCCCAAATGAATCACCTGCACCCCTGTTTTGTGTAGTTTGTTGGTATTTTGAAAAATTAGATAATTTATAGAAACCTTTGATTTAACATGCTACACTCTAAAAACTGCTGGGTTAAAAAACAGCTGGGTCACTATTGGACAGAACACGCGCTGGGTTGTTCATCTGACCCAACCAGTGGGTTAAATCGACACTCTTGCTGGGTTAAATGTTAAAGTGCTGGGTTATTTTATTTCACCCCACCAGTGGGTTAAATTGACACTCTTCCTGGGTTGACACATTCCATTTGATTTTTTTTATTTTCAAAAAAGACACAAAATGTACACAACTTCACATAATGTAAATATATTGTCACAGAATAAGAAAATGTGAATAACTTAATTTTTACCAAAAAGTCAGACAAAACCATATAATCTTAAGCTGACCATTTGTTAAATATAAAATAAATGTACTGTAACATAAACACTCTGTAAAACAAAAACAAAGAGACACCCCTGTAAGTCTGATTGGAATAGCATTTATTTATTTATTTTTTGCATTTAATACAATGTTTAAAAACTTTTTATATAGAAGTTTTCTATACAAATCTTTTAATGCCCACATGACACAAATATTTCCCATCGTAATATTTTAACTATCCGTTATTTAACTATTACGATTTAATTTCCTTCAAAAATGACATTAAAAACAAAAATGAGAAAACTTTTTTAAATATTATTGATTAAATGTTGTCCTCAAAAATGTAATGACACGAAATGAGTACTCGTGTCCATCAATCTGATCTACAGTATGCTGGAGAAACTCCCAGGTGAGAAGACACTTCTTAACATCAATGACAAAAAAAACAGCCTTCACCAAAGAGTCGGTATCAATAGCGTTGCCTCCAACAATGGAAAAGGTCTGCCAGGTCCCTCTTGTCTCATCCCCAAGGAACAAAACATGGAACAATGCTCCAGTCATCTCCATATTTTGCAGATATCATCCTCATCATGTTGGTCCACCTGTGGATTATACAGCATCACTTAGTGTTGCAATATAACTAACATTTACGTTCAGCATTTTTGTTAAGGATGTACAGCTACATATGGATTTAATGCAAAAAAATGTTCTCTCGTCAATACACAAAAATACATAACGTGAACATTAATTTAGTGTATATTTCTGACTAATTTACCTCACTATATAACATGTGAGGGATAACAGGATACGGCGCTCCATCTGGATTTAATACAAAACATTCACCCCTTTTCAAATTCTCCACAAACACTAGATGAATATGATATTTAATGGGGAATTTACAACTTATAATAAATATTTCAGAAGGATAAAAAAAAGTTTGTTTTATGACACTTTCTCATTTCTTGAATAACAAAGCAGAATGGGAAAACAATATTAATCCCACACAATATATAAAAAAATATTTTAAACAATAAAATTCTTCTGACACCTATTAAATATTATAAAATATGCAAAGAGACTTTCCACACACACACAGCTTTAGCGAAGATTACCAGTAATTTACCTAAAATTACATTTAAGATTACATTTAGTTTTTTATTTTTTATTTTTTTGTGCTACAAACGCACTTTTATCATAAAATACACTATAGCCGACTGTTGGGACAGAATATTAAAACATGACCTCCTCACACCCTCATATCAAAGTGCGACTAAAAAGGCGGAAAAGCGAATAAACATGAAAAATGAGCTCCTACCACAACTACAACATTTACAATTTAGGTAAAAATTTATATAAACTTAGCATAAAATCCTGTCAGCATTAAGGGGCCTCGTGCTCCCGCTTCAGAAGTGAAGAATCCAGAAAGTTCCTCATGCTGTGTCTCAATTCCAAAAACGCAAAGAGCGGAGTTGACTTGGAAGTGCACACTCGAGTGTTTGAGGACTCCGGGTATAATAATGTAACGCAGCGCACAGGAAGCTTCTCACAGTCGCGATATTATTATATCATAACCGTATTATACCAAAGATTACCTGTTAGAAATACACAAAATAATATTATATATATAATCCGCTGTTTTAACCACTGCAGTGACGTCACAGCCAGCGGTCGTTTCCAGAAGTTTCTGCCATGATGAGGCCGTGTTTTGCGGCTACATGAGCGCGAAGCACCTCAGGATTGGCTGGAGCTCAAATCTCCGAAATCGTTGGGGCACTTTTTTTTTAAATAGACGCTGTCTTTAATAACCGATTGATGTTTTGAGCTGTACACACATACATTCTCGCTTAAACTACTCATAAAACTACACTTTGTGACACAATAACAGTAATATTTCAGACATTTTGCAGGCTGCCGTTTGGAGAAATAAAGAATAAACCAGTTGTTGGGTCAAAATAACCCAACCAGGTGTTCGTGTGTAAATGACCCACTACATCTCATCTGACCCAGCATCACCCAACCCAACAATGTGTTTAAAGTCCCCGAAATAACCCAGAATTTTGACCCAGCACGAACAACCCAACAATGTGATTACAGAAACAACACAGCATGTTTTAAAGTGTACAGCTATATGGGAATCTACCAGTAACAAAGTAACAGTAATTTAAAAAGTTCTTAAAATAATTATCCTCTGCAGTATATGTAGCAATTATATATCATTAATAATTAGATGATGACATACAGTATAACTGATTTTCATACCAAGGATGACCTGATGAGGATGCCCCCATGTGGTCTGCGTGTGCTGAGTATTTTCAGTGGCAAATGGGAACAGTTCCAATTGATTACCATGAAGATTGTCTTGGCTAATGCAAGTAATTACTCAATCACTTAGTTGATTATGATCTGGTCCACTTTGGGAAAAATCATAATGTAGGTTGTCTGAAATGTTACAAATGGGTCAAAATTCACCTGAAACTGTTTCAGGACAGGAGCTCGCATCTTCAACAAAATCAACCAGGTTGATTCAAAGAGGTGAATGCAGTGCAGGAAGTACCTATATACTCATTCAAGAGATTTATGGTGACAGCTGGGTGAATAAGCTCCCTTAGACAACACATCATGGATGGAATAAAAAAGAAACAGCAGGGGAAAGCACAAAAGAAGATACGCTATAAGTGGCATGACACAGGATGACACCTACATAAAGAAGGACACTCACTTTGTAAAAGAACACGGTTCAGTTATCAATCTGGGTGGCACCAGCTACAGATTGTAGTCAATAAATCACACGTCCATGTCCATTAAGAAGCTTTACTGTAATCGTACATCCAGGTGTGTGTGTGTGTGTGTGTGTGTGTGTGTGTGTGTGTGTGTGTGGTTTCTACAAATGAACAATAACAACAAAGAATGAATATACAGAAAAATACAAACTGTGCACTTAAGAGCAGTAACAGTAATATGTCAATAATATAGATAATACAGCAACATATGAATAAATTGATGCACACAGTATGATACATTAGACTCAAAATGGAACCAGAACTGCACACAACTTGCTACAAACCTATCTAGAAAGTTACCCGCTTTGATAGGTGCCTGGGCATGTTCTACCTTTAACCAATTAGATTACAGCAATATTGGTCACCAATTCTAAGCGCAGTAACTTAAAGTGTCCAAAGGGTGGCACTATTGTCATACATTTAGGCCTTTTGTACACACTTGGTGTTCCCAATGAAAGTCAGACTCGTCTTCTTTAGTGCCACTGGGCACTCTTGGAGGTTGCAAACCTGCAACATGTAGAGGGCAATCAATTATTTTTGAAGAAAACGTAATGCCATTTGTGAGGAAACTGAAACTTTGGTGTCATTGGACTAACAGGACAATGACCCCAAGCACATTTCAAAGTCCAGCAAGGCTTAGTTTCAGATAAGGTCCTGGAGGGTTGTAGAGTGGCCATTACAGTCACCTAACTTCAATCCAAAAGAAAAAAAATTAAACAAAGCAGTTTCAGCACACAAACCCAAGAATCTTACTGAACTAGAGACCAGTGTCCATGAGGAATGGGCCACGGTCCCTCAGAAACACTGCCAGAAGCTAGTGTTTGGCGATACATTGCATTTGCAGTAGGTTGAAATAGCTAAAGGGGGCTCTACTACAGTAAGTACTAAAGATGTTTCTCATTAAGGGATTAAATAATTTTGATATTGTAGTAATGTATTATTTGTGTTGAGCTTTTTAAACCGGTCTTATTTTACTGATTTATAACAAACAGCTGCAATTTTAAATGGGGGTTAAATAGTGAATAATATGATAATTTTATATTTATACCATTTAAATAATGAAGCACATCGGCACTCAGCTGTTTAATAGCAGCTTTAACCCATAAAAATGAAAGGTGAGTGTAGAGGAAGTGAGATTGAGATGAAGACGGCTGAGTGATCCTCTTTCTCCCAGAATAGAGCAGCACTTTCACCAGATGTTCAACTTTCTTCAGCCAAACTCACTGAAGCACAACACACAGCACTGAATCTACAGCTAAACACACTCTCTCATCACACTGAGAATGACTATTAACTGGAATAAAAGAAGACACAATGTCCAAAATGAAGCTTTATTTCAGCAGAGCAAAACTACAGGAAGAGCAACAGGACAGTGAAGAGAGTAAAGACAGAAATGTCAGCATTGTGTAGAATTGAAACTCTATTGTAGATGGATGTGTAAGCAGCTCAGTGTTCAATTCTATCTTGGAGCTGTTAGCCTTCACACTGGCTCTTTCTGAACGTGACCGGATGATTGACGCCGTCATGGGAGACCTTACAGACAAACTCCTCCCCCTTTTCCCAGAGTGCTTTGCTGAGGGTCAGGGTGCTGCTGCGTGTGTAACCGTCCTTCTTCTGTTCTTCTGCGCTGGTCAGAACCCCGTCCTTCACCTCTGAGCCGTCCACCGTCCAGCTCACCAGCGCCCCCTGTGGAGAGTAGGCAGACAGCAGGCAGAGCAGCGAGGCCGATCCCTCAGACAGCTGCAGAGAGGAGGGAGGGAGCAGAGACACGGAGGGCTTCACCGTGGGACCGGCTGGAGACCACAAACACACAATAAACACACATTTACACACACTTACACAACATTTCCTCATTACTGCTTATTCACATGACTGCAGTTCAGTAGAACTACTCAGCAGGAGAACATTTACTAGTTACTGCTTCTATTGTGGAGCCACTGGGACTTTGATCAGCTTTATTCTGCGAGTGTATTCCAGTCCTCCTAAGTTGTTCTGTTACTTTTACATGTAGTCCTACAGAACAATAAATCCACTGCTGATGTAAATACAGATGGGGCAGTGGTGGCTCAGAGAGCTAAGGCACTGAGTTACTGATCGGAAGATCGGCGGTTCGATTCCCAGCTCAGCCAGGTTGCCATTGCTTGGGCCCTTGAGTAAGGCCCTTAACCCTAACTGCTCCAGGGGCGCTGTACCATGGCTGACCCTGCGGTCTGACCCCAGTTACACTGGGATATGCGAAGAAGGAATTTCACTGTGCTGTAATGTATATGTGACAAAATAAAGGCTTTACTTTACTTTACACTGATATTCCACAGAATGAGGGCTGGAAAATGCAACATCACACCTTCCCTTTGAGTTTCTGATAACAAGATTTACTGGATTACAAATCACATATCTGGCAAAAAGCCTGAGAAATGAGTTGAGTGATGGAAATAACCCCATCACACCACATCCACCTTTCTACACACTGTTTATCTTTGTTTGGAGATTCAACATCAGTACATCAGTACAATTATAGAAGGCTAACAGGCAGAGGATTAAGTTTTATACCATGTCCTTCACAGCACACAATATCAACTGAAGAAGCTGTGAATGTAAAAGTGCTCTGTTTACTGACCAACACACTGCACACCTTTTCATATAGTATAACAAACAATACTCTACACTCTTTATCCCTAAAGTATAAATCCATAAAAAAAAATCAAATATTGATTCTGTATATGGTCTAACTGTTTGGCTTACTGGAGTTCTGCATATGAAATATAAAATAAAAAAGTGTAAGCTGAATTGGTTATTTTGATAAATAAACAGAAAGAATTAGGGTTAAAAAAAAAAGAATGACTTACAGATGATGAGTTTGGTTCCTCCACCAAAAGGGTACCACAGTGATACATTCTAATGAAACCGTCGTACAAAAACCTGTTACACTACAGTGACCACACACACACACACACACACACACACACACACACACACACACACACACACACACACACACACACACACAAAGACGTTTCCATAGAGAGAGGTTCCACTTTGCATTAGCAGCTCATGCTTCAGCGCTCTGCGAGTGTTTATAGCCCTGTGACTTTAACACTTCATGACTGAGAGCTGCTGCTCAGCGACTTCACCCACAGCAACCATGAGTTTGATCAGCGTCTTCATCTGCACACTGGCCCTCTGCGCTCGAGGTAACACAATGTTTTATCTTCTACTGTTCAGCTGACAAATCCATGTGAAGTAGGCCGACTAGATGAACTTCAAACTCAACATCATTATTAATGTAGGGAACCATTTATTCTTCTGATTGTTTTCAGGATCCAGAGGTCAGGTGACTGTGACTCAGAGTCCTGCAGTGAAAACACTTTCTCCAGGAGACTCAGTCACCATCAGCTGTAAAACCAGTCCTGATGTTTGGACTTCATCTGGTAATTACATTTTGTCCTGGTATCAGCAGAAACCTGGAGAAGCTCCTAAACTCCTGATCTATTGGGCTACCAGAAGACAATCAGGTGTTCCATCACGTTTCAGTGGCAGTGGATCTGGATCTGATTTCACTCTGACCATCAGTGGAGTCCAGACTGAAGATGCTGGAGATTATTACTGTCAGTGTGTCCCTAATGTCAGTGGTTGGATGTTCACACAGTGTTAGAGCGTCGTACAAAAACTGGTGTGAGTGTGACTGCTGCAGCTGGGACCTACTGCACTGAATCTACAGCTCTGCAGGTGCTGAGGGCAATGATGTGTGGTAGTACTGTGATAATGCGTACTGGAAAGCATCACAACCTTCATAGGACACGTGTTGCAATGAATTTTGAACAATTTCTCAACACTGCAGTATTTGTTCCTGCTCTCGATGTTGGAGAACAGTCTATCACATATGAACATGATAAGATCTCCTGCAACTATCTTGCAAAGCCTCTAACAGGAGTTTCTCTGTTTAACTTCCAAAGTACACCACAGACCATAGGGAATTAACTCCTAGAATGCAACTTAATTACCTCCCTAATTACCAGGCTAATGGACAAGCACGAAAAACACAAAGAAAAGATCATAATATCAAAACCAGTAAAGAAGGGATATTAGGCTAAAACCCTTTTGGTAATATTTTAATGCTATGACAATGAAAACCCACAAAAGTTACGGGAACATTCTATGCCATGACCGACTCAAAGAAACATGACCCTTGCTGCTTTCAATCGAGATTACACTCGGCCTACAGCCTCTCTGAGAGAAGTTCCCAGGTGTCCAAAACAGTTTTTTTCCTTAGTGATGGACCAGGAATGCAAAAAAAAAAAAAAAAAAAAGTTCTTTCTCATTCATTGCAGATTAAATTTATTGCTGTCATGTGTAGCAGGTCACATGTGTTCAAATTTAGCAAATCTCCAGTGTTGAATAAACACCCTTAAGTGTAAATAAAAAATATCAAATGCAGTCCAAACCACCTTCATAGTCTTCAGTTATCATATGTATCTATAAACAAACCATATGGGCCATCCTCGACATCAAAACAGCATTGAGCAGCAGGATGCATCAGAAGGCTGAAGCAATCCAGATCACTCTTAACTTCATAGGAAGTCCACGCAGAGAGAGCGATAGAGAGAAACAGTGTGTGTGTGTGTGTGTGCTGTAGAGTGAAGTACCCAAGTTGTTTTTTTGCAGAAGAATTTGTGCTTGTTTCAGTGCCCATCAAGTTGCAGATCTGATTACTTAAGGTAGAAGATGAAGATGGCGTACAACCCAGAGAATGATTCCTCACCTTCAGATGAAGAAGAAATCCCCCAAGCTGACAAAGAAACTTTTTTGTCAAAGAACAGGAAAATATGATGGTCTTCTTTATCATACTGTATGCAGACAATGTCATGAAGATGACCCCAGGGCCAACAACATATGCTGTTTCTAATGCCCAAGACATCATCTTAACATTTTTCATGTTCATTACACCAGCCAACAAAAACCCCATTCTTGAAATGACAAATCTACATGGTTTCTAGAAATATTCTGAATATTCCAATACTCATATTCCAAAACACTCGTAAACCAAAGTACAAATGCAACATTTTCCATAAGAAATGATGAAAACTCGAATTATTAGTTCCACAGCCCAAAAAAATAAATACATAAAAATAATTCATACAATATATAAAGTAAAAATAAAACAAATTAACCTGCACTTTAAGTGTTTCCATTTATGCGCGCAAGAGCTGTGTGTGTGTGTGTGTGTGTGTGTGTGTGTGAGGCCGAGCATTTGCTCATTCTCTGAATCAGCCTGTGTGTGTGTGTGTGTGTGTGTGTGTGTGTGTGTGTGTGTGTGTGTGTGCGCGCGCGTAATTTGACAACATGCCCTTTCACACACTCTTTCTCTCTTGCGCGCCTTTATGCGCAGGCACTGTGTGTGTGTATGTGTGTGCGCACACAAATAATGACAGGCTGATAAGCACTAAGACACAGCAGGGGAGACAATTACCCACAATTCCACAGCGCAAAAAAGAGAAAAACCATTGGCTCAGTTGTGATCACGTGACGCTCTGCATCAAAACAAGAAGCGCTTGTTTTGAACCAAGACTTGCTCGTTTTTCAAGTCAAAATTTATTAAAAATCTTTGCTTGTCTTGCGGAACACTTGCAAACCGGGTTACTCGCAATCTGAGGTTCCGCTGTTTGTCTCGCAGAGTGTCACTTTTTATGTGGGTGTGATCTAATTTAATTCTTGTTGTTCAGTCTCCGGGTGGATCACCTGCAATTAGCTGTTGATTGATGGCACCTGAAGGGAGCCATTTTAAATCCCAGGACTGGCTCCCACTCTCTCTCTCTCTTTTCTGTGGATGTGCTACTAGCACTGCAGCAGTGGTTATTCCACTAGTGGTGTTTTTTTCATTATTATTTGTTGTCATTTTACGTTAATAAATTATTTTTTGATTGGCAAACTCTTGTTTTGTCATTGATGTTGTAACACACTGAATCCTGCAGCACCATTTTAGAATTTAAATAAATGTGAAGGCCAAGATGGTGGCGTGACAGGTGGATGCATCAGTAAGTTAGGAATAGGGCTATTATATAACCGTGATCACAGATTATTTCGATATATAAATGTGTAAGTGAGTTTTATACTCTCAATATTCACCTTGTGCTGATTGTGCTGAAGACTAGAAAGAAAGTTAGACAGAGTTCCAGCCAGACAACACGAGCCTCATCTCTGGAGCCTGTTAAAAGTGCTGATGTGAAAGTTAGCAGCGTCTCCTCCATGGATTTGAATTCTTCGAAAACACAGAGGATCTTAAGAACTGGTTTGACTCACGCCCAGATATGAATGATATTCTTGCGATTCCTCTACCTACAACTCCCTTAAAACCTGTGCCAAGGAAAACGAACAGAGATCCTATAGACAGTAATGACTCCTCAACGGAAATTCTTACGGCCATTCATAAGCTCTCCGGAAAATAAGACCAGATGTTCCAGAAAATTTCAGCAATTGAAATAACAACTGGATCAGCGGCGAAGTAGATTGAAACTTTGTCGTCTACGGTTACTCAGCTTGTTACTGAGTCTGGCCACGGAGATTCAGGAGCTCCAAAACGCAAATAAAACCCTGAAGGCCGAAATTGAAGAAAGCAAGCGTTACAGCTGGAAATGGATATTTAAATTACACGGTGTTAGAGAGAAGGATAGAGAAGATGTTCAGAAAGTTGTGATTGATGTCCTTAGCAACGTAGTACCTGGCATCAGCGATGACCTTGGAAGTGCAGTTGATATTGCACGTCGTCTTGGGCCGGAAAAGAGGGGATGGTTCCCACAGATCCATCATTATCTTGTTTGCACTCCGTCGTTTTCGCGATACAGTTTGGCAAGCTGCCAGAGGCTCACTGACACGCTCTCTCCAGAAGATAGGATCGCCAGAGAGAAACTTTGGCTCCTTGTTAAAAAAGCCAGAGATGAGGGCAAAAGAGCGTCCTTTCGCGGATCCTTCGCATTAATCGATGGGAAAAGATTCAATTACGTTGATGTGAGATAGCTTTGTCCCATGGCTAATGTTAATGGTTCTCAACCATATTATCCGTGTGGACATTTTTCAAGGCTTTGAGGACCTCACTTGACTTTGTGATGGACCTGCACTTGAAGGCGGTCTAACTCACTATTGTCTACTCTTACTCCACAAGTGGGAAAATGTAAGCAATTATGAATCACTTTTGGTTCCGCCTGTTGAACTCAAAGTTAAATGCTGGAGTGTATGTCACAGTTAATGGTGTTCTGTATTTAAACTGACATTCATTCCTTTTTGTGTATTTGCATGCAGACATGCAAGGTTGTAAAGGAGATATTCTGTGCTAAAAAATGATGTTTGGTTATATATTATTCCTATTTCAATTTAGAAATTTGTCTGTTCAGATTTAAGAGATATTTGATTGTGTTTGGTGTTTAATAGAATTTAAGTTCAATTCGTTTTCTGTTGTTTCTTTAAACGTAAGGGGTTTACATGATGCTGTAAAAAGGAAAGCAGTTGATTTGTTCTGTAAGAGCAGTGAGTCTGATGTAATCCTCCTCCAGGAAACACATTCATGTGAAATCCAGGTAAAGGTTTGGAAAAATCAGTGGGGTACTAATATTTATTGTAGCCACGGTACTAACCACTCTGCTGGAGTTTCAATTCTCTTGCACAAATTTAAAGGGCAAATACTTGGGGTAAAGTCATCTGACGAAGTAAGATGGATTATTTTATTGCTTAAACAGGATAAAGTTAACTTTATTGTTTGTAATATTTATGGTTGTGATTCTCAATCGGATAATACTGTAGGTCTCTGTTTTCTCAGATAACCTCTGAATAAAACCTATTACACTTATTAATCACCCTGACGCTTTTGTAATTTTAGGCAGCGATTTTAATGAGTATGTTGACAGCACTTTGGACCGATTTCCTCCCAGATGCAATGATGGTCTTCATTTGAATAGTAATATTTTAGCATTATGTGCGGAGTTTTCTCTTCCTGATACATGCTGTTTCTTTCATGCTGATTTACATGAATTGACTTGGTCCAATAGAAATAGATCCTTCCAATCAAGAATTGACCTCTTTTTGCTCTCTTCCTTAGCTCTTCAATTTGTAAAAGATATTTCTCTTTCATTTGCTTCTCTGTCTGATCATAAACAAATATGTTTAAAATGATCTAACCAAAATGATCAAATTCCAAGATTACGTGTCTATTGGAAATTTTATAATTCACTCTTAAAAGATGCTTCCTTTAATAATAGTGTTAAAAGCTTACGCTCTAAAAAAAACTGAAGACAGTTATAAAGTCAAATGGGAATTTGTTTTAAGTAAAAGGCGGCTAGGCAAAATGCTATTAGAGGAAGTAAAGTATCTTGAAGCTTTAAAGAAAAAAAATGAACTCTTAAATAAAATGAATAATTTATTGCAAAAAACACTAACTGAGGAAGAAGAATTGCACCTAAAGGAATTAAATCAAATGAATCAAGCTTATTTGGCTACAGGGGTTTTTATTAGATTTATAGAGCCAAATGGCTTGAGGAAGGAGAGACCGATTGCAATAATCTTTTTGCTTTATGTGGCAGGGTAAGTGTGTGTTTTTATTTGTTGACTTGGATGGGGTGTGGTTATCCGGTTAATGAGGGGAACACAGTCTATTTAAGGACCCTTATTTTGCCGCGTGGGAACTTGTCTTGTGGTTTCTGGGTTCACCTCAACCTGGTGTGTCTCTTCTCGTTCCTGGGTCCTGATTGTGTTCAGGTAGGATTGGATTCGGTTAATGGTGTAACTACTGTATGTGAATAGCTTAAGGCTAATTTGCACTATTTATAGTTTAATTTTAGTGGAGTCAGCGGGCGAGTCAATTGGAGTATCCGTGGTGGAGTGCGCTTTCATGTATGCCAGTATTCATAATAGATTTCTTTTCATTAATAAAGTCACTTTCATAGCAGGTATATTTAGTGTAATGTTTATATTTACGGCGCGATTAGAAGGGTGAGAAGGCCGGCCGGTAGATTGAGTTGCGGCCCCTGCTGTGAGTAATCATACAGCTTCATGTGGAGCGTTTGTTAACCCAAGTAGGTATTTGTTTTTCCTTTTTTATTTCGGTCAGTGGATTGTGCTCTAATGTGCTATTCTTTTTGTACTAGCAGTGAGGTGGAATATTATAATTCCTGAAACTTATTCTTAGCTGATAACGCTATATGTCACACTGTTGCTGTTTTGCTTATGGGTGTTGTGGATCCTTTGCGTGAGACTTGGCTGCCATGAGGGCCGTTGGGCTGGTAGCTACTGTTCCTGTTTTTGTTTGGTTTGGATTGAATTGTCCTCATTGTTAGATTGTTCCTTTTTGGTCGTTTTTGTGTATTGTGTTGTGATGTTGAAAGTGTTTGTGTAATTAATTTTCTGGCTGTGTTAATGTGATGTGTTTCTGCACCAGTATCGGTTGTATATAGGGCCGTGAGAAGACTTGAGTATCTTAGTCAATATACCATTGAGTCTGTGAAACTTTATTTTATTTTTTTATTTATTTCTTTGTCTGATTATGGTTTAGTGTGGATTGTAAAGCCCTCATTTGTTATCTATTGTGTGTGTGTGTGTGTGTGTGTGTTGTGTTTTTTCCTTACTTTCCATTAGGAGCCAGGCAAGGTGTAGAACAGGGGAGGCTAGCTGCATTCGTTTGGGTGTGTGCTTCACCGAGTGCAGTGGGTGCATGGCATTTGATTTGATGTGAACTTCGGTGGGTCTTGGATGATTCCCTGAGCTGTAGCCGGCCTGCTCTGTTCCTGCTAGCCTCTGGCCCCGGAGGAGTAGTCTTACGGAATAAGTTTTGTTTGTTTCTGTGTTTCTTGCGAGCGAGTATTTTATTGTTGACCTTTTTAATAATATATATCTTGTTGTATTGGTTCCCACGCCTCACTTGATTTTCATCCTTGCCTTCGATTGGTAAAACTTACCTGCGTGTCTCTATTGAGAGTATTTCCCTGGCGCCCCACCAGGGTGGCGTAGTCAGATCAAATTTAATGTGTAACTTTCTGCACTTTGGGATGTAGGATTGCCACATTTAGAAAAAAAGAATTACACAAAAAATTCTTTGACAGCTCTGAATATTAAGTGTGTCAAATATACTGACCTGAAATTAATTTCTACTTTTGTTACTGCCTTTTATAATGACCTTTATACTTCTGAATTCAATATGGATAATTGTGAGAATTTCTTTAAAACAATTAAGAATCACATTCCTGTTATTGATGATGATTTTAAAGATAGTTGTGAGGCCTCTTTAACAATTGAAGAAATTAAATCTGCTCTATGAAAGAAGGAAATGCCCCGGTGTTGACAGATTTTCTGTTGAATTCTACACTCATTTCTGGGATTTCATACAATCCCCTTTTCTTTACGTGTATAACCAATGTATTGTGCAGAGAGAAATGACTTTGTCAATGAAACAGGATATTATTTCCCTTATCCCAAAACCTGAAAAAGATTCTCTCTTAATAGATAACTGGAGACCAATTACACTGCTCACGGTTGATTACAAGATCTTGGCCTTGATTTATACAAATAGATAAAAAATTCAGAAATAGTCTGGTTTTTGTTAAAGGAAGACACATTAATAATAATAATATGAGACTTGTTTTTGATTTATTGGATTATGCTGACTTTGTGAAATCTAAAGCTCTTGTACTTTTTTGGACTTTAATAAAGCCTTTGACACCATTGAGCATGAATTTCTTCTGCAATCTCTCAAACTGTTTGGTTTCGGGTCTTCCTTTATCAATATAATTTAAATGCTTTATAAAGGAATTACCAGCTCTGACATAGTTAATATATTCACCTCACGAAGATTTGCTATAAAACATGGGGTCAGACAGGGTTGCCCAATTTCCCCTTTTTTATTCATTTTAGTTACTGAATTATTACCTTTAAGTATTATGCACAATCAGGATTTAAAAGGAATTTCCATTTTTGATAGGGAAATTAAAATTTCTTAGCTAGCTGATGACACCACTCTTTTTTTTTTTTTTAGAATAAAAGTCAGCTTTGTAAAGCCATTCAGATAATTAAGCATTTTTCGTGTGCTTCAGGGTTAAACCTAAATCTGTCCAAATGTGAGATGTCACTGTCACAAGCTAGCTAGACTCACTGGTCTAAATCCATTCCGGAGTTTTCCCCTATGCGCTCTGCTCTCAATCACAGCACACCTGAATCTAGCCAAGTAATCATCCCTTAGCTTTATAAGCACACGGAGTTCACTCAGCGCCACAGTGTCTCGCTCGTGTGCCCCGTATTTTCCTCGCTAATTTTGTTCAGTGTATTCTTGCTTGTTGCTGACCCCTGCTTACTCTCTCTGGCTAATTCTCTTGTCTTCGAGATTTTGTATTGATCTTCGTGTATGACCCTGACTTTGCGCCTAGGGTCAGGGTTAGTGCTTTGTTCATGCTCGCGGCTACATCTCCGTTCAACGGAACTCATCTAGGATCCAAGCTGACTTCTCGCTGTTGCTCCTCGGCTGCAGTCAGGCGCCCTACACTTCCGCCTCCACGGTACAACACTCACGCCACTGGCCAGTCTCCTATGTTCTAGCAAAGGCAAAACAAAAGACTTGGACATCCGCTCTCAGTTCACGCGGCGAAACAGCGCCGGGAAAAATAAACAGCCGGAGCAATCTCCAAGAATATTCTATTCTCGCATGCGCTACTTCCGGGTTTGCGAAGGATCTCCCGACGCCATTGCCGCGTTCACTCATTGCGTCATAGAGCATTCCTCTACTACCTCCTAGATCGTTTATATATATATATATATATATATATATATATATATATATATATACACACACACACACACACACTGCTCTTACAGCCCTTGTTCATTTAATCCTGGTGCAATAATAAAGGCTATTCTAAATAATCTATTTCTGCTATTGAGTCGTTTCTCTTTCCACGTCCACCCATGACAGTACACTGCGGCCATGTCAGACCCAGCAGACGCCTTCCACCCCAGGCCAAGCCTCCGAACCAAGCTCCAAGTCTGCACCAGCAGCTGATCGGAGGCGAAACTGCGCCAAACTGTCATCATTAATTCTCAGCAGGAGAGCCTACTGCAGAAATCCCACTCACTATCCCAGTTGTCAACTCGGTTTCAACAGGTCTGCTCCGCGCTCCCTTCACCTCTCACACCCCCAGCTCGGCATGAACCTCGCCTGCTCAATCCCCAGCCCTATTACGGAAATCCTGGTACCTGCCGCTCATTTTTATCACAATGTTCTCTGTTGCTCGATCTCCAGCCTCCGACCTTCCCTACTGAACGCTCCAAGGTAGCATAACATCATCACCATCCTCACAGGGAGAGCCCGCTAATTGGGAACTGCTGTATGGGATGCTAATGACCCTTGCTGTGCAATCTATGTATGACTACGCCATTGAGTTCTGAATCCTGGCAGCCGCCACTCAGTGGGACGCCCAGGCTCTGTATGACACCTTCATGAATGGGCTCTCTGAGTCAGTCAAGGACCAGCTAACTTCCTAGCAGCTCCCCAAAGACTTGAATGCTCTGATGGACCTTGCGGGGTGGGTAGACTCGCGCCTTAGAGAACGGCACTGCCTCCCGAACCAACCCTGCCTCAAAGCCAGTGCCTCTCCCAGTCCGATCAGGCCAGTCAGCCCCGTGGCTGAACCAATGCAGGTCGGACGAACCCAGATCTCACCAGAGGAGCGACAGCAATGGATTCAGGCCGGAGCATGCCTTTACTATGGCCATGTCGGACATTTGCGTCTACAGTGCCCATTAAAAGCAAAGCCTCCAGAGTGAACCTAGGCACACTGGAGGGGGGTTGCCCAAAAGCCGCTGCCTAGAGGTCGTCGTGTCCTTCTTGTCACACTCCTTCTCCGGAGTCAGTTCCATGTGGCCCAGGCCCTCGTTGACTATGGATCAGACCAGAACATGATCAGTGCCACGAAAGTCAAAGAACTGCATATTCCTACTCTCCCCTTGAATGCTCCATTGTCTGTCCACGCCCTTGATGGAACCCCGCTTCTGCCTATCACCCATTGAACCACTCCGATTACTCTAAGGACCTCTGGCAATCACACGGAAGAAATTTCCTTCCTCATCATGAACCAGGCTCAGTCTCAGCTGGTTCTCGGGTGCCCATGGCTTACCTGCCACAACCCACACATAGACTGGCGAAACAACACCATCCTGGCATGGAGCTCTCCCTGCCTGGCCTCCTGCTTGAAGTCTGCTGTCTGCCCAACCCTTGCCTCAGCCGCTAGTGATGAGTTCCCTGATCTCTCTGGCATTCCATATGATTATGTAGATCTCAAGGTCGTGTCTCGGAAGTCAAGCAAGTCTCGGGCCATTTCTCTCCCTCCTCATTTTCCCTACAATTGTGGAATCGACCTTCTGGCCAGCACAGCTCCACACAGAGGGCGTCTCTTTTCACCCTCTCAACACGAAAGGAAGGTCATGGATAAGTACATTTCAGATGCGTTAGCCACAGGCATCATAAGGCCGTCATTGTCACCTGCTGGGGCAGGCTTCTTCTTCGTGGCAAAAAAAGATGGTACCCTACATCCCTGCATTGAGTAATTTAATTCAATTAATTTTTTTTTTTGTATAGGGGTTTTAACATTTTTTATCATTGCAAAGCAGCTTTACACAACCAAAAGAATTATTTAAGTTTGTATGAAATGTGAATGTGTATGAATCAAAATAGACAGATAGTCCCTGATGAGCAAGCCAAGGGCGACAGCGGGAAGGAAAAACTCCCTGAGATGGCAGTAGGAAGAAACTTTGAGAGGAACCGGACTCAACAGAGAACCTATCCTCATTTGGGTGAAACAGAAAGCAGGAAATGATCTGCATTCATACTGTGTGTTAGGTGGTAAGCAGTTGTATAATATTTGTTAATAGATGTTAATTGATGTTAATATGGAGTCCAGGTAGTTATTGGAGGATCAGGTAGACTTGTAGGAAATTCCAGTCCTGAACTATCGAGCGACTGTAGCCAATTCCGCAGAGAAACGGCTGTCAACATCATGCGAGGCCAGAACCGTCTTCATATTAGAGTGAAACCATCCCCAGACACCGGGCACATCCCAAAGAGAGACATGGGACATCCATGTGACGAGATCTGCAACCAGAAGCGGGGCACCAGGATGAGTCAGGCAGGTCCAGAGGGAGAGAGAGGGGGAGAGAGAACAGGAGAGGGGAGAGCAGAAGAGGAGATATAACAGTTACATATGGTCACAGTCAGATAATGTATAAGTTGAATGTATATTAGTGCAGAGTGCAAGCAGGGACTTCGGCAGGACTAACTATAACAGCATAACTAAAAGGGAGAGCCAGAAGGAAACACAGACATGAGGGGGAACTGAGATGTAAAGCAACCAATCACCTCACCATCAACAAACCTGAGTGAACAATGAGAGTGGGGAAGACAGCATCTAAACCAGGGGTGGGCAAACTTTTTGATTCGTGGGCCACATTTGAGTTTTAACATTTGACAAAGGGGCCGGAACAGGAGCAGATAGATGGCATGCTTTGGTAACATCACCTCATTGGGGGAAAAATACACATCTTGGGATATGGAGAAAACATGTGCTTTAATTTCCAATGAAAATGAAGAAAAGTGTTACAATAAAATCTCTGACTTCGAAATGAGTCTTTAAACACTGAAAATCAAATGAAAATGACCATTTTATTTTAAAGCATCTAGTGAGGAAACATCAGAATTACAGGGGAAATAAAACATGAAAAAGGTTAATTTATTAAATTTTTTCAAGTTTGGCGGGCCGAATCAAAACGTTTAACGGGCTGCATTGTTCAGTGTTCAAAGCTCAGTGTTCAATTCTATCTTGGAGCTGTTAGCCTTCACAGATCAGCTTTATTCTGTGTTAAACACTTCTTACTGATGTGTAATATAAAGTGCTCCCTGTGTGATAGTAGTAAATGGATCTGATTACAGAAATGTTCAGTGTTTAACACAAACACACAGCAGCATTCGACTGTATTTTCCATCAGCACAGAGATTTTAGAACAATTTTTACCAGTGACCAGGTTTACACACACACACACACACACACACACACACACACACACACACACACACACACACACACAGAGACGTTTCCATAGAGAGAGGTTCCACTTTGCATTAGCAGCTCATGCTTCAGCGCTCTGCGAGTGTTTATAGCCCTGTGACTTTAACACTTCATGACTGAGAGCTGCTGCTCAGCGACTTCACCCACAGCAACCATGAGTTTGATCAGCGTCTTCATCTGCACACTGGCCCTCTGCGCTCGAGGTAACACAATGTTTTATCTTCTACTGTTCAGCTGACAAATCCATGTGAAGTAGGCCGACTAGATGAACTTCAAACTCAACATCATTATTAATGTAGGGAACCATTTATTCTTCTGATTGTTTTCAGGATCCAGAGGTCAGGTGACTGTGACTCAGAGTCCTGCAGTGAAAACACTTTCTCCAGGAGACTCACTCACCATCAGCTGTAAAACTAATGTCGCTGTTTATGGTTCCTGTGGCGGTTTAAGTAATACATACTGTTTGTCCTGGTATCAGCAGAAAGCTGGAGAAGCTCCTAAACTCCTGATCTATAGGGCTAGCACTAGAGAATCAGGTGTTCCATCACGTTTCAGTGGCAGTGGATCTGGATCTGATTTCACTCTGACCATCAGTGGAGTCCAGACTGAAGATGCTGGAGATTATTACTGTCAGAGAGAACATTATGTTAATAATAGAGACGTGTTCACACAGTGTTAGAGCGTCGTACAAAAACCTGTATAAGTGGGTCTTCTGCAGCTGGGACCTACTGCAGGTGCACACACACACACACACCCTACAGTAAGTGTATATGATGAAGCTGACTTTGCTGAAACATACAGCTGTGTGTCATTAGCCTAGCAGTGGAAGCTAACAGCATGTTAATTAATCATTCTACCCAGAGGAAGCATGTAGAGGGAAAACAGATTAAAACATTTTAGAGCTGCATGACTTGTCTTCAATCTTTCTAAATTTTCTTCACCACAGATTTAAAACACTGATGCTTGCCTACAAATCCAAAAAACAATCTGATGCATTTCAATGAGCATGGAATCAGATAGTTTCTGTTCTTCTCCATGTTTCAACCAATAAAAAAAAAAGAATCTCGCACTGATCTGAGAACACCTGCAGAGCTGTTCCACGTCACTGAACATCTACTGCAAGCCACTACAGCACTGAACATTTTAATAATTTAAAGCTCTTTAATACTTTATAATATTATTAATCTATCTAATGTTATTGGAGAAACTCCCTGAGATAGGAAGAAAGCTTGAGAGGAACCAGGGTTAGGGTTAGGGTCAGTATAACAGGAGACGTGTTAATGAGGTTAATATGGAGTCCAGTTCCATTATTGACAAATTGGATCACCACAGAAGCAGAGCACCAGGATGAGTCAGACAGGTCTGACACAATCTGAATTAACAACAAGTGAATGCAATCCCTGCAATATTTAAAGCATCAGAAATATTACTACTTTCCAGACTGCAGTTACTAATTGAAAAAAGTTAACAGCGGAATTACCATCAACTGTGTGAAGTAACAGCCATCATTAGAAGACAGCCATCTTTAAAAAGAAGAGGGAGTCCTATGAGGCCATGAATCTGTCAATCTGTGCTCTTGTGAATCTTTTTACAATTGCACTACTTCTAAACAAAATCCCCTACAGTCACAATGAAACACACACAGTGAAACACACATGCCTACTCACTAAGTGTTTATTAGACAAATCACAGGTCATTTTAATGGAATTAACATTTGAAATCGGAATATTCTAATAAAAATTGTGGCCTAACAGTGATTATTATTATTATTATTATTATTATTATTACATGCACAAAAAAAATCACATTACTGTATAAGAGTGTCTTTTATTTTTAACTGAAATGGACTAAAACTAGCAATTATTAAAAGACTAAAATTTTTACTAAAACTAATGTACATTTTAGTCAAAAGACTAAGACTATAACTAATTCAAAATCAGCTGTGAAAACTCGCACTGCTTTGGAAAGGACAGGTTAAACTCCAACCACTGCACTCATGAGGCCCTCTTACAGAACCGCTGGATGGCATTTTTAAATTTAGCTGGATCAGGGTTGGCTTCTTGTCTTCATTGCTTGACCTTAGTACAGCTTTTCAAGCTACTGTATTGATCAGAGTATGCTCTTTGATGGATTACAAATGTTTTCTGGCTCAGTTCTTATTTGACTGATTGTTCTCAGTTTGTCAATGTAAATGTTGATTATTCTGCATATACTAAGTTTGATGTTCCATATGGTTCTCTTTTTTCTATTTTTCTCCACATACCTACTCTGGATATAAGTTTCCAATGTTATTTTGATGACACAGTTATATGTCTCACCAAAACCAATTGAGTTGAGGCAACAGCTTAGGAACTGAACTATCTGCAATTTTCCTGCCAGTCGCTTACCTCTCCTTCGTACCTTTCCATTCTCATGTTTAATTTAAATAAAAAAAGCATCAGTTTCCCCACACTCTCCATTTCTCTGTGTTGTTTGGTTTGCCCAGCTGAAGGGTTTACACTGGCATCCGACACAGACCTAGGGTCACAGCCCTATCCTGAGCAGTATCTCAGCTGCCTGCTACATACCACCATCAAACAACAGGTGCTTGGGCAGCATCTTACTCAAGGGCTTCAAGCAATGATGGCTGAGGTCACGCAACTACAGCAATGTGGTAGAGCCAATGCTCCACTACTCTGATATTCTCCTCGCAGGGAAGCCACGTGATGATGTAGAATCATTCCTTGAAAGGTTCGAAAGGACCAACAAACAAAAAGGGTGGCAGCAGCAAGAGTGTAATACAATCCTGATCGTCTCGGGTTACTTGACTGTAACCCTGTTCCCTGATAAAGCGGGAACGAGATGCTGCATGAAAACGCTATGGGAACATCTCTTTGTTGCCCGGTTGTGAAGCCTGTGCATGTCAAACCCGCTGAATACCTTCGGCTTATAACCTGTGCCAGGCATGACGTCATCGAATAAGGTGCACCTGCAGGTTATAAATAGGAGTGAACCGGAAACATCCTCAGGTCAATTTTGTCTGAAGGCCGTCCAGGCATGCCAGCAGTGCGGCATCGGAATGCAGCATCTTGTTCCCGCTTTATCAGGGAACAGGGTTACAGTCAAGTAACCCGAGTTGTTCCCTTTCAAAAGCTACACTCGATGCTGCGTGAAAACGCTATGGGAACGAGAATACCAACGCCGCCGCACTGCAAGTGTCTGGACCCCCAGGTTGTGTAGCGTGTGCGCACAAGCCGAGGAGGTCTCAGACCTAGCTCTGGGATGCTGGCTCAAGGATCCGTGAACCCGGAGTAGCATTGACATCCAGACTATAAAATCTAACAAACGTGTGTGGAGAGGACCAGCCCGCCGCATCACACACCTGCTGCAGGGGGACACCTCTTGCCAAGGCAATCGATGAGGCAATCCCCCTGGTTGAGTGAGCCCTGATTCCCAGAGGCGAAGCGTGACCACGCGCCTCATAGGCTAGGGCAATGGCATCTCTCACCCAGTGTGACAGAGTCTGTCTAGTGGCAGTGAAGGAAAGTAAGTGAAGTCTTTCCTGCTTCGGAGCTGTGAAAGGCGGAGGACAGAAGGCCTCGAGAACAACTGGGTGCATGGTCGAGAATGGAACCTTGGAAGATAGTTCGGGTGAGGATGCAGAATAGCTTTAGAAGTAATAGCCATAAGAAAAACCATCTTAAGAGGCAGAAGCCTGACAGGCGCTGACTCTAGTGGTTCGAAAGGGGTGTCGGCCAGGCCTTCGAGTACGATAGTTAAGTCCCACAAAGGGACCGTCGCTCTAGTGGGCGGCTTCAACCGTTTAGCTCCACGAATAAAACGGGCAACTAAATGGTGCTTGTCCACAGAAACCCCATCATTCAGAGCGTGACAAGCCGAAATAGCAGCTACGTATGTTCTGAGCGTACTAGGGCATAAGCCCGAGGACAACCTTTCTTGCAGAAACTCCAGCACTGAAACAATCTGGCAGTGAACTGGGTCTACATGTCTTGCCATGCACCAATTTTCAAATACACTCCATTTGAGGGCATAAGTTCTTCTAGTGGAGGGAGCCCTGGCACGAAACGTGAAGGTTCCAGAGCTCGGGCCGGGGATGCAGTATTGTTCTCTGCGCCTGAGACAGAAGATCCCTCCTCACTTGAATCACCCAGGGTGAGCCGTCGAGGAGAGATATAAGATCCGAGAACCACACTCTGGTCGGCCAATGGGGCGCTATCAATAAGAGGCGCAAACCGTGTTGACGGACCCTCGCCAGGACTCCTGTGAGCAGAACTATAGGTGGAAACACATAAAGGCTTAATCTGTGCCACGTGTGGGCCATTGCTTCCAGACCCAGGGGAGCTGGAGGAGTCAGAAAGTAGTAAAGGGGGCATTCTGCTGCCTCTTATGAGACAAAGAGGTCCACCTCTGCTACGTAAAATCTTTCCCAGATTGACTGACTACTTCGGGGTGGAGTTTCCATTCCCCATGTTTTACAGCTTGTCTGGATAGCAAGTCTGCTCCTACATTCATATGCCCTGGAATGTAAATCGCCCTGAGGGAGAGGAACTTGTCCTGTGCCCAAAGCAGAACCTGGTGCGCCAGCTTGTTCAAGCGGCGCGAGCACAGTCCACTCTGGCGATTTATGTACGAGACTACCGCAGTGCTGTCCACCAGCACTAGGACATGGTAGCCTCTCAACTGCTGGAGGAAGTGTTTCAGGGCCAGAAACAGAGCCATCATGTCGAGGCAATTGATGTGCCATGCGAGAAGATGACCTCTCCAGCTCCCTTGTGCTGGACGGCCATCCAAGACCGCACCCCAGCCCATGAGGGAAGCGTCTGTTGTTAGCATCTTTCGACGACAAGACGGACCTAGAGTGGGACCCAAAGTCAGAAACTGGGGTCTGAACCACATAGAAAGGGTACGAAGCCCCCGGCGCGTAACCCTTATTAGCCTCTGGGGGTTGGCCTTTGAATGAAACCCCTTGGCTCTTAGTCACAGCTGAAACGCTCTCATGTGCAGAAGGCCCAAAGGTATCACCGTGGACGCAGCTGCCATGAGGCCTAAAGATTTCTGAAAGTGATGAACAGTGACCTACTGGCCTAGCTTGATTTCCTTCAGGGTGTTGAGAATGGATTCGACACGAGCAGGAGACAACTGTGCCCGCATTGTGACCGAATCCCATGTAACACCCAAATATGTTGTCCTCTGAACAGGAAGGAGAACGCTTTTTGTGGCGTTGAGTCTCAATCCTAAAGAATGAAGATGGGCTAGGACGACATCCCGATGTCGAAGCGCTAGCTCCTAAGACTGGGCCAGAATCAGCCAGTCGTTTATGTAATTCAAAATACGGATGCCCTGGAGTCATAAAGGAGCCAGAGTTGCATCCATGCATTTTGTATATATGCGGGGTGACAGAGCTAGGCCAAATGGAAGGACCCAATACTGGTAAGCTTTGCCCCCAAAAGCGAACCTCAGGAACTTCCTGTGCTGTGGCAATATTTCTATATAGAAATCTGCGTCCTTGAGATTGATTGTCACAACCAATCCTGTAGTTGGATTTGAGAAACAATCATTTTGACAGTCAACATTTTGAATCTGGATTTCTGAGATAGTGGTTCAAGCCGCGAAGATCCAAGATAGGACGCAACCCTCCCAGTCTCTTGGGCACCAAAAGGTACTGACTGTAGTAGCCCGACTCTCTGTCTGGAAGGGGAACATGTGCTCGATCCGGTTTCACGGAAGTGGAGACCACGCCGTTGAAACGCAAAGGACGATGTGCAAACTGAATCCTGTAGCCTGTGCCTACAGTCCTTTATACCCAAGGAGATACACCTGGCAGTAGTTTCCATGCTGCCAGTTTCTCCGAAAGGGGCACGAGCTTTGACACTTCGGCTAGATGGGGGGGGGGAGGTGTTAGGTGTTGGGTATCCTGAAGTGTGGCAGGAGATGCCTGAACACCCAACTTTTCATTGAACACCGGCCTCCCGGGAGTGCCAGGGAGGAGGCCCTGTTTTGTGATGAAAATCCAGGCACCCCTCCCCGGGGGGAGACACCCCTACAGCCCCAGGCGCACAAACTCGGGGCTTCTTCTTTGAAGAGAGGAAGCTACTCAGATCCGGTCTTTTTGAAGCAGATTTTTGAGAAGAGCGGCGAGCCCCACCCCAGTCTTTACAGGGGGGGGGCGCGGCTGGTCACGCTCTCCTTCTGCACCTCACGCCTGATAGGGGCCAGATCTGGCCAGGGCTGGGAGGCCGACAGTCCTGGTTCTTGAGCACGTGGTGGCATGGAACGGCCCACAGCATGGGGTTGCACGAAGAGACAGGTCTGTGGCTCGCCGCACCTCTGCAAACGCCCTGTCATCAATAGCCCCGCCGCTGCTCAGGTCCGTCAGCAGGTCAGCCTGGTAAACCTGCAAAACCGCCATGATGTGCAGTGAAGAACCAGCCTGTCCTGCAGCCTGAAAAGCTTTACCCACCAAAGCAGGTGTCAATCTGTACGACTTGGAGGGGAGAGTAGGCTTTTTCAGGGAGGATGATGTCCCAGGAGAGAGATAGCCCGCAAGCATCTCTTCTATCTGGGCATCATTATATAACCGCGTGCCTTCGCATCAATAATATCGAATAAGTCGAAGGCACAAAAACACGCGATGAATACGGCTTGCTCCATGAAAGAGTTAATTCATCATGGATGTCACCAAAGAAGGGGAGGGAGAGACGTTGAGGCTCCTCCCCCCAGCCACCCGACAGACACCTGTCGTTCAATCTCGAACGCTTGGGGGAATCTCGCTGCTGCGGCCAGTCGATATGCAATCGCTCGACCGCACGCGTTATAACCTCTAATAATTCCTCAAAAGCTCTGTCAGCACTGGAGGAGCGTTGTGAGGAGGCTACTTCCATGGAAGCGAGAGAGGAAGATTCTTCCGCTCCTTCACAAGAAGCGCCGGAGCGCGCTTGCGAAGCGGAAGCTAAAACGTCCTGAACCGGAGAGAGTGAGAGAGAAATCGGAAATTTCATCTCGTGCACATCTGCCAGATCAGCACGCAAGCCCCAGGAATGCGCCGCGGCTCGCGGTTTCTGTTTTTAAAGAAAGCGAGCCGCGCGCAAATCACCTTAATAGGGAGAAGATCACAGTACTCACATTCTCCCTGAAGCCCGAGGCGAGCGTGTTCTTCCCAAGCACTCGAGACAAACTCGTGAAGATCGCCCTCCGAAAGAGATCTATCGCACGGAGGCACGCATCTCTTAAGCAACTCCGCCATATCAGTGAGTTAATGCTGTTATTTTTATTTCGCTTTCGCTATGCCTTGTACATGCAGACGCAAACACAAAGCGGTCCTGAAGACAAAAATGACCTGAGGATGTTTCCGGTTCACTCCTATTTATAACCTGCAGGTGCACCTTATTCGGTGACGTCATGCCTGGCACAGGTTATAAGCCAAAGGTATTCGGCGGGTTTGACATGCACAGGCTTCACAACCGGGCAACAAAGAGATGTTCCCATAGCGTTTTCACGCAGCATTGAGTGTAGCTTTTGAAAGGGAACCCGCTTCACACCAGGGAGGCACAACAAGCATACTTCATCCTCACCCCAAGATTATGTCTTGCTGAAATTAGATCTTTACCCCATCTGTGGCTTAACCAGTGCCCAGGCAGCCAATGAGTTCCATGGATGGGTTGATGAGCCTCCCATCCCTCCACAAAACCAACTGGACCACCTATGTTGAATCTCATGCCTGGTTACAGCTAGAGCTCTTAACAGCTCGCAAGATCATGGAAAGGCTCATGCTCGACTAGTTTTTATGCTCCCTTCCCCAAGAAGGAAGGAAAGCAGTGGTCATGAAAGCCCCCTCCTCCCTGCAAGAGATGGTGGATGCACTCTTGGCCCCAGGAAGAAAAGGCTGTTGGAAAGAGGTCCTCCTCACTTCATTCCATATCCTCCGCAGAAGCCTCCGACAGATGAGCCTATGCCCTTTGAACCCATGCACAGCCATGAGGGCTCCTGCCGATGACGTGTCAGAATAGAGAATGGTTTGAGATGGCCAAGATGCCGCTGGTGAGGTCTGCTGCTGTTATGTTTAAGTTCCAGAGAGACATTCAAGACTGCAATCCTTGTGCTTCACTGAAACATGGCTAAATCCTATCGGTGCCAGATCATGCCATTCAGCCATCCAAATTTTTCTCGGTCCACCGCATGGACAAAACTGTGAAATCGGGGAAGTCAAAGGGAAGTGTTGTGTTTAATTGTAAACAAACAAAAAAAAAAAAGTGTGAGCACCAACCTGGATCTACTGACTATCAAATGTCACCATTTTTACCTTCCCCGGGAGTTTACATTAGTCATACTCAATGCTGTTTATACTCCAACTCAGGCGAACATGGACACTGCCTTATGTGAGCTGCATAAGGCTCTCACACAGCACCAAACACAACAGTGGGACGGGGATGCTCATTGTGGTGGGGGACTTTTACAGTGTTCTGGATCCAGTAGCTCAAAAGTTTCCTGCAAGGTTGGATTGCTTTCTGAGGCTACATGAAGAAAGTTTGGTCCTGTCAGCCACTTGGTGCTTGTAAGATGAGGGGCTGGAACAGACCTCGAAGCGCAGTCAGCTGGATTATGCTTAATAGGAATATAGTACCATTGCTCAGCCTTCGAAGGTTGCCTGGTTCTTTAAATGTGATTGTGTACATAGAACCTCATACTTTCATTGAATATGTAACCTAATACAACCTTGCTGTCACTGAAAAAATTAACAGAGTCTGGCTCTAGATCAATTTCATCCAGGATCAGATCTGATATCTCAACAGCTAGCACAGCTGCACAAAGTTCTAAGCTAGGGATGGTAGGTTTGTCAATTTAGCTTTACCCAAGACAAAACCAACACCGACCTGTCCATCTTCATGAATAGACTTGAGGTATGCTACTGCTCCAATGGCCTTGAAAGAGGTGTCTGAAAATATGCACAGCTCTGTATGGGTGGCTTTTGAGAGCGATTTCAAGCTATATGTCTTCTGCACACAAACCTTTTCTAGGTCTTGCAATGAATTTATCCACATTTCCTACTCCCGGCATTTCTCTTTGGGGAGGGCATCATTCCAGTTATTTACTCCCTCTGACAACTCTCTTAACAGGAATCTTCCATGAATAGTGACAGGGGCTGCCTTTAGGGTCATACAAGCTGTTGACTGTAGAGAGATTCCACGACAAGTCAGAGGTTTGCTGTTATCTGGAAAGTGGAACTTAAAAGTGTCTGTCAATATTTCCCAGTTCAAGCTGAGACTACATTGATGATACTTCATCAAAAAAGGACTGTTATGTGTTACATTGTTGTGTCTGTCATGTACCTCTTTGTTTGCACATTTGCACGTGCCCTTTGTCTATTGTGTATTTTTGTATAGAAATTTGATAGTTCTTTTAGATTAACTTAAAAATGTAAATATTTGTGTTTTAAATTTATGTTGTTGCATGTATGTAGCACCCTGGTCCTGGAGGAACGTTGTTTCATTTCAATGTGTACTAACTGTATATGTTTGGAATGACAATAAAAGCCTACTTGACTTGACTTGACTTGACTTGACTTGACGTGAGTAGGCACGGTTTCCTCTCCAAAATCCAGATCTTTGATGCCTTTTGCACAGTCTTCAGGAGCAAAGGCTCCCAACACTGATGGACTGTTTGACATTGTCTTATGAAGCCTTAAGTTTGATTCTGCCAAAGATGCTTGTGTCCTCTGCATTAAGTTGATAGCTTTGAAGGTGGTGTTAAATGGCCTCAGACCATTGTCCATGTAAAAGTCCCTCTTCACAAAGTTATAGGTATCAGTTCCATACATAAGCTCTCCCTCTTTGGTGGCTAGACGAAGCCCGTAAATCGCCACTGCCGGGCAGGGGCTGTTTCCGAACACATGGACTTTCATCCTACATTTGAGTACATCTTTGTTGAGATTGCCACGGTACCACAGAAACCTCAAATAATCTCTGTTGTCTTCCTTCGCTGTGAAACAGTGGAACATTTGCTGTATATCAGCGGTTACAGCAACAGACTCATTTCTAAATCAAATCAGCACTCCTAACAAGCTGTAATTCAAATCTGGTGCTGTCAAAAGGACTCTATTCAGGGAGAGAACCTGATACTGGGAGCTGGAATCGAACACCACTCTAATTTGGTTGGGCTTTTTTGTATGATAAACCCCAAAGAATGGTAAATACCAGCATTCCTGGTCATCACTTAGAGGAGCAGCATACTCAGCATGATTGTTTTCAAACAGCTTTTCCAGTTCAATACTCTACGTCCATGAGTCCCCCAGATCTGGGTTCCCTTTTGAGTCCGGTTCCTCTCAAGGTTTCTTCCTATTACCATCTCAGGGAGTTTTTCCTTGCCACCGTTGCCCTCAGCTTGCTCATTAGGGACAATCTTATCATTTTGATTCATACACATTCACATTGCATACAAACTTACTTCTTTTGATTGTGTAAAGCTGCTTTGCGACGATGTCAATTGTTAAAATTGCTATATAAATAAAATTGACTTGACATGACTTGACGTAGCATCAGCTTTTTAAGCACGCTCATGAACTTCTTGTGAGAGGGGGAAATAGACTTCCTCCTTTGCTTCCATGGCGATAGCGTGCCGATCTGGCAGATGCACATGAGACCGAGTTCCCCCTTTCTCTTGCGCTCTCGCCGGATTAGGAAGTGTTAGCATCCGCTTCTCAAGCACGCTCTGGCGCTTCTTGTGGAGGGGCGGAAGAGAGTTCCTCTCTTGCCACAAAAAAAAAAATTAATTCCCAAAGCGCTCAAAGTTGGACGACAGGTTTCTGTCGGGTGGCCAGGGGAGGGGCCTCAATGACGAGTTACATTTTTCATGGAATAAGCCTTATTCATCCCCTGTCCTATGATGATGCCCCAGAGTGAAGAGACGCTTGCGGCCTATTTCTCTCCTGGGAGCTCATCCTCCCTGAAAAAGCCCACACTCCCCACCAAGCCGTGTAGACGAACATTCTCGTTGGTGGGGAAAGCTTTTCAGGCAGCGGGTCAGGCTGGTGCTGCCCTGCAGACCATGGCGGTTTTGTCTAATCTCCGCCACCACTGGTGTTTCGGGAAGCAGCGGTCTCCAGCGAAATGTTAGGTGCTCGGTTCCTGCCTGCCTTGTTTCAGGATGCCAAACACCTAACACCCTCCCTTGGTTGCACATCGTCCTCCGAGTTTTCAATGGCGTGGTCTCCACTTCAGTGGAAACCAGAACGAGCATATCTGCTGACTCAGAATTTCAGACTTTGCTGGGAAAAGGGGCCATAGAACATGTTCCCCAGCCAGACAGGCTGCTAAGGTCAGTATTTCCTGGTTTCCAAGAGAGATGGCGGGTTGCGTCCAATGTCCTATGGCGGGTTGGCTAGTGTGTATGTCCTAGTGTGGGTGGGCAACACTGCGGTAGCCTCGTACATAAATCTTCAGGGTGGACTGTGCTCACGCCACTTCAACAAGCTAGCTCATCAGGTTCTGCTATGGGCACAGGACAAGTCCCTGTCCCTCAGGGTGATTTACATTCCAGGGCATATGAATGTAGAATATGAATTATGAAATATATGAAATATGAATTGCTATCCAGACAAGCTCTGACACATGGGGAATGGAAACTCCACCCCGAAGCAGTCAGTCAAATCTGGGAAAGATTTTAAGTAGCAGAGGTGGACCTCTTTGACAGGGGCAGCACAATGTCCCCTTTACTACTCTCTGACTTTTCCAGCTCCCCTGGGTGTGGACGCGATGGCCCACACGTGGCCCAGATTATGCCTTTATGCATTTCCTCTGATAGTTCTGCTCCCAGGAGTCCTGGCAAGGGTCCGTCAACAGGGGTTGCACCTCTTATTGATAGCGCCCCATTGGCCGACCAGAGTGTGGTTCTTGGATCTAATATCTCTCCTTACCCTGGGTGATTCCAGTGAGGAGGGATCTTCTGTTTCAGGCGCAAGGGACAATATTTCATCTCCGGCCCGAGTTCTGGAACCTTCATGTCTGGCCCTAGTACTCTCAGAACGCACCTAGCCACTATTTTGGCTTGTCATGTTTTGACCAATGGGGTTTCTTTGGGAAAGCACCCTTTAGTTGCCCGTTTTATTCGTGGAGCTCAACAGTTGAGACCGCCCACTAGGGTGATGGTCCCTTCATAAGACTATCGTACTCGAAAGCCTGGCTGACACCCCTTTTGAACCACTAGAGTCAGCGCCTGTCAGGCTTCTGTGTCTTAAGAGGTTTTTTCTCATGTCCATTACTTCTTTGAAGAGAATTGGAGATCTGCAGGCTTTGTCAGTCTCCCCATCCTGCCTAGACTTGCCCCTGGGCTAGTCAAAGCTATTCTGCATCCTCACCTGAACTATCTTCCAAAGGTTCCATTCTCGACCATGCACCCAGTCATTCTCGAAGCCTCATGTCCTCCGCCTTTTACAGCTCCAGAGCAGGAAAGACTTCACTTACTCCTTGGCTATTGTGGGGATCCAGACGCTTGCAGTGTGGCAACGTTGGTATTCTCGTTCCCATAGCGTTTTCACGCAGAATCAAGTGTAGCTTTTGAAAGGGAACATCTCGGGTTACTTAGCTGTAACCCTGTTGGAGCTGAGCATCTCATTCCCGCTTTATCAGGGAACAGGGTTAAAGCTAAGTAACCAGAAACGATCACTCCTTTAGCCACTGCCCACAATATTGGGGTAACTGTGGACAATCATCTGTCATTTTTCTTACACATCACTAAACTGACCCGCTCTTGACGATTTCTTCTTTACACGCCCATTTCTTTCTTCACAGGCTACTCCGGTGCTTGTTCAGTCCCTTATTATTTCAAGACTGGACTACTGCAACTTGCTCCTGGCTGGTCTGTCTCTGTCCACCATTCTGCAGCTGATCCAGAATGCAGCTGCACGTCTTGTTTACAACGTTTCCAAATTCTCCCACATTTCTTCACTCCCTGCACTGGCTTCCTGTAGCTGCCCGCATCAAATTCAAAACACCCTCCAAATTGTTTGTATGTATGTGTGTGTACGTGTGGCCCACCACCCACTTACCTCTCAGCTCTAAGCACACCACGCACTGCATCACGTTCCCTCCGATTCTCCAGCAATGCTCACCTTGTCTCACCATTTATCAGGTATCGAGGAAGACATTCATCCAGACTCTTTTCTGTTCTGGCACCAAGGTGGTGGATGTCCGTACAGCTGAATCTTTGACAATCTTTAAATAACAACTCAAGACATATTTGTTTCTTCAATACTTAAACCCCCCCCCCCCCCCAAAAAAAAAAAAACCTTCCCAACTGCTTTGACTGATGGCAGCTAGTAACCCAGTGTAAGTATCTATCCAATGACGAAAACTTCAAAGGACTTTTGTAAGTGCACTTTTGTGCCAAATGCCTACAGTAAATGTAAATGTAAAGCAGAGAGACTGAGGAGGAGTTTCTTCCCACAGGCTATTCAGGCCTTCAACCAGAACACCACAAATAACTAAACTGATCAAACTTGTCTTTGTTTCCTTCACACCTGTTTGATGGCGCACATTACTCGCCACATTGCTCATATGTTGCACATTTCTTGTTCTTGTTTCACACATAAAATATGGATTAAGTTGCACTTTACAACATCAACAATACTATTGCTGCTGTGAAACATCATTTCTCAGTAATTAAATACACTTAGCATATTCTGTATGTTTTATATATTCCATATATTTTTATTTTTATTGTTTTTTCGCTTCTGTAAATCTGAAAATTTGCAGATTTGAACATTGAATCTCATATATTTTCATTTTTACAGGATAGTTTTATATTTATTTGATATTTTATTGGAAATTGGAAATTTTTTGGTTTAATAGCATTCTGTAAGGAAATATTTTTTATCTTTTCTTTTTAGGTCAAGGACAGTTGTATAAGCATTTCATTGCATATCATACTGTGTGTGGTTGTGCACATTAAAATATATAATATATTTAAGAAATGTTCACCTGCACTTGATTTTTTTTATTACTCTTTAAACTCTGCCATACTATTAATATTAAATAAGTCTGCACCTTAAAATCAGGCAACAAGAAATCAGATTCCTGCTCCACACCCAGCTAAACACACACAGTCAGTGTTAATCAGTAAATCAGAGATGAGTGTAGAGGAAGTGAGATTGAGATGAAGACGGCTGAGTGATCCTCTTTCTCCCAGAATAGAGCAGCACTTTCACCAGATGTTCAACTTTCTTCAGCCAAACTCACTGAAGCACAACACACAGCACTGAATCTACAGCTAAACACACTCTCTCATCACACTGAGAATGACTATTAACTGGAATAAAAGAAGACACAATGTCCAAAATGAAGCTTTATTTCAGCAGAGCAAAACTACAGGAAGAGCAACAGGACAGTGAAGAGAGTAAAGACAGAAATGTCAGCATTGTGTAGAATTGAAACTCTATTGTAGATGGATGTGTAAGCAGCTCAGTGTTCAATTCTATCTTGGAGCTGTTAGCCTTCACACTGGCTCTTTCTGAACGTGACCGGATGATTGACGCCGTCATGGGAGACCTTACAGACAAACTCCTCCCCCTTTTCCCAGAGTGCTTTGCTGAGGGTCAGGGTGCTGCTGCGTGTGTAACCGTCCTTCTTCTGTTCTTCTGCGCTGGTCAGAACCCCGTCCTTCACCTCTGAGCCGTCCACCGTCCAGCTCACCAGCGCCCCCTGTGGAGAGTAGGCAGACAGCAGGCAGAGCAGCGAGGCCGATCCCTCAGACAGCTGCAGAGAGGAGGGAGGGAGCAGAGACACGGAGGGCTTCACCGTGGGACCGGCTGGAGACCACAAACACACAATAAACACACATTTACACACACTTACACAACATTTCCTCATTACTGCTTATTCACATGACTGCAGTTCAGTAGAACTACTCAGCAGGAGAACATTTACTAGTTACTGCTTCTATTGTGGAGCCACTGGGACTTTGATCAGCTTTATTCTGTGTTAAACACTTCTTACTGATGTGTAATATAAAGTGCTCCCTGTGTGATAGTAGTAAATGGATCTGATTACAGAAATGTTCAGTGTTTAACACAAACACACAGCAGCATTCGACTGTATTTTACTTTAGAACAATTTACACCAGTGGTTTTCAAGCTAGGTCCTGGAGGACACCTTGCCCTTCTCATTTTTATGTTTTCTCTCATTCCATACATCTGATTTATCTACTCAGGTAATTAACTACCTCTTCTAAGTAAAAGTCGAGGTAGTAAAAAAGGAAAAACAGTACAAATTTCTAGGATAACAGGACCAGAGTTGAGGACCATTGATTTACCTAAAACAGCCTGTGACTAGTTTTCTGTTCACCAACACCCACATTCCATGTTTAATAAATGTTAAATATTCCCCCATAATAGTAATTTATTATTCCTTTTAATGCTCTAAGGGTCAAAGTTACCCCAAACTTATTATTAATAAATATACACATTGATAAACAAAAACGATGATTTAACTCATATAATTAATAAAAAGAAAGTTTTAATTAAAGTGACTTAAAAGGAATAAAAGTGACTTACTGACAATAAGCTTGGTTCCTTTACTGAAAGTGAACCACAGTGATGCATTCTAATGAAGCCGTCGTACAAAAACCTCTGTTACACTACAGTGACCACACACACACACACACACACACACACACACACACACACACACACACACACACACACACACACACACACACACACACCACACACCCACACACACACACACACACACACACACATACACACACACACACACACACACATATACACACACACACACACACACACACACACACACACACACACACACACACACACACACACACACACACACACACACACACACCACACACATACACACACACACACACACACACACACACAGAGACACACACATAGAGACACACACACACACACACACACACACACACACACACACACACACACACAGACACACACACACACACACACACACACACTGCACACACTTTAAGAGCTGTAGTGCTGATCAGAGTGTGTTCAGTCCTTTCAGAGCCACTGACACGCAGCACAATGATGATGGTACTGATTCTACTGCTGGGGACACTGGGACTCCTCGCTCACCGTGAGACACTCTCTTTACTTTTATTCTTCATACACATCAGCACATCACTCTCACACTCACTACTACATGTGTTTCCATTATTTTAACTCTGCATCCTTTTCTTTAGAGTCCTTTGGGGAAATCGTCCTGACTCAGTCTCCAGGAGCTCAGTCTGTTTCTCCTGGAGACTCTGTTACATTCACTTGTAAAGCCAGTGGATATATACATGATGACCTCACCTGGTACCTGCAGAAACCTGGAGAAGCTCCTAAACCTCTGATCTATGATGCATATCACCTGCAGTCTGGGATTCCAGATCGTTTTCGTGGCACTTATACCGGTTCAAATTTTTATCTAAAAATAACAGGAGTTCAGGCTGAAGATGCAGGAGATTATTACTGTCAGCTGGAATACGTTCCGTACACACAGTGTTATAGCGCCGTACAAAAACCTCCCTCAGCTGTAGAGGAAGTGCTCTGAGTCAGAAACACACACTGATCTGAGAACAGCTGCAGAGCTGCTAAAGCTGCACTCCACTGAACATCATCAAACGTCTTCATGTTTAAATAAGAATCATTCCTCTTCATCAGCTGTTCCTTCTGTGCACAAAGCAAGGTCCATAAAGACATGGATGAGTGAGCTTGGGAAGAACTTGACTGGCCTGCAATTATTTCTCAGGCTGTTTTACATGATCCTAATGAAACAAGAAATGTTGACAGTGAACAGTCTGGTATCCTGGGCATTATAGATTTTAACATTTTTAAACTTCGAAACAGAACAAGCAGCAGTTACATTACAGTTTAAAGACCTTTATGAACCTAGAACATAAATCCTTTGTGGAACATAGAAGCTCTGTGGAGGAAGAAATTATGTTCACATTGAAAAAGCACCATTTACAAACTGATAATACAGTAACCTGATCCAGCAAAGAGACAATGACTTCACTCCCACACCTGTAGTCTATCTAATACCCCCATTCCACACATTCCAATTTGTTAGCGAACTCTCCCAACATCTCCCAATTTGAAAGTTATTGTGGATTTAAGTGTTAACAAATTTGTACTGTGTGGTCGTGAAAATGACTCTACAGTGATTTTTGACTCAAGACAATAACAAAGTGCAAGCGGCATGATAAGTTTTCAATAGCGAGTTGTTAAGGCATTTAATGATGTTTTACTGAGTCCTAAAGAACTGATAACAAAACTGTACTGCCACCACCAACATGAAGAGAAATTACGACAATGATTCAGACTATTACGACCTTTTGCCAAGGAGTCAATGATATGATAATGACCTCATACTGTCCAGTTAATGGAAAGACGCCAACCTTTAGACACTGAAGGAATGGGACATGTGTCAGATGCTTAGCTATTTAATGACTGTTAATTGAAGGAGTCCATAGAGGATAATACCATCAACTTTCCTCCACCAGAACATATGACCAATGATGACAATCCCATGCCTTATTTTATTCTCAGTGTTGATGATGTCGCCTTGAGGACTTATTGCATGAAGCCCCACAGTAGACATGAACTTACAGATGAAAAGCTTGTGACCAACTACAGGATATCTAGAGGGAGACGTGTTGTGGAGAACTCCATGTTGATGTGACTTATTGATCAGACTTTAGTATAAAAATACAATAGAACCTTGGATTGTGAGTAACGTGGTTTACGAGTGTTCTGTAAGATGAGCAAAGATTTTTAATAAATTTTGACTTGTAAACTGAGCGAAAGTATCATGTATCACGCATGTGCCTCTTATTTTGACACTGAGCGTCACATGATAACAACTGAGCCAATGATTTTTCTCACTCTTGCGCTGTGGAATTGTGGGTAATCGTCTCCCCTGCTGGGTCTTAGTGCTCGTCTCTCTCTGATATAATTAACGTCTCCCTCTCCTTTTCAGCGTGTCTCCTATGTGTGTGCGCAAGCATAATTTGACACCGATACGTACAAACACTCCTAGACACACACACACACACTCTCGCCTTTACACGCTTCACACACACACACACACACACACACACAACAACACAACACAACACACAACACACACACACACCACATCCGCCGACACACACACCTTGGCTTTAAAGCAGAAACTCGCTCTGTTCCATTATTCCTTTCAAGGTTAAGGGTGCTGGTTCATTTGTTTGTTTGTTTTTTACTTTACAGCAGTGACTCTGTTAGTATGCGCTCACGCGAGTGTCATTAGAGAGATTTCTTTTTTTCCATTAAAACAGTGTTTCTGTTGTGTGTGTTTGTTGTGAAACTTAAAAAGCGAGGTGGGGGAGGGGTTAATTCCACACACATAGACAGTGCCTGCGCGCACAAACGGAAACACTTTTTTTGAAGGTAAAGTGCAGGTTAATTTGTTTTATTTTTACTTTATATATTGTATTAATTATTTTTATGTATTTTTTTTTATTGGGCTGTGGATCGAATAATTTTAGTTTCCATCATTTCTTATCGGAAACTTTGATTTGGTTTATGAGTGTTTTGGAATACAAGCCCTCTTCTGGAATTATGCTCATAATCCAAAGTTCCACTGTAATAGAAAAAGTAGAATATAAATAATAATATTATGATCAAATTTCAGATATTTTAGACTAAAACATTTTATGATTGGACTTTAACATGTAACATGTCAATTGTATTTAATCATCCCTATTTTCCTGAAAATATTACTTTTGCTAATTCTATCATTACTCCCATCAACACATAATATAAGGACTGATTTTTGTTGTCGAACGGAGGAGATACCAATGCTTAAGAATCGATAACAAGTCCATAATGACACTTAAGAATAGATACCATGGCGCTATTGAGGTGGTAATGAAAAATTTATTCGGGAGACATCAGCCAAAGTTTTTGAATAAGATTTTCCTCCCAATGCTAACGATGCTAATGAACATGACAGAATTCACACCAAGCCCAAAAGAGGCTGCAAGGAGCGGTTACTGACCTCTACCGAGCTCTCCAGAACTCGTATTGAACTTGCATCAGTGTAGATTCAGTATCAAATGTGGGAATGGGGGTATAAGAGAATATAATGATCTGTGGTGTCTGAAGCTCTAAACAACACAAGCAAGGAGACACAACCCTGGTCTGAGGCTAGTAGTACTGTGATGGCTTTTCACATTTGACCATTATAAATTAGAGGCCCATGCACTAGCATTTCAGTGTGGTGTAAGAATGAATATCCTTCTTCTTCAGCTCGTAATCTTTGATAATATTGAGCAGTTTTAGTGACGTTAGCTAGATAGAAATGAATAATGAAACTGTAGAGCATCAAGTTCTAGAGTAAAACATTTATTATGAGCAGATTTAGTATGGCGTGTCAGGTGTTGTTTTCTCATACAGGTGCCTTGACTTCTAATAAATCTAATTTGTCCTAGTTGTGGCCGGATGTGGTTTTGTATTTGTACAGACAGAAGCCTGGATACGTTCAGCTTGTGCTTTGTGGTCATGTTGTTGTTTTGTGAGTTTTCACTTGAGAAAGTTTCACTTATACATATTAGAAACATACACACTCAATGTATAGAACACACACACACACACACACACACACACACACACACACACACACACAATGCATAGTAACCTGCTTGCACTCTGCACTAAATATACATTCACATTATACATTATGTGACTGTGATCAGACCTAACTGTTATCTCTCCGTCTCTTCTCTCTCTCTCTCTGCCTCTCTCCTTTTCTCTCTCTCTGTCTCACTACACATGTCTCTCCTGAGCTGCCAGTGATCCAGACCTCCTCTGTCCTCTGGACCTGTCTGACTCGTCCTGGTGTCCCTCTTCTGGTTGGAGATCTGGTCACATGGAGCCCCGTGTGGTCTGTCTGGGACGCGTGTGGTGACTGGGGACGGTTCCACTTCACCATGAAGACGCTCCTGTCCTCGGCTGATACAGACAGCTGTTCTCTGAGGACTCGTGACTGCAGTCGCTCGATAGTTCAGGACTGGAGTTTCCTACAGTCTACCTGAGTCTCCAATAACCAACTGGACTCCATATGAACTTAAACACGTCTCCTGTTCTACTGAACCTGCAGCCTCCTAACACACAGTATGAGTGCAGATCAATCCCTGCTCTCCGTTATCACCCAGATGAGGATGGGGTCCCTGCTGAGTCTGGTTCCTCTCAAGGTTTCTTCCTGTCACCATCTCAGGGAGTTTTTCCCTCAGCACCGTCGCCCTCGACTCGTTCATCAGGGACCATCTGATCATTCTGACTCACACACACTCACATCTCATACACACTTAAATAATTATTTTGATTGTGTGAAGCTGCTTTGCGACATTGACAATTCTTAAAAGTGCTATACAAATAAAATAAAATTAAATTAAATTAAATTAAATTGAATTGAATTAACCTCTTGTGATTGAAAGTATTATAAAGTTGACAGTCATGTAAATATGTGTAACTTTTTATGAAAATATAAAAATATACACAGTTTGGCATCATATCATGATAAACACCATTTTCGCTCTTTTATTAATTTACTTATTTCGAAGTAATTCTTTTTTTCTCTGACTCAGTACAAGTGTTCGGAACAAAACATTTAATTTGAAAATCCACTACATTTTTGTCTTGACCTTTTATGTTTTAGAAAGTTGTTTAAGAAAAGCCTTTGATGTTTAAGAAAAGCCAATCACATCACTTCTTTCTGTCATGTTATCAGTAAACAGGGCCGGACTGGAACAATTTCAGGACAGGAAATCCCACATTGAACCCGGCCATTCTATGCTATCAAATATATTTAGAAACCACAGACGGCCTTTATTTTTTTGCCCTCTAATATAAACTATATTCCTCTTGTACCTGCTCTAATGTTACAAACAGAACTGAACCACCTCATTGCAGTTAGATAACCTAAGATACCCACATTAGCAAAACAATACATTTCTCCCTCCTCCCTTTCTTGTTGTCAGTGAAAAAACTCATGTAACTTTACAATAAATACTATTAATGTCTTTTAGCATCTAGTACTTCACGTGGCGATAGTAGAGGCGCTACATCTAATATTTGCTAGTAGTTCAAAACTTGTAAAGAAAAAAAAAACTGCATTAATTTACAGATGATGTTGTAACATTCACTGCATTTTCTTGAAGTGCTTTCTTTTTGCATGCCCTTTTCCTTTCTGCTCCACCAGATCGCTTTCTCTTCATGCTTCATGTCTGTTTAAAAGCTTTATTGCTCTGGGAAGGCACGGAGGTGTGGAGCAGATGTAGCGTAACGATGCCAGTCAGAACTAACAGGTTCAGATTTATGTATAAAGTATATTCATAGTATTCAAGTATAAAAATTATTATTATTATTATTATCATTATTACATGAACTGCCAATTTTGGAAATTATCACTGTAATATATTTCATGGGCAATAATACATAAAAAGAGAAAGGGATTATAACACAGCTGGCTGGCAGCTTTACGCTCTGTAACTGCCATAGCAGGCAGTCGTTTCAGCCCTGAATTACAGATACGTGTTGCTTAAGTCCTGCAATGCGTTTTGTTACATAACACATTATGTGTTGTACTACTGTCATACTCCCATACTGCAGTGTAAGCACGGCGGTGGAGTTACTCTGTAGTGTAACCATCTGTTTCAATAGTTGTTTCACTCCTTGATGCACATATTAAGGTAAATGCGCTTTACATTAAGCAGAGACATGATGGCACTCAAGAGATGCACAAACCATGTGTAAAAACCATGGGAGGCAGACACAGCTTTTGAGCTCACTATCTCTGGTACATCCTGTTTGCCAGTGGTGTTTCTAAACAACATTATTAACGTAGGCTCCACATAATACGTTTTTGCAGGCAGATGATGCGTGAATATCCAAATGCCTAAAAATGTAAATGTATAGATTGCACACCTGTACTTTGTTTTTAATACATCTCATGAATTTTCAGACAACATTTAGGATTAAAACACAAAGCATGCGTTTGCTGTCAAAATTGTACTATGTACACTATGTCTGACTAGATTCTAGATAAGAGACAAAAAGGAAATGGAAATGAGGACATGGCGGTGAAGTCTCTCACTCCTGCAGTGTCATATACACTGAAAACTGCAACCAGACTTTTACTTTCTCTCTCTGTCTCCTGGAAACAAACACAGGTAAGCTCTCTCTCTCTCTCTCTCTCTCTCTC
>QNUK01000913.1:0-177500 GCA_013621035.1 Clarias magur | reverse complement strand
AAAATTTCAAACATTTTGGGCTAACCACGCCTTTATGTCATCTAGACATGTTACCAGAGCCTTGACAGAGTAGCCTTCCTCCTGTTTTAAAGGGAGATAAATTTGACTGTCATCTGCATAGAAGTGAAATGGGCTGCCATGTTTTATCAGAATATAGTATAATATAGTATAGGCAACAAATACAATGAGAAAAGAAGGGGTCCAAGGATAGAACCCTGTGGGACCCCATATGTCAGAGGAGCTGATGAGGACTCCAGACCTCCAAGACTAACAGAAAATGTTCTATCAATAAGATAAGGATCTAAACCAGTCTAGAGCTGTCCTCCGAACTCTCACCCAGGGTTCTAAGTGTGACAGTAGAATGTCATGGTCTACTGTGTCAAAGGCAGCAGAAGAATAACAGAATCACCAGGATTGGTATAAATGTCATTTAACAGAGCTGTGTTAGTCCTGTGAGGAGCCTTGAAACCAGACTTCTGCCAGAAGCTTGTGGATGACAATCGAAGGAATCTGCAAAACAGATATTTAACCTAATATTAAGTGTCTGTGTGACTGTGACTCCAAAAATATATTAAACCTCGAGCTCCAGACTCTTGAGGTTTTCTTCTGTTAAGGATGCGTGCGTGTGTGTGTGTGTGTGTGTGAGATTATTCTGCTCCAGAGAAAGACCAGTTCATAGAGAGTGTACTGAAAGCCTCCTGACCGCCCTGAGCTTCACATGTGTGTGTGTGTGTGTGTGTGTGTGTGTGTGTGTGTGAGATTCTCCTCCTCTCACCGAGCGCCGTGTGTTACACAGGGCAGCAGGTGTTGTACAGAAGGCCAGTAGATTTGCTCCACGCACTCCGGTGTGTGTGACTCGTCACCATTAACACACGTTTATCAGAGCGTCAGGACGGAGTGCGAGCGCACTGCAGACAAAAGCGCGGGAATGAAGCCGGCACGCGCTCTGATCTTCGCTCTCCTCCTGCTGTGCGCGCGGGCCGAGCCTGAGGCGGCTGAGGGCCGCGCCGACAGGGAGGACAAAACCCAGACCGAGACTGAGACAGAGACAGAGGACAAGACAGATGAAATTACGGAGGAGAAGAACGTCCTGGTGCTGCACGAGAAGAACTTGGACAGAGCTCTGAGTGAGAACAGATACCTGCTCGTGGAGTTCTGTAAGTCACATCCATCCACTAACAGCTAACACCAACATACAGCTGTTTACAACACTTACTTATTTATTTATTTATTTACCCCTCAACAGTTATTTAAAACAAAATGATAGTAAATATTGAAATATCCTACAGTACATAACCTCCTGATCGTGTGTACATTACCTGTCATATAATATAATATAATATAATATAATATAATATAATATAATATAATATAATATAATATAATATAATATAATATAATCAGCCAAAACATTTAGACTTCAGGAAAAGAAAAATAATATGATGGTATTATCTTATTATTATTAATATTATTTATATTATCATATATATATATAAAACATATAGAAATAAATATGATGTTAAAATATTACATATATTATCGTATACATTTTTTTGGCTGACTGTACAAACTGCATTTATAAAAACATGGTATTAGTGCTAAAAGTGTCTCAGCTATTTTTCATAATACTTAATACTTTATATAATACTTAATACTATGCAGTATACACACACACACATGTTTGTTGTAGTGTCCAGATGTTGTACAGTCATTCATGTCTGGTGTTGCTGTGGTCTTGAAACACTCTTATATTTTATAAAGAGTGTTTATAAAGATAAAAAAAAATAATAATAAAATGTTGAATGGATTTAACCCAGTCACATGACCACGCGGGATAATGATTAGATATGACGACTACGACTACGCCTAAAACTATTACTATTCTTTATTCTTACTAACAATAATACTAATACTGCTAACTGTACTGTCTGCTACTTATTACTGCACTGTTCATACTGAACTAAGACCAGGACGTGTCCTCAAGACCGACTGTAAACTTCTTCTGTCAGCTGTAATAGAAATGCATTATGACTTATTATTGTTATTATTATTATTATTATTATTATGATTATTATTATGATTTAGCTATAATGTAACTATTACACTAGACTGATCATGTCCTAGACTTCCGTGGAGTTTATTAGACTTTAATATGAGGTGAATAAGTTCAGCACTCAGGTGCAGGAGCGCAGGTGCAGCTCTCCCACGGTGGGGGTCAGTCAAACCCAGGATTAGGAAGGACACGTGTCGCTTCACGTTGTTGATTTACCCGCGGTTTCGTCCACTCTACACTCTACACCATGAACACACCGTCTCACTCCAAGCAGCCTGCACACATTTCACACCGGCGTGTAACCGCACAGACGACACTCTCTCATCTCCACGTGTGTGTGCTGGATCACGCAGCGTTGCGTTCCCCGTGTTCCCTCACCCCTCCCCTGTCTGACGCACAGATGCCCCGTGGTGTCGGCACTGCCAGGCCCTCGAACCCGCCTACGCCGAGGCCGCGGCGCTGCTGAAGAACCAATCCTCTCCCGTACGCCTGGCCAAAGTCGACGCCACGGAGGAGAAGGAGCTCGCCAAGGAGTTTGAGGTCAACAGCTTCCCCACACTGACGCTGTTCACAGAGGGCCGCAGACAGAACGCCACCCTGTTCACAGGTACAGGCTCCGCCTCCCGGAAACGTCACGCCCATCAACTCTAATGTAGCTCCTGATAAATAATCTACTCCATTCCGACTGAATGCTGGTCGTGCGCTGTGTGAGAGTACTCACAGGGTGTGTGTGTGTGTGTGTGTGTGTTAAAGGGAAGCGCAGCGTGAAGGGCATCATACAGTGGCTGCAGCGGCGCCTGGGACCGAGCACTGCTCTCCTCAACCACCGCGAGGACGCTCAGGAGCTCATCGACGCCCACAGCGTGGTTCTGATCGGGTTCTTTAAGGTACGAAACACATACACGCGTGTATTTAAACCTTAATGATCTCAGGGACAGACAGCGCGGCACGTCACAGTCGTCTCTCTGTCTCTCTCAGGACTTGGAAGGAGACAAAGCCAGAGTGTTTAAAGACGTGGCGCTGGACGTAGTGGACGTGACCTTTGGCATCACAAGCAGTCCGGAGCTCTTTAAGGACTTCAAAGTGGAAGAGGAAGCCGTTGTGCTGTTCAAGAAGGTGAGACCCTAACCCGATAGAGTAAAGCTTTCAGGAAGTTTTATCCTTAAAAATGAAGATTTAATACATATTACGTGTGTGTGTGTGTGTGTGTGTGTGTTGCAGTTTGATGACAAGCGCGCAGACTTGCCCCTGTCTGAGGAGGGCAAACTGGAGAAGGACAAGCTCGTCTCGTTCATCAGCAGCAACAGCCTCGAGCTCGTTATTCAATTTAATGAAGAGGTGATTCATTCATTAATTAAAGCAATTAAAACTTGACATTCATGCATGTGGTGGGACTGTCTTATCCAGAGTCATTAGAGATCCTCACACACTGTTGGGAAGCGTGTTATTATTATTATTATTTTTATTTTATTTATTTATTTATTATTTATTTATTTATTTATTAATTATTACTATCATTATTATTATTATTATTAATTATTATTATTATTTATTTATTATTATGTATTCATTATTATTATTTATTATTATTATATTATTTATTTATTATCATTTATTTATTATTCATTATTATTATTATTATTATTATTATTATATTATTATATTTATTATCATTTATTATATTTTATACATTATTATTATTATTTATTATTATTATTATTTAATCCAGATGAAGCTAATTAAAGCACACTCAGTGTATAAGTGATCACATCACATTTTTTTCTGTAGAACGGAGAAAAGATTTTTTCGAACAAAGTCCACAACCACCTGCTCCTGTTCATCAACTCCACCACGGAGTCTCACGCCGCCCTGCTGGACGAGTACCGCGCCGCCGCCAGGGACTTCAGGGAGAAAGTACGTCCTCCACCTGCAGCCATCAGGGCCTGCTCTCATTACTCCACTCTCTAGTCAGTGTAATGCAGTGTGTGTGTGTGTGTGTGTGTGTGTGTGTGTGTGTGTGTGTGTGTGTGTGTGATTAAAGGTCCTGTTCATCACTATAGACGTCACCACAGACGTCTCCCACGTGTTAACGTATTTCGGGGTGTCCGCGAGCGAGGCCCCGGTCCTCCGCTTCATCAACACCGACACACTGAAGAAGTTCTCCATGACGGAGACGTCCATCACCGGGGACACGCTGAGGACGTTCTGTCAGGACGTGCTGGACGGGAAAATCAAGGTTATTCATTTCACTGCTTCTTTTGATACAATGATGAAAGAGAAAGCTGACAGGAGGCGACGCTGGAGACTCACAGTAACGAGACTCCCTGGAGACGGCGTGTCTCATAGGACAGCCGCGTCCACTGTGTCCTCGGGGACGGACGACCGAGTCATTTATTATCTGCTGCACCGAGCAGTAAACACTCCAGTGGCGCATTTCTTGGTTGCCCATAAACCTGCGTGTTTCAGTTAATGAGTGTCTAAAAGTCCAATCAGTTACATCACCACTGTTTTGTGCTGATTATTCTACCGTCACACAGAATTTATTTTAAAGTGAATTTTTATTATTGCAGTTCCTCTGTAATCCTGAACTATTCACACATCAAAGGATTTGTTCATTTTGTTTAGAATGATAAATATAAATAATCCTGAATATAGACATTTATAAACTGAATGATGACTGAATGAGATACACGGAGTCGGGCGACCCTGTGAGTCTCGTCACTCCGAGCTCGTGCCGTTTATTAATCAGACATATAAGAACAGTGGAGACGAGACAAAGTGAGACGTCCAGGACGCAGACAGCAGGTAAACACGTCCGTCTCATGCAGATGCTCTTTAATGAAAAGGGTGAAGAGAAGCTGCTTCTCCACCGAGTGATCCAGTCAGTACGACACAGTAAACAGCTTTAGGGGAATTCTGTGTTTATAAAATGATGAGGGGTGAGAGAGCGCACTTCTACCACAAACAAACAAACAAACAACAACATTAGAGAATGTTTCAGAGACGATGTTTTCTTGCACCACACGCAGAATAAATGGACTTTTATAACTTTAATTCTTCTTGTTGTGTCACAGTTCATACGGTCTGTGTGTTCCTGTATCTTTATTGTATAATAATTATAGTGAATTATGGATCATTTATTTATACTTTATAATTTATCACTTATTTATTATTTATTTATAAAATAATTTAACCAGAAAAATATAATCTGACAGTCAGTACAAACAAACAAACAAACAAACAAACAAAACCCCATGGCTTAATTTTTCCTTCATACACAACAAACAGGAAATGACATTTATGACAAATGGAAAAGCTGTGTAAAATAAGGAGCACAGCGCCCTCTGGTGGTCGGACATGGACATGACCCAGGCTGGGCATTAAAGCAGATTATTAACAGTATATTTTTAATCTTTTCCTGCATTCCTAAAGTGTTTCTTGTATCATGTTTCCTGTTATGAAGTAACAAACTTGTCCCTTTTCAGATTTAGACAAAATTACATTTCTTTTTTAAAATCCAAGCGGCACAAATACATGACATGACAAAAAAAAAAAAAAAAAAGTTCAAAAGCTTCAAACTTCAAACTGTGTATTTGGGTTTTTGGATATGTTAGGTACCCATGAATTACTTTTAAATGATTTTTTAAAATGTTACTGCCACCGGAATATAGGAATGACATCGCATAAATGTAGAACTCTCAAAATGAGCATATTATTATAATGATTATATTTTTTAGTCATAGGATCAATCAAGAACCATAACAAGATGTGAGTGTGTGTATCTGATCTATTTCTTTGCCGATGTGACCTATTTTTGTATTATTGGTTAAAATGATTGTTTATTTTTGATGAAAAAGGATCCGCCCCTCTACTGCACGATCCTGAGCTCTGTACGTGTTTATTAAAAACACTGCAAAACTAACGCTGGATAAAACACTCTGAGATTTAAAGGCCACTAAACATTGATTTATAATCTCCAAGATCATTAATCTCTTCCTTAGTTTCCATATAATCTCCATTATCATCCTTTGTGTGTATTCTGCTTGACTCTAGGCTCATTTGAAGAGTGAAGACATTCCTGAGGACTGGGACAAGAATCCTGTTAAAGTCCTCGTGGGGAAAAACTTCGAGCAAGTCGTCTTTGATGAGACCAAGAACGTGTTTGTGGAGTTCTGTAAGGAACTTGAACATCATCTACAAACACGTCCACATGTGTATGTGTGCGAGGTCGAGTGTTTAATCCATGTGTGTGTATGTGTGTGTGTGTGTGTGTGTGTGTGGTCCTCTCAGACGCCCCGTGGTGTGGTCACTGTAAGGAACTCGCCCCTGAGTGGGAAAAGCTGGGGGAAAAGTACCAGGACCACGAGAACATCATCATCGCCAAGATGGACGCGACGGCCAACGACATGGAGGACGTGGCGGTGCAGGGATACCCCACGCTCAAATACTTCCCAGCAGGGACAGAGAGAAAGGTCGGCGCGCCAACACTCAGCTTACCGCACTGACACTACGTCATCATGTCACTGACCTCGAACAGCATTTAACTGAAACTCAGACCTTTAATCTAAAGAAACAAAGAGAGGGAGAGAGCATCGTCTACACCCAGTTTATTTCCCAGGATTCCTCCTGTCTCTCCTCCTGATTCTGGTTCAGAACCAATCAGCAGTTCGAGATCCTGCAGAGTCACAAACACCTGGTGTTCTCTGACTTGGTGTTTTTCTGACACACTGATGAGTTTGTTTCGAGTCAGTGGAAGCTGCGGTGTGTCGCAGACATTACTGTCTGTAGAAGAGCGCTCTGACCCCTGACCCGCAGTGTGACCCGCAGTGTGACCCGCAGTGTGACCCGCAGTGTGACCCGCAGTGTGACAGTGTGACCCGCAGTGTGACAGTGTGACCCGCAGTGTGACAGTGTGACCCGCAGTGTGACCCGCAGTGTGACCTGCAGTGTGACAGTGTGACCCGCAGTGTGACAGTGTGACCCGCAGTGTGACAGTGTGACCCGCAGTGTGACCTGCAGTGTGACAGTGTGACCCGCAGTGTGACCCGCAGTGTGACAGTGTGACCCGCAGTGTGACAGTGTGACCCGCAGTGTGACAGTGTGACCCGCAGTGTGACCTGCAGTGTGACAGTGTGACAGTGTGACCCGCAGTGTGACCCGCAGTGTGACCCGCAGTGTGACAGTGTGACCCGCAGTGTGACAGTGTGACCCGCAGTGTGACAGTGTGACCCGCAGTGTGACAGTGTGACCCGCAGTGTGCAGTGTGACAGTGTGACCCAGTGTGACAGTGTGACCCGCAGTGTGACCCGCAGTGTGACAGTGTGACAGTGTGACCCGCAGTGTGACAGTGTGACCTGCAGTGTGACCTGCAGTGTGACCCGCAGTGTGACCCGCAGTGTGACAGTGTGACCCGCAGTGTGACCCGCAGTGTGACAGTGTGACCCGCAGTGTGACAGTGTGACCCGCAGTGTGACAGTGTGACCCGCAGTGTGACCGTCACTGACAAATTAGCACTGGCTTATCTGATTAGGAAATACTTTTTACATTTGAATTTTAATAGAAAAAGTGAATTTTCAGATCGGATCATATGACACCATTTTTCACAACACTTAACACTCCTTATCTCCTGATTCATACTTTGTTTTTTGTAAATATTCATTCACATTTATATTTTTATCAGATCAAAAGAAACACATTTGCTAAATACAGTTTCAGGCCCTTTTATGTTTTAGTGTCCGTTATTTTTTTTTAATTCAAACCTTTCAATAATCGTAACTGTCACTCAGACGAAACTCTGCCAATTTAGATTTCACATAAAAAACACTTTTAATTTTTTCAATAAAAAGTGTTTTATTCTAAAATGCTAAATTGTTAAGATATTGCAACATGAGTTTGACATGGTTACGGACACTACAGAAATCCTTAGTTTTGCATGAAATGCTTTAATTTAACCAGCGGTTTTTCCAGGTCATGCGCTTCTAGAAGCTTACACCAATCTCAGTATCAATACTCATAAATAAATGTGAATAATTTGCATTTGAAATGATTATTGTTTGAAGTGAGACAGTAAAAAGAATAATGAAAAATGTCTGTTTCTGATGATCATATAAAATCAGCTGAAGTTAGAAACTTTACATTTTTAGGGAAGCGAGCTCGGTCACGTCCACGTTGAGAATTTGAGAAGTAGCTTCTTAACATTTCCTGTATTATATGTATATCATTAAAACATGATCAAATTAGCACAGATACTGTGTTTTGGCGGATTGTATTTATTCCCAGTTCAAGTTATTAGTTCTGATCAGGTCGAGTTATATCCCTTCCTCAAGGTGGGATTTGAACCCAGACCCTGCAGAAGCGCTCACTTTTACATTTGACTGTTTTAGACCAGAAATCTGAATAAAGTCAAACAAAATAATGTCAACTCTCCAGCTCTAGACAGAACGTCCTCTGGTGTGTTAACTGAGTTGAAACCTGATGTTATAAAGATTTATTTTAGAGCAAAATGAACTCATTCTGTTTTCACCCCTCTGACCTGATCAGGTGATCGATTATAACGGAAACAGGGATTTGGAAACATTCGTTAAATTCCTGGATAATGGTGGAGTTTTGCCAGAAGAAGAAGAAGATGATGATGATGATGATGATGATGAAGATGAGGACCAAGAAAGCAAGGATGCGGTCAGTTATGTTTCATAAACATGAGTTAAATATAGGAATAAATATAATGTAGGATCAATAAGTGCAGTTATGAGCTGAATTACTACAAACATGAAGGAAAGAAACAAGAGCTTTAAACAAGGAAAAACAATATTTACAGGCGCTCGGACATGTGACTCGTCTGCGTACTGACAGCAGAGTGTAAATCCGTGAGAATAAGACCGTTATAGACACAGACAAGCCCGAGTGTGTCATGTTCATGCAGGTTTAACGGCAGGTTCATGCGTTGCTCGGTTACTCGTTGCTCTTGTTCTGAAAATACACAAACTACAGCGGTACCTCGGCATGCGAACGCCCCGCCGCGGGAAGTTTTACCTTAAGAGCTGAAATTTTGTCGGTATTTTGCTTCGGTATGTGAAGCATTATGGGAAACCAGTGACCGAACTGAAAGCTAGGTCAGGTGTACGCCCAGGAGTCGCTCAAAACTCGTTTACGTCAGTGGAAAGCCAAGAGACGCGAGTTTACATCTTTTGTTTTTGCATTCAGTGTGAGATTTAGTGCCGACGCAGCACCATGTGTGCTGGAAAGTTAGTAAGGACGGTCGCGAGAAGTAAAGGGAACCGCTTTCACTTTGGGTTTTTAAAGCAGCCGGTGCAGAGAGGAATCAGAAATTAAGGTTCAGTGAGGGTTAACGTCTATTTATTTCAGATTTCACTTCGTTTACACGTCTTTACTAAATGTTTTGATTGTTTTTACATGCAGAAGTATGATTATAGTGTTGGAAATGAGTAATATTGGTCATATAATATGGGCGGCTGGAACGGATTATCTACTTTCACATTATTTCCTATGGAACAATGCGTTTCACAATACGACACCTCAATTTAAGAACTCGGCTCCGGAGCGGATTAAACCCGTACGCCGTGGTATCGCTGTACTGCCTCACCTGTGACGAGGATATCGGTTGGTTTTTTACATTAAATATTATAATCCACTTTATTAATTCTAATATTATTTCCCGTTTCCTGTTCAGGTCTCGAGCGAACCCGCAGACGAGTCGGAGAAGGCGTCTAACGGATCCAGCAGCAAAGACGAGCTCTGAGACGAGCTCTGAGACGAGCTCTGAGGCGTCTCACCGCAGCGCTGATTCAGTTCTGAGTGAAACTACTGACTCGACTGTTTATTATCCCCGTTCGCGTGTGTGTTGTGATGAACTCAGTAGAGCACACGTTACACACTACACCGAGATTCTTCCTCAATCATTCTGATGAACGTTTCACACACATCACACTCAGCGTATCTGATGATTTTAAATGGAAACTGAACTGTTGAAGTCAGGCATCGATCATGTGGAACTAACGGTTTGTAATAAAGTGATTAAAGGACACACACTGCATTCTGTAAACGCTTTGTGTTCAGTCATCTGTCACGGAATGAGAGAGCCTCTCTCATTTCATTGCTTAAATATTGGCACCTTTAGGTAATCATTTTCATAAACAAATATTAACTATATGGCTAAAAGTATGTGCACCCTTAACCACAACACCTGAATTTGTCGTATTCAAAAGTCTAAAACACACACTTGTACAGGTCGTCTCACTAATGCCGTCCATCGAGGAGCCTCTGTAGTCCAATTAGGGCCTGTGGAGGCCAGGGGTGACCTTGTATTCATTCCCAGTTTTACCTCCGGTCGGCACTCACACACACACACACACACACACACACACACACACACACACACACACACACACTCACACACTACAGGCAACTTGGGAACGCCAACTAGTCTAATCTGTACATCTTTATTGATATACAGTATGTTGGAGGATTATAAACGCCTCTATATACCTAGAGGAATCCCTCTGAGTGCGGGGAGAACATGGTAACATCATGCACCCAGACCACCTCAGGCAGGAATCGAACCCGGACTGTGGAGGTGCGAGGCGACGGTGTAGAAACTACACCACCATGCTGCCATTTTACTAATTACAAGCTTGAAATTGCATTTTTTCATTGTCATAACCTACAGCGTGTATAAAAACAAGCTTTGTGTGAAATAATTGCAACCGACAGCTGTTGGTGTTTAGACACAGAAACATGTAACAGTAACAGATGAGAGGAATCAGGAAGAGCGGAAGAGGAAGTTAGAGCTGATTCAGGAGATGATAAAGACATAACTGTGTGTTATAGGAGTTTACACAGCGGCTGAGCTTACAATAAACACAATAGGATGGAAATCTGGAAATGCATTTGTGGTAATGTTTACACCTATTAAACCTCATATACACACACACACACACACACACACACACACACACACACACACACACACCCAAGGGAGTTCGTTGCAATGGAATGTGCAGACAGATAGATGAACAGGTTCGGTCAGAACGTCAAATACTAATTATCATAAATACATAGAAAGTGCAGCTTCTACACAGAGGGTTTGACGACAGACACACGCGCGCACACACACACACACACACACACACACACACACATGCTCACACACACGAGCACAACAACATGGAAGCACAAGACACAAGTAAAATCCTGAAGGAGGAATGACACGCTGGACGACTGTTAAAGCGGAGGACGAAAGAGAAGAGCAGTGAGTTCTGTAAGTTCTGTAAGTTCTGTAAGTTCTGTAAGTTCTGTAAGTTCCACAGTAATAAATATAACAGAAGCTACAGGATAATCCAGTAACACATTAGCATGTTTCTTAGCCACAATGTTAGTTAACGTTACCTGCTTTACTGTCTGACAAAGAACAAAACACTGTACGGCTTTTATTCTTAACATCAGAGTATTATTTAGTATAATTATAGTTTTATTCTCTACATGTCATGCTCTAAACCTCACACTCTACACCTCACACTCTACACCCCACACCTCACACTCTACACCTCACACATTACACCTCACACCTCACACTCTACACCTCACACTCTAAACCTCACACCTCACACTCTACATGTCATGCTCTAAACCTCACACATTACACCTCACACCTCACACTCTACACCTCACTCTCTACAACACACTCTCTATACCTCACACTCTACACCTCACACTCTACACCTCACTCTTTACACCTCACACTCTATATATCACTCTCTAAACGTCACACTCTAAACCTCACACTCTACATCTCACTCTTTACACCTCACACTCTATATCTCACACTCTATACCTCACTCTGTACAGCTCACCATCTATACCTCACTCTCTACACCTCACACTCTACACCTCACTCTCTACAACACACTCTCTATACCTCACACTCTACACCTCACACTCTACAGCTCAAAATCTACACCTCACACTCTACATGTCATGCTCTAAACCTCACACATTACACCTCACACCTCACACTCTACACCTCACTCTCTACAACACACTCTCTATACCTCACACTCTACACCTCACACTCTACATCTCACTCTTTACACCTCACACTCTATATCTCACACTCTATACCTCACTCTGTACAGCTCACCATCTATACCTCACTCTCTACACCTCACACTCTACACCTCACTCTCTATACCTCACACTCTACACCTCACACTCTACAGCTCAAAATCTACACCTCACACTCTACATGTCATACTCTAAACCTCACACATTACACCTCACACCTCACACTCTACACCTCACACATTACACCTCACACCTCACACTCTAAACCTCACACCTCACACTCTACATGTCATGCTCTAAACCTCACACATTACACCTCACACCTCACACTCTACACCTCACACTCTACAACACACTCTCTATACCTCACACGCTACACCTCACACATTACACCTCACACCTCACACTCTACACCTCACACTCTAAACCTCACACCTCACACTCTACACCTCACACTCTACATCTCACTCTTTACACCTCACACTCTATATCTCACTCTCTAAACGTCACACTCTAAACCTCACACTCTACATCTCACTCTTTACACCTCACACTCTATATCTCACACTCTATACCTCACTCTGTACAGCTCACCATCTATACCTCACTCTCTACACCTCACACTCTACACCTCACTCTCTACAACACACTCTCTATACCTCACACTCTACACCTCACACTCTACAGCTCAAAATCTACACCTCACACTCTACATGTCATGCTCTAAACCTCACACATTACACCTCACACCTCACACTCTACACCTCACTCTCTACAACACACTCTCTATACCTCACACTCTACACCTCACACTCTACATCTCACTCTTTACACCTCACACTCTATATCTCACACTCTATACCTCACTCTGTACAGCTCACCATCTATACCTCACTCTCTACACCTCACATTCTACACCTCACTCTCTAAACCTCACACTCTACACCTCACTCTCTAAACCTCACATTCTATACCTCACTCTCTAAACCTCACATTCTACACCTCACTCTCTAAACCTCACACTCTACACCTCACACCTAATCTGTTTGATAAGAGCTAACTCTAATCCAGGCTAATGTTATATGTAACATACAAACAAACAATATAATCATTTATTAAAATCTAAATATGTGGATTTGTCTCTGTAGAGAGCTGAAAAAACACAAAATGCTGTAGATTCTGGTTGTAACCAGATTGATTGATTCGGAGGTGTGTGTAGTCTTGAGGAATTCTCAGCAGCAGCACGGTGGATTAGTGGTTAGTGTTGTCACCTTGTACCTCCAAAGTCTGTGTGTGGTGTTTGTGTATGTGTGCCCTGTAAAAGATTGGCACCCCGTCCAGGGTGCACCCTCGTGCCCTAAGTCTCCTGGGATAGGCTCCACCCCCGTGACCCTGTACAGGATAACGCGGTATAGACGATGAGTTAATGAGTGAGAATCCTCGGCGTTCTCTGGTTTCATCAGAGCTTCATAAAGAACACATTTATCTGCCGGTCCAGGGTGTGGCCCTTCCTTCACTGTGTCTGGTATTCACATGACCAGGACAAAGCACTTCCTGTGGATCTGAGACGAGAAAGAGATTAGTGCATGTGAGTGTGACGTCTCATCGCCCGGTGTGTTACTGAGTCACGGTGATTTTACACCACACACACCTGCTACTGTCAGGTTGAAATCACTGATTCACTGTAACTCTCAGGGTGTTCACACAGGCTTATAAAAGCCTTTTTGGGATAAACCCCTTGCTGACTGATGCTGACCACACCCACTTACGTATATGATGTCACATGACTTAAATCATGCCATGTCTAACAACCAGTTCCATTTTAAGGGTTTGGTAATAAAAGCTAAACTCTCCTTATTTGAATTCCACACCAATACAATTTGACCCACTATTCAGTGAGGATAAAGTAATGGCACCCTGTAAATAGAGGCGGAGTTAGCGGGTGCTGGTGGGAGCTGACGCACTGGCTGTGCTGAATTATTAGTCATATTATTTGCCATTCTCTTTACCTTTTATGGTGTTTGTGGGTGTGACTAAATGTAAAATGAGCTGTCCTGAGCATGCTTGGTCATTTTAAGTAATTTTTTTATTTTAAGTATATACACACTTCTGAAAGTAAAATAGTATGATGTATATTATATGAATAAAATATTGATATTATCATATTATTGTCGTAATATTATCACATATGTCAATATATAACGTATAGCATATTCATTTAGTATAAAAATATTTATACAAGCTTTTCTTTTCCTGAGTGTGTACACTTTTTTTTTGGCTGACTCTAAAGGATGCAGTAGAATTACTGAAAACACACAGAATGTAAATATACAGTATGAATGATGAGTGACAGACTGAGAGTGAGATGAGCTGTGTCACAAAACCAGCGAATAAATGTCCTTTTCTTGCTTTTAAGATGTAAATGGAGATTCCTGAAGCCTCTGTGTTTACAGTCGGTATCACGTCTGAACTTCCCTCATACACAGAAGCGATTCGGAGTCCACTGCCTTCAACACCGCCGCCTAGTTATGTGGAAGCAGGTGAGTCTGAGGCGTCCTGCAACTCAGGGACATTTCTCCACCATGAGGGACAAACATGGCGTTCATCTCGATGTCCTACTGCACTGTAATTATAAGATAATAAGGGTGTGAGACTTGGGCAGGTGACGGTTCCTCAACCTCAGTTACATCACTCGAGTTCAGGATTCGTCTCCACGGCCATGAATTCACGAGTTAGTCTTTGTACTTTCGTCTGGGTGTGAATGAGGTGTCAGGTTTCATATTAATAAAAATGTCGTTCATCCCTGACGTCTCGCTCACACACACATGAAAACTGGATGCTTTCATGCTTTCAGATCATAAATTACCTGAAGCACCGCAAGTACGAGTACTATTAATTTAATTACTCTTTACCCAAAGACAAGCGCTCTCATGAACGGGCCGTCCAGCATGTATGTGTGTGTTCTCCAGTTAGAATGAGCTTTACTTGTTTACTCTGTTGCTCAAGGAAGAATAAACGATGGCTGCACCACTCGTAATAAGATTCAGGTATTCGTCACATGTACTTTACAGAGAAACTAGTATATATATATATATATATATATTTTTTTTTTAAAGATATTTTAGGTAGGACGTCGGGATCAGTCAGATGAAACTCTTACAGAGATACAGAGACGTGCTTCAGAAAGCGTTTAGACAAATCCGAACTCTTTTGGAGTAATACTTTGAACTCTGGCCTGATTCAAGGTCACTCACACCCAGATGTAAACTGTATAAAGCTTCGTGAGAAGATCATACTGTCTCCTCGCTTTTGACTTTAACTCTTTCAGTGTAACTCATGTCGTGTTCTCTAAAGCGCCAGATCAGGCTGATCTCAGAGATGTTCCACATTCTCCCCTCACTGACATCACACACACACACACACACACACACACACACACACACACACCTCCTGTGTGTGCACTGTGTGTGTGTACTGCATGGTTGTTACGTTTATTGATCTTAAGCCTGTACAGGCTTGTAAAACCAGATTTATTGGACAGACTCACTGGAGCCAAACACAGATGATGGAATGTGTTTGTTCCGCTCTTCTTCCTCTGCTTGTGATGTGCTCACACCGCTCTAACACACAGAGATTAACTGCTACTTATTAACACTCAACTTCTTTTCCTCATATCACACACACACACACACACACACACACACACACACACACAGACACACACATCATGGATCTTGATCGGATTGGGATTTGGAGAGTTTGGGGGCGGGGTCAGGGGCCTTTGGAGAGTTTGGGGGCGGGGTCAGGGGCCTTTGGAGAGTTTGGGGGCGGGGTCAGGGGCCTTTGGAGAGTTTGGGGGCGGGGTCAGGGGCCTTGGGCTCTTGGGCTCGTTGCCCGCTGGACTCCGTGTCTGGTGGTCTGTGGTCCACTGGGTGTTCTGGTTCCTTCCCATCATAACTGCATTGACTTTTATTAGACATACAGGTGTGTTGTAGCACCGCAGGTAACAGTTACGGCTCTGCGTTTCACTGTTCAGCTCTTTCACCTTTCAACAGTTCTCAGGTCACAATCTCTCTTCTGTTCTCAGATCATAATTTCTTTCCATTTTATTCTTTTTTTTTTCAATTTTTACTTTTACTCTCAGTTCTTTTTAATCACTAAATGAAATGTCCAACTGCAGCCCTCAAAGCTCAGAGGATTACAGCAATGTTTTTGTTTTGCTGTGTTTTTTAACCCTGTACATGGCTCAGGATTGTGCAGTATAGAGAGATGTAAACATTGTTTCAGCACAAAATAGACAATCTGATGACCTGAATTTAATTTCATTTTAACCAACTAAAGAAACATGAAAAAATGGGTTTAACGCACAGTGGAATTATTTATTTATGGATCTTTCGGTTAGGAAGCTGGAGTCAGAGCAGAACTCGGTTGTTTCTCTGACAATAAATAAATGAATAAATAATATGCTCAGATGTAGAGTTCTACATTTTTGCGACATCATTCCTATATTCCAGTAGTGGTGAAATTCACTCTTTATACAAGTAATGATAACTTTAATCTATCGAACGTCTCTGAAAACACAAATCCACAGTTTTACGTCTGTTAACACACTTCGGCAAGGCTTCCATATAAGTGCACATATTGTTATATTTTTACTTTTTACATTGACCTACAGTCTGCTGTGTTGCTGGCACGGAGCTGTAACGCTGGAGTTTTAAGAGTTTTATTGCCCTTTAATGTTGTGAAATGTCAATGAAATGAGTTTCTATGGTCACGTATGTGATCGCAGCATCTCTTTACTCTCTCTGTTCAAGTTTATGACAAAATCTCAGCTGGTCATGTGACTGAGAAACTCTAAAGACGAGTCATTTTCTCTGTCCTGAAGGTGATAGAAAACCTCTGAGTGTTTATAAACACGCCGCTCACACTGGAGACTCCTTCCACTAACGTTACATTAATGTCTCATATCAGTGATTACACACTTCATTCATATCTGTACATGTGACTGACCTGTTACTATAGAAACCTGTTACTATAGAAACCTGTAACTATGGAAACCTGTAACTATGGAAACCTGTAACTATGGAAACCTGTAACTATAGAAACCTGTTACTATAGAAACATGTAACTATGGAAACCTGTTACTATGGAAACCTGTTACTATGGAAACCTGTTACTATGGAAACCTGTAACTATAGAAACCTGTTACTATAGAAACCTGTTACTATGGAAACCTGTAACTATAGAAACCTGTAACTATGGAAACCTGTTACTATAGAAACCTGTTACTATGGAAACCTGTAACTATAGAAACCTGTAACTATGGAAACCTGTTACTATAGAAACCTGTAACTATAGAAACCTGTTACTATAGAAACCTTCCCGTATCAGAGCGAGCGAACAGAGCTGCTGTTACAGAGAATTAATCATCACCTCCTGACCAATCACAGTCCAGGACTCATGTGGTGTAAGTTTTAATATTACATTTATATTTTCATTTCTAGTGGGCGTCCCCTCACTGCAGTTGGACAATGCTGCGTCTCCTTATCCGATCCTCTACATTCCCCCAGCGGCCACGCCCGTACAGCTCACACAGCAACGTAAGTCTTATTGTTACTGATATTGCTAATTAGAAAACAATATTATTTTATTCAGTATAACTTTAATTGACAATAGCTTTACTATTAGATGCCCAGCTACTGTACAAGTGGAACACAGCCTGGACATTTCCCTTGTTTTGTGCCGGTTATTGATTTAATCTCCTAATTTTCCCTTATAACAACATAATATTGTTAAAATAATGTTGTTAAAACATGCTAATTATTAATTAATTATTAATTATAGTTAATTATTCTAACATATGCACCCAAGATCGAACAGTTCTCCCATTTGTTGGTAAAATAGCTGTTGAAGGTCTGGACTGGATCTTTGGAGGTGTGTGTTGTATCTGGTGTGAAGCCGTCAGTATCAGATCCTTTAAGTCCTGTACGTTGTGAGGTCGGGCCTCACCGGATCAGACTCGTTTCTCCAGCACATCCCACAGATGCTCCATCAAATTGAGATCTGTGGGATTTAGGGGCGGAGTCAACACCTCCAACACTTTATCCTGTTTGTCATCTTGGTGAAGGACACGTTTCAGCACGAGCACCATCACCGGTCTGCAGCTCCGCAGCCACAGACACAACAAACTGCCATGCACTCTGTGTTCTGTCTCCTGTCTGTCAGAACCAGGTTTCACTTGTTCTGCAGTTTGTGCTACAGTAGCTCTTCTATTGGACCGGACTACACGGGCCAGCCTTCACTCCCTCATGCGCATCTTGGCGAGTGACGATCATCTAATCAGTGCTATTGAGTTGACCTGGCAGTGGTGTCAGTGTGATGTCTGATCAGTGTAGACGTACATCGTCTGGTTATTGTTAAATTATCCAAAAACACTCACACATCCATCTGAACCCTTGTTCCAAGTCTGTGTCACGAGTAACCGAAGGATAAATTGAAAAGCCTTAGCAGTTAGCCCGTGTAGCGTGGATGGTAAACCCAAACGTGGAAGCAGCGCGAGTAGGCAGGATAACCACGCAATTAGTCTAAGAACTCTCTTACACAAAGAGCAAGGATCTACACAAATAAACCCGCGTTCTAGCAACACACACTCAATCAAAGAAGCAACCAGAATCGGTGAGTACTCACAGAATAGTCGGCGTAGCGTCAGCAGAGGCCTGGGCGAACTCAATGACTGAGCAATGTGACGCGCCATCTTGTCTCCTTTTATGCTTCCTGGAAACCCGACCGTACTACTTCCGGGTCCTAGTGCCGGTCGTGTTACGAGTGTGCATGACAGTCTGGCCTAATTTGGCACAAAAAGGTGTAACCATGGCAACCCTGACTACCAGTTTTGTCTAATAAATGATTTCGTCTTCATAATGGTCGTATGTCTGTTGTATTCTGTCCCTCAGTGGCCGTCCAGCCTTCACCCCATCATGTGATTCCACAGCAGCAGGGGGTTGGAACACTGGGAGATGCCCCCACGGTGATTATCTGCCCTCACTGCTGTTCCCTAATTACCACCAAGGTGCAGAATAAGCCTGGGAGTGCAGCATGGGCCCTGTGCTGTCTGCTTGCATTTTTGGGGTAAGAAGCATCATCAGAGTAACTGCTGAAACAGGTCACATGATCAGGTCCAGACAGCACTGCGCAGTGCGAGTGGAGGTGAGACGGGGCAGATCTGTGAGATTAGACACGCCGTTGTTAGACCTGCTGTGTACTGAGTTTATTTATTTATAAAAAGCAACCAAGCAACAAATCATGTAACATTTCCTGCAGACATCAGTCCAGATTACAGCGCAGGTTCACGCCAAACACCCCCCCCACCTCAAGCCCAGCCCCTCATTGACATGGTTTAGATATAAATGATTGTAACTGCTGTGATGATTTAATGAGAGAAACACTGACAGGTGTGTACTGTGTGTTTCAGACTCTTCTGTGGATGTTGTTTAATCCCCTGCTGTATGACAGAGTTCCAGGATGTTCATCATTCATGTCCGGCCTGTAAAAGATACTTGGGGAAACAATTTCACTAACACACACACACACACACACACTGCTGTCTCAGGGTTCAGTTTCAGGTCTGGACCGGAGCACCAGCGTCTCTAATCTCCAGTACGTTTGTGTAACAGGAACTCTCTGTAACCAGCCGAACCTGAACACGGAAGTGGACCGCTGTTTAGGACACGATGTCATCGTGATGTCTGTCTCCTCCGGAGGCTCAGTGTGTGTGCAGAATGCACTGATCTCATCCTCTGGGGGCGTGAGTGCAGTACTAATCAGTCGTGTCTGGACTGAAAGCTGCCCGAGACGTGATTTGTGCTTTTGCTGTTCATGGTCATTAATCAAATCAATCAATAATGTCATTAATCAAAATAAATCTTTCATGAATTCATAAAATGTGTAAATTACAGAAGGCTTCCATTTCACTTGAGCAACATGACACAATGGATAATCTAATGCCTTTACTTCCATAATCATCATAATTATAGTCTTATTTAGTTCTTATAATAATTAGTCTGTTTCAGTGCAGGGTTTAAGTTAAATCCTAAATAACTTAAAAACAAATCACCTATAAACAACTATTTGTGAGTTACATACACAATCGACACCTAAAGTATGAATTATTGAACATGTACATGAATAATTATGAGCCTCAGCTGTTTTGTTGTTCTGTCAGACTGAGACTGATGATAAACTTATTAATGTTGTTTATATTTTCATGCCATGCATTGTACCATTTTATGTGCAGTTGAAATGAGCAGGTTGGAGTAAATGTTTGAGCTCTGTGTGAATTTTACTGCACCTGCACATGTTTATCTGTAGATAAAGTCACTTCCTGTATAGTGTTCATTGTGCTCCTGCAGTGAATGTTGTATTTGTATATGAAACATATGAGTGTGTGTGTACAGTGTAAAACATATCTCAATGATTCAAAGTGAATCCCAGACCAAGTTTTTTATGCTTTCAAACCTTATTTACAATACCTTTTATAAACCTATATATACACAGAGTCAGCCAAAAGAAATCTATACACACTGCACACACACTCTCTCGCCTTTTCACCCCCTCCCCGGCTTCACACACACAGAAACTCAGCTCTGTCGCGGTTTGTTTCAAAGGTAAGGTGCTAGTTCATTTTTTTTACTTTACAGCAGTGATTTTGTTAGCATGCGCTCACGCGAGTGTCATTAGAGAGATTTATTTTTCCCCCCTTAAAACAGTGTTTCCGTTGTGTGTGTGTTTGTTGTGAAACTTAAAAAGCGAGGTGGGGGGAAGGGAGGAGGAGTTTTACTGAAGCGAGTAAGACAAAGCGAGGGACAGGGCTAATTCCACAAACACACACACACACACACACACACACACACACACACACACACACACACACACACACACGGCACCTGCACGCTGAAACGGAAACTGTCAGGATTTATTTTGATTTTTTAAAATGGTAAAGTGCAGGTTAATTTGTTTTATTTTTAATTTATATACTGTATTAATTATTTTTATGTATTTATTGTTTTGGGCTGTGAAACAAATAATTAGAGTTTTTATTATTTCTTATGGGAAAATTTGATTTGGTTTATGAGTGTTTTGAAATACAAGCTTGCTTCTGGAATGAATTATGCTTGTAATCCAAGGTTCCACTGTATACCCAATAATATGTAGTATACATTACTTCTCACGCCAGCATAAATGAACCCTTTACCTTAGAAAAGAGTAAGGTTTGCCTCGGAGTGGCCAGAGATTGCCAGTTCGATTCCCGGGTGATGCTGCAGCCGGAGTTCTAGAGAGAGCTGATTGGCCGAGCTCTCTCAGAGGGGAGGGATGAGAGGTACTTAGTGCTCCCACATTAATCACGGCTCTACAGCCAATCAGGGGCGTCTGTGAGCTCGCGCGAGTGGAAGGACGGGGATGAATTGGTCATGACTAAATTAGGGAGAAAATCTGTGAAACCCCCCCACCAAAAAAAAAAAAGAGTAAGGTTAAAAAACCCCAACATAAAGTGCATTAATAAGGTAAAAATGGTGTAAAATAATAAGAATATACTATATATGTGTGCATGATGATTGTATGTACAGGTGGGAACTTAAGTAACTGTACATAAGGTGCACCAGCAAGTTGAAATTTTAATAAAAGAGAGAATCAAAAGAAACAATCATATCAGTGCAATGAAAAGAGAATGTATATGAGCCTATTTATAGTGAGATCAGAGGAGGAGATCCCACACCTAACACAGAGCAGAGTGCAGAAAGTGCAGGAAAGACTTCCTGTAGAGTTCTCTGAAGTATTCTCTTGGTGAAAGTGCTCCACTGTGTGGCCAGTATGTTGTGGAGGTGAACTGAGATGTTCTTCATGATGGTTAACTACAAACACTCTATGGAGGAGTTCAAAATTGAGGTAGCCTTCCTGATAAGCTTAAGTTTCTTAGAGTGACTGCTTCTGATGCAGTGCTACAGCAGCAAAGAATACAGCAAGTCCACTACATATGAATGAGTTAAATTCCAAGTTTGTAAGTTCAGTTTGTTCTTAAGTCCAGCAAACATTGTCTAAGTATCAGAATACTAACAGTAAGTTTTATAAAAAATTTTTTATCATGTTAAAAAAAACGAGCACTGTCTGCCATCTTTTCTCCTCACTCCATTCTCTGAATTATTTTTATTTTTGTCTCCATCGTTATTGCTTGGCACTTCTTAGCAGTACAACTATATAGTATATATTCAACTATACAGTGGAACCTTGGATTGCATGCTTGTATATCAAAGTGAACTTTCCCCATAATAAATAATGGAAACTCAGATTATTTGTTTCTCAACCCAGAAAAAAAATACATACAAAAATAATTAATATAAACTATAAAGTAAAAATAAAACAGATTATCATGCACTTTACCTTTAAAAAGAATCACGACAGAGCAGTGTTTCTGTGTAGAGCAGAGAGTATGTGTGTGTATGTGTGCGTGTGTGTGTGTGTGTGTCAAGGCGAAAGGAGGAGGGGTGTGCGTTTGTGTGTGTGTATGTGTGTGAAGGTGCACGGTGTCCAATGATGCGCACACACACACACAAATGCAGTGCATGAGACAGAGAGAGAAAATGGATCTTTAACCTCTCTAATAAAAATAGATTTTACTTTATACGCGCACACACACCTGTGTGTTATAATAAACATTACACACACTCTGTACACACACATACAAACGCAAAATAAAAGCTGTTTTACGCGCATGGATAAAAACGGATGCACGGATGTTGATTATACCAGCGAGAGACGAGCACTAAGACCCAGCAGGGGAGACGATTACCCACAATTTCACAGCACAAGAGAGAGAAAAGCTGCTAGCTCAGTTGTGATCTGGCTCGGTGTCAAAACAAGAAGCGCATGCGTGATACATGATACTCGTTACTCGTAAACCAAGACTTGCTAGTTTTAAGTCAAAATATATTAAAAATCTTTGCTCGTCTTGCGGAACACTCGCAATCTGAGGTTCCACTGTACTCTCGTATATGCAATTTCACATTGGGAAGCCACCGTGTAACAGTACCATGCCTGATGCCTACCCTTGGCAAACCGTAGTGTAACCACATTCACTCATTAGTGTGTAAAAAGATTAAAAACTTGGAGAGCAGGACCCAAGAACCTTTCTTTGTCCAAACTACCATCGCAGCCGTAAATCATTTCACTTATACAACGGGCTAAATACCCCCGTTACAGTTGGGCAAATGAAGACACATTGGGACTGTGGCTACTCTACCAAAAAGTGAGCAGCCAGTCCCGAAGAGCACAATAAAGACTCATCGATGAGGTAAAGAAGCAGTGCTGAGTGCTGCTGTAAAAATACCATCATGAAAACCTCATCCTAACTGTAAAGTACGGTGGAGGAAGCATCATGATTTGGGCCTGCTTAGCTGCATCAGGACATGGCCAGCTCACAGTCATAGAGGGAAAGATGACATCCCCAATGTATCAAAAATGTTTTCAGAATAATGTGAGAATGTCTGTATGTCAGATGAAACACTATAGACGTTGAGTGATGCAATTGGACAAAGACCTAAAACACCGGAGAAACCAGTTATTAATTCCAAGGGTTCACTTACAGCAAAGTACGTTTTCCACTTCCATTCTGAATGTTGAATGAGTTTGTTCAATAAAGACATTAACGATCAGAATGTTTTGTAACTAATTAATGCAATTAATATTATGAAATTCCAAAAGGTTCACATACGTTTTCTTGCCACTGTAATATTTATTTTTTACCTCATCTCTTGTACAGTGAATATCAGCCACTGACTCGTTGTCTATAGCACTTTGTCCTGTATTCAGGGTGGCAGAGGGCCTGGAGCCTATCCCAGGAGACTTAGAGCATCCATCCAATCCATCGCAGGGCACACACACATACACACACAATATGGGCAATTTGGCAACACCAATTAGCCTAATCTGCATGTCTTTGGACTGTGGGAGGAAACCGGAGTACCCAGAGGAAACCCACCAAGCACAGGGAGACTCCATGTACACAGAGACGGAAATCAACCCTGGCTGGGAATTGAACCCAGACCCCGGAGGTGTGAGGTGATTTACAGTGCTAGTCATTATGCCACAGTGCCGCCTTGAATATCAGTCATCAGTAACTTATTGTCACATCTGTCAGGAACAATTCAGTAAAACACCACTAGAGGGCGCAGTCTCCTAAACTCTAAAGACACTTGCTCAGTTGACACAGTCAGCCTTTCTGTAAGTTCTGAGCTGTTGTTCAGTATTTACTGTGGAAAAATTTTATTGGTTTATAATTGTGTTCAAGAGCAAGGCACCAAATACCCAGAAGGCCTCTGTTCCACTCACTGCAAAAGAAAAGGCGCCTGCACGGCAAATAGGGGAAGTGAGGAACATGCAGGCAGAAGGCAGGTATAGGGAACAAAGCAATCAGTAAAATAATGATACTAACAAAAAAATAATAGCTAGCAGAGCAATATACTAATAATATTTACTCCTTTTATTATATTTTATAGTTAGATACTTATAACTAACCATAATCAAGATAATCTGTGATCTAAGAACGACCCGTACACATAGAGTGCAAGAAATTGAGGAACTTTAATTTAATAATAACAATTCCTTAATAATAATAAGGAACTTTAGTTAATAATCAAGTCCATTACTATCCCTTACTGCACTCTACATTACACTACACAACCAAAATTCATCAATGAAGGTTTTAATATTTGAATATTAATGAATAAATTATGTTAATGCATATAACTATAATTACTAATCCATAATGTATACGTATATTATTAAACATCAAAGTTTAAAATCATATAAGTTAATAATCAAACTGTGATTTAAAAATAGATTATTTTAAGAATAAAAAATGTATTGATCAGTCTTTTAAATAAGGGAAACTAATTAGAATAATTATAATAATTATTCAATAATAAAATAATAATAGTTAAAATAATATAATCTAATGCAATCAAGCTGACAAAATGAATCTTATTGGCTCTAACTGTAATTAAGGTCAATAATTAATTATAATCTTGAGATCCTAAAATAACACATAAATAGCGTATAATAAATAAAGAAAAATGATTAACAAATTAATTATTTCAATAGTTTCAAGCATACTAAGCTTGACTGTTGGGGAAAGAATAGGAAAATAGGAAAATAAGAATAGGATTATTACGCGTCTTGGAAAAAGCTCGTGGATGAAAAATTAAACGATCAGTGCTAGTGGTTGATATTTTGGTTAGGAAAAGAGGAACAAACCAAACTCTCTCTTTCTCTCTGAAAAGGGATGATGTAAGATCTTTTGAGGCCAATCCAGACATGAATAAATATGAGATGAGTCAATCGGACCTAACAAATTTAACACATATCTAATGAATATTAAGTATTTTCTTGACTTAAGGAGGAGCGAACAATGAAACAATGAGGTAATTATGAGGTAAGCCCTCAGTAAGGGTATATAAATCATGTAAAATTGGGGAAGTTAGGAGATCACAGAGAATTTGTGTGTCTATTGTCTTTCTGGTTAGCTATACATTTACTTTTGGTTGCAACAAACTTCTCTGCTTTTTCAAAGCTCAAGCTATTGTTGAGTTTTTGTTAGAAAAATTGGTGCAGTTCACAAAAATTTGCCACGATAGCCTGTCTGTATGTTCTGAGCTGTTGTTCAGTATTTACCTACTGTGTATGACTCCTTATCTCTCTTTACCTCTTTTTATTAGCCCTCGTAATATTGAGATAAAGCTGAGACATGTCTGTGACACATAACACACAACTGTATTACAGCACAGTATGCATAAGCAATCTTATCATTTTGATTCATACACATTGCATAAAAACTTACTTCTTTTTATTGTGTAAAGCTGCTTTGCGACAATGTCAATTGTTAAAAGCGCTATATAAATAAAATTGAATTGAATTGAATTGAATTGAATACAGCAGAGAAAGCCAAAAGCAGAGCGTTACACACATTACACACTGAAGACATGCTGTTATATAAATATAAAATATGAACAGCTGTAATAAACAATTTAAGGAAAGTATAAAAGAAATAATTTTAAGAATAAGATGAGAGGAGGGAGAAGGGAGGGAGTCGGTTCTCCTCTCTTCTTACATTAGCTTCACACACATACACAGCGTGTGTGTGTACAAACACACACACACACACACACACACACACACTTTATTACACACATTTTATTTTATTTTTACATTACATTTGGTATTAAATATTTTGGGATATTTATCTTTTTGGGTTGTGGAACAAATGACCTGAGTTTTCATTATGTCTTATGCAGGAGTGTTTATTGATATACAAACATGCTTCCGAAACGAACTATGCTCACAATTAATAAAGGTTTAATAATAATGCTGGTACATAATAACACTAACAGATCTTACATTCATTTCAGTGTAGCACACGACAGCATGCAAGAAAAATTTACAGCTTTATTTCTGACCAGTACACAGCAATGTCCTCAGTGTTTAATCTCCCGTCTAGTACAGTATAGTACAGTATAGTACAGTATATTATTGTGTTGTGTTGTCGTGTTGACATTTGCACAAATACTCTATGTTGTCTTGTGTTAAACTTAAATGATCTCTGAAAATGTTAAATCAACGCTTGGGATTTTTTACTGCCATTATTCATATAAAATTTCTTTAATTCTACAAATTGTTATATTAATTTGTCACGCACGCAGCAGAACGGGGTGAATCCAGGCACGGATAAATGACTGTAACGTGATCCGGGGGGCGTGGTCGGGAAGCGTAGCAAGTGTCGAACACTGTGTAATCAGTCCGTGAAACGTCAAAAGCAAAACGTGAAGCGAGAGCCGTAGTCAAAAGGAAGGCGCGAGAACAAAAACCGGGAAGTCACTGGAGCGAGGAAAACGAAACCAAAACGCAAAACAAAAGCCGTAAATCAAAGGGAGAAGCATGGGTCGAAACCAGAAGATCGGATTGCCAAGCGAACAAACCAAATCGAGAGGCAAAGATCAGAAACAAGAAATGATGGGCTTGAAGCGAGACGGCGTAGTTGGGACACGTGGAAGGTCGGGTTGATTCGCCGCATGGTTGATCGGAGCAAGAGCTTGACAGCGCAAGGGTTGATAATCTTGGTGATTGTGAAAGGGCCTACATAGCGGGGGGAAAGTTTATGGGAGATGGTTTTGAGAGGAAGGTCCCTGGTGGAGAGCATAACCCCTTGTCCTATTTTATATTTCGGGGCCTGGGAGCATTTGCGGTCTGCTTGTTCTTTGTAGGACTTGCTGAGTCGTAACAGGGTCTTCCTGGCTTGGGCCCAGGTTCTCTTACACCGGCGGACAAAAGCTTGGGCGGACGGCACGCTGACCTCATGCTCCTGAGATGGGAACAAGGGTGGTTGGTATCCCATGCAGCACTGGAAAGGCGATAGACCGGTAGATGATGAAGTCTGGGAGTACTCAACCCAAGGTAGGAACTCGCTCCAGGAGGTAACATCTTTAGCGGCCATATCAGGGCAATCAGGAGCAAACAGGAGGGCGGCAAAATAGTTTCAAATCCGTTTCTTGTGTAGTCATAAATTGTCTCGACAGAGCGTCTGGCTTGGTGTTTTTAGATCTTGGTCGGTAGGAGAGGGTAAAATTGAACCTTGCAAAGAAGAAGGACCACCTGGCTTGGCGGGAGTTGAGCCTCTTGGCATTCCGTAGATACTCGAGGTTCTTGTGGTCAGTCCACACTAGGAAGGGGACCTCCGTTCCTTCTAGCCAGTGTCTCCATTCCTCCAGAGCTAGCTTGATGGCTAAGAGTTTTCAGTCTCCGATGCCATAATTACTTTCAGCAGGAGTTAGACAGTGTGAGAAAAATGAGCAGGGGTGCAGTTTATTATCCAGGTTGGATCTTTGTGAGAGAACGCCCCCGACTCCCATACTGGAGGCGTCAACTTCCACAATGAACTGGCGTGATGGGTCAGGGATGGTGAGGATAGGAGCAGAGGTGAACCGCTTCTTAAGTTCGCTGAAGGTCTCCTCAGATTTTAGATTCCAGCAGAAGTGTGTCTTGGTAGAGGTGAGGGCTGTTAGAGGAGTAGCGATTGAGCTGTAGCCTCGGATAAACCGACGATAGAAGTTGGCGAAGCCTAAGAATCTTTGTAGCTCTTGTCGTGAGGTAGGAGTCGGCCACCTAGTGACAGCTTGGAGCTTGGCAGGTTCTATCTCGAAGCCTCTGGGGCTGATGACGAACTAGAGGAACGTGGTAGATGTGGTGTGGAACTCGCATTTCTCAGCTTTGACAAACAGGTTGTTCTCCAGCAGCCTCTGCAGCACCTGCCGAACATGGTGTTGGTGTTCCTCTGGGTCCTGAGAGAAAATCAGGATGTCGTCGAGATATACGAATACTGAGATATTGAGGAGATCCCTGAGAACATAATTGATTAGGGACTGGAAAACTCTGGGGGCATTCGTAAGTCCAAATGGAACCACCAGGTATTCGTAATGTCCCGTTGGGGTATTGAAAGCTGTCTTCCATTCGTCCCCCTCCCGAATTCAGACAAGATGATATGCATTGCGCAGGTCGAGCTTGGTGAAGTACCTGGCCCCCTGAAGAAGTTTGAAGGCGGTTGCCATTAGAGGGAGAGGGTACCGGTTCTTTATTGTGATGTCATTAAGGCCCCTATAATCAATGCACGGACGAAGGGAACCATCTTTTTTGGCCACGAAGAAGAACCCAGCCCCTGCCGGAGAAGAGGAAGGGCGGATAATACCTGCAGCAAGGGATTCTGCGATGTACTGGTCCATGGTTTGGCGTTCTTTGGATGACAGGGAGTACAGACGTCCCTTGGGGGGAGTGGTGCCTGGTAGCAGGTCAATGGCGCAGACGTATGGGCGGTGGGGGGGAAGGGATACCACATGCAATTTGCTGAAAACTGCCTTGAGATCATGGTATTCTGGAGGGACACGGGTGAGGTCCGGTGGCTCTAACGCAGGGGCCAGATGGAGGCATGGCTTGGTGGCAGCTTGTAAACATGATGAGGAACAAGCGGGGCTCCAGGCTATGATCGAGTTCCTGGCCCAATCAATGTGTGGGTTGTGTTGTGTTAACCAGGGAAGGCCTAGGACGACCGTGGCATGTGATCCTTCCATGATAAACAGCGATGTCCGTTCCGAGTGGTTGCCTGAGACCCTTAGGCCTATAAGAGGGGTTTTGTGAGGTGGGAGTGGACTCCCGTCGAGGGCCTGGACCTTGAGGTGGATCTCCAAGGGCAGCGTGGGGATACCCAGAGCCTTGGCTGCGGCTGCATTCAGCAGATTGCAATCTGAGCCGGAGTCGACCAGTGCATGCACTAGGTGGGTCTGCTGCTCATGGATGAGGAAGATAGGAAGCAGGTGGCATTGGTCTGGGAGCCTTCTTGGAGTCTCGCCCTCTAGTGCTCCCAGCTGAACTAGAGGGCGCCTCCTTTTGCTGGACAGTACTTGAGCAGTTGTCCTGGTTTCCAGTAGAAGCAAGCTCCTTCCACTCGGTGGTGGTGGCGCTCCTCTGGGGTGATGCGAGTTCTGCCCAGTTGCATGGGTTATTCCTGGGGATCAACTCGCAGAGGAGAGGGTTGAGGCAGAGCCCTGGGTGGAGAAGGCCTACGACCTACGAAGATAGAGGCGTGCGTCTATTCGACCGACCAGATCCATAAGCTCCTGGAGGGACGAGGGGAGCTCTCAGGAGACTAGCTCTTCTTGTATCTCAGTCAGACCTTCAAGAAAGACGACGCACAGGGCTCGTTCGTTACAACCGCTTGAAAGGGCCAGTGGTCTGGAACTCAATGGCATAATCGTAGGCCGAGCGTGAGCCTTGACGGAGCTTTACCAGTTTTCAACCCGCCTCCCTGTCGTGGCATGAGCGGTCAAACGCTCTTCTCATTTCCTTGGCGAAGCTCTCATACCTGGAACAGCAGGGGTCGTGAGCATCCCAAAGCACGATGCCCCATTCCTGGGCAGGTCCTGACAGGAGCGTGATGATGTATGCCACCTTGGACCGTTCCGTGGAAAAGGTGGAGGTTTGGAGCTCCATGTGGAGCTTGGACGTGACGTCAGCAAGAGACTGATTGGTGCTGAGTAACTCCTGCTGATGAGCTCCAAGCAAAGCACCTTGACTCCCCAATGCCGCTCTCATACGGTCAGAATTCGCTGGATTCATAGCTGGCTGGATTATTCTGTCACGCACACAGCAAAACGGGGTGAATCCAGGCGCGGATAATGACTGTAACGTCATCCGGGGGGCATGGTCGGGAAGCATAGCAAGTGTCGAACACTATGTAATCAGTCCGTGAAACGTCAAAACCAAAACGTGAAGCGAGAGCCGTAGTCAAAAGGAAGGCACGAGATCAAAAACCGGGAAGTCACTGGAGCGAGGAAAACTAAACCAAAACGCGAGACAAAAGCCGTAAATCAAAGGGAGAAGCGTGGGTCGAAACCGGAAGATCAGATTGCCAAGCGAACAAACCAAATCGAGAGGCGAAGATCAGAAACGAGAAAAAACAAAGCGAGGTCGTAAATGTGAAGACAATGATAGTAAACGCGAGAGAATCAAGGTATAAACACAGTAATCAGAGGAGGAGATGAGAAACAGGTGCGTCGGCGGGGCAGAAACAGAGGCGTGTGAAAGAATACATGACAGGCTGGGAAAAACACATGAGCACGGGAGGAAAGTGACAGCGTGGGAAAAACGTAAAATAAATAAATAAATAAACAAATAGGTCGTGGAAAAGACATGACACATGACATTAATTAGCAAAATTACATTGACAAGATACTAATATTTAACTATTTACATTAGTAATGCCTGTTCATACTGTATGGGACTCAATGTAACGTTATTTCATAGTGTGATGAGGATCGGGAATTACAGTAGGAGCTGAGTAGCAAAGCAGTTGCAAATGAAATGAGAACTCCCTTGTGAGAAGTTTGCTTGGCAATTGATAAGCAATTTATTGAACTTATTTGTTGCAGTTATGATTATTTATTGTATTGTACACATCAGAACCAGTATTAGATGTGCAGTAAAAGTAATTCTTCTAAATTACCTGAAAATTAAAATGTTTATAAACAACTTGATGTGAAGTGAAATTATTACTCCACCTGTTTCTCTCTTGTAAATGTGTCTTATTGTGCATATTATAATCAGAATCATGGTTAAAGTGTCTTTCATTAAAACAGTTGATAAAAAGTAAAAAAATATAACCAGTGAGAACAAGATGTGGTTTATGTATTTTATCTACAGTATGCAATTCAGTCAATAGTCCTTATGAAAATAGAACATCTTGCCATTTTTGAAACAATCCGGTTGCATAGTGGAAATTAAACCTGGGAAGCTCGATTCAGGTTTACATTGATTGTAAACCTGGTCTTCAATGTAGTCATTGGCGAATCTGATGACGTCAGACAGGGCCATGAGAATCAGAATATCCATGTGCATGTCGTTGGTAATCTGCTCTGGATAGATGCGGTTCATCGAGACTCCCAGTTTATCACTGCACTCCTTCATCTAATATAAACAGAAACAATATGATGTATGGTATTGCGGAAAATTGGATTAGAAGTCAGAACACAAACCAAACAGTTTCATTTGTATTTCAAATAATTATGACGTTAAAGGAAAAGAAAAACCTTACAAAGCTCCAAGGTTATTTCAATCAATGTTCAGGACTCAGACACAGTCTCAGTGTTTAAGTCTAGACTAAAAACCTATTTATTTAGCGCAACATTTCTGTAAATTTGCCTCGGGTAAAGGAGCAGATCTGGGGGACTCATGTTCCACTTTACCATGAAGACGGTCCTGTCCTCGGCTGATGCAGACAGATGTTCTCTGAGGACTCATGACTGGAGCCTCCAATAATGAACTGGACTCCATGTGAACTTACCGTCGCCCTCGGCTTGTTCATCAGGGTCTATCAGATCATTCTGATTCATACACATTTTCTCACATTTCATACACATTTCCATTATTTTCCTTTTATTCTGTAAAGCTGCTTTGTGACAATGACCATTGTTAAAAGTGATATATAAATTAAATTAAACTGAATAGAATAAAATGTTCTTTGGTGATGAAAAATATTGTATCATAGGAAAGAGGGAGAGATACAGGCAGGAAATAAAAATATGAAGATGGCTGATCTTGTTGTTCTCACCTTCTCTTTAATTTTTGTGCTGGTGTAGATCTTCCTCAGGTTCTTTCTGACCAGAGGACATGCTTCATCAACCATCGGCATGATGACGACTTGAGGAATCTCTTTTAAACCACCAGGAACACAAACGATTAGTTCATATTTAGCTTGCACTTACAAGATGGAAGACCATTATGGAAAAAAAAACAACACCATGATGGTGGTACAAACAGTTGTACAGATGACCAGATATTTGTAACTAATTGCAGTATGAGGCCAAAAGTATGTGGACACCTGACCACCACTCGCATATGTGGTAGTTGAAAATTCCAGATTTCCACTAGGTGATTGGCTGTGAGGTTTTGTGTTCATTCACATAAGGGTTTGGGACAGAGACATTCTGTACAACTGTGTGCTTGAGACTTAGTCTTAACAGTTTGCAGGAGGAACACTTATGGGTGTGATCATGGGTCGAGGGTGCACATACCTTTGGCCTTATGGCGCATGTGTCAACTCACCCAAATCACTTCTCTCATTTTCTTGATAACTTCTTCACTCATGAGGGAGATTCTGTCGGCTGGTAGAACACTCACCAGACAGTGCACTCTGTCCTTCAGCCCGGGGTTACTCATGTAGTTCACGTCACCTTCATCGATTGGTTTTACTGGATTAAACTGAAAGAGCAACGCTTAAAGGAGCAGAAGCACCTCACACAGTAAATAAAATAATAAATAAATATTACAGTGTACTAATATTAACTTGTGAATTATTCAGTAACTAAAACGATAACTGGTATTAAGTAGAACTTTTGAGTCATAAACAATTCAATTAGTTATTACAATAAGGCATGTTAATATGGTTTAGGAAGAAATGTCATTAATGCTAAATACACAAGAAAAAAAGGAAAATGATGTTAGTTCTGTTAGTAGGATTGTTGCATGACTGAATAGAGAACTGACATTTTTCTTGCACACTTGGTGATGTTTTATTGCGTATACACACTGCCTGGCCAAAACATCACCATTTCAGAAAGGTCAAATTATTGTCTTGCATCAAACACCAAAAACCATTAAAGAGATTTTAAATGATGGGAGCTAGTTTGAGAGCTGTCCAACACATCATCAAAATACGGAAGGATAGTGTTGAACCGTCGACTTTGTGGAAGAAATATGGTGGGAGAAAATCATGAATGGAGCTCACTTAAATACTTGGTACAGATGCAAGTATTTATGAAAGAAATGACAGCAGAAGTCACTCGGTCATGCGTTGTTTAATAGAGAATGTATGAGCATTTCCACACGCACGATGCGGTAGGAATGTTATGGGCAATAAAATGAAGGCCCTGATGGCACGCGCCATATTCCAGGACTGAGACAGTGTGAAAGAGTCATTTTCCCCCTGTCCAGAGGTCATTGTAAAAGTGATGTGATAGCAGGTACCAATGATAAAACCATTATCACTACTTGGTGGCATTTCGCCCTTCTTCGGGTGTGGGCTGGTCATGACAGAAGTGCTTGTGTGGTCTACTGATTCTCAGGCCTATGTGACGATGTCATCTAAAGTTAAATCACTCTCGTAGTGTCTTCCATGGCAAACAGGTCTGGAGTAAAGATACAGACAATCATGATCCATTCAACCGCAATGAAAACTGGTACAATCATATCAGTTATTCTGCCCAGAACAGGGAAACTGGGCCCTGACCCTGGAGTCTGTCCTGGGGGCAGAGTTCACTGGCGAGTAAAGCTTTGGGGCATTTAGGTGGCAGAAGAGTGACAGTGCTCTATAAGTATCTTGGTTTTGGCCATTGAAACTATGGAGATTTTCCTTATTATATATTTTTAAATCACTTTATACACAATACTTTTCTATGGTATTTTTATATAATATTTTAATTTTATATTTTATAAAAAATAAATAAACCAAAGAAAATGAACAATACAACACATGTTATGATAAGTTAAATCTCCATGTCTTCCATTCCAGGGATTAAAAATGGTAACAATTTCAATTTTAGAATCTGGAATCCAGAAGATTAAAAAGAGGCCTGAAGCACTGCAGGTCTTCAGAAGAGCCTCAGATCCAAGAGGGTCTAAAAGTGGGCAGGGGTGCGTTTAGTTTCTCTGAATGTGTAGGTGAGAACCGCTGGTTCACACCTGGGAGGGGGAAATTATTTGCATTTGAATGTTTCTGACATTGTAAAGAAGACACAGTAACACTAAAACCACAACAACTCAGGATAAATAAGAATAAGAGGCCCTGATTATATACTGCATCGATATAAAACTCAATAAAAAAACTCATATGAAGAATTTACACAAATGTAAGAAAATTTCTTTCGTTATTCTAATGTTCTATTCTGAAAGTCTATTTTTCCAGCTATTTCTATATTTAAAGTTTGGTGTCTGTAAACGTAACATTTTTTAAACAATGACAATAAACAGATACAAAGAGAGATAGACTATATAACAGTTTGACATTTTAAATTGTCAGCTAGTGAACTTGATCATCTGTCTAAACAAGATTTAACCAATGTTTAAAACACATTATTATACAGTAAATGTCAGTAGCCCTGGTTCTGATTTTTCACGTTTGTTGTATAAAGTACTCAGATGTGAAAATTACAATGACTGTAGTATTTCTTTAATACAACATATTGTTATGACTTTTTATGACTTAAGCTCTAATTACATTTAGATTCTGTAATATATTGAGGTGTAAAACTCTGTATATAGACATAAAACTATAATCACACCACTGCCACCATCAGCTAAAGTAAAAACACAGTATATTTATGTAGAGTTAATGTTTAACAGTGCAACCGTATGGTTTAAAGTGCTGATATTGATCTAACTTACTTTCACTTTACTGTAAATCATGTTCTTTAAAGAAGGAGTGCATCACTTGTGTCGTGCCTGGGTGTGATTGTCCATGTGTGTTTGTATGTAGTTGTATGTGTGTGTGTGTGTGTGTGTGTGTGTGTGCGCTCCATACACATAAAAGAAATTCTGCAATAGATTATGCAACATTATCTAAAATACTTGTCATTTATCTTTTGTAAAATTATGCTTTTTCAAGAAAGAGTGTTAGCAGGACACAATCGTGTGTGTGTGTGTGTGTAGACCCCCAGTAGGGTCTTTTCTGAAAAAGAGACAGGCTGAATACCTAACAACATAGAAATAACTTTGATTTCAACATTGGAGCGGTTAAGATCTCAACCCATGCTGTGGGTGTCTCGGGACTAATTTTTATTTCTTGAGATTCTTCAATTCAATTCAATTTTCAATTCAATTTTATTTATATAGCGCTTTTAACAATTGACATTGTCGCAAAGCAGCTTTACACAATAAAAAGAAGTAAGTTTTTATGCAATGTGTATGAATCAAAATGATAAGATTGTCCCTGATGAGCAAGCCGAGGGCGACGGTGGCAAGGAAAAACTCCCTGAGATGGTAATAGGAAGAAACCTTGAGAGGAACCAGACTCAACAGGGAACCCATCCTCATCTGGGTGATAACGGATAGCAGAGAATGATCAGCATAATAATGTGTACTGGAAGTTCAGTGTAACAGGAGATGTGTTAAAATTTAAATTAAAAGGAGTCCAGTTTGTTCCCGGAGGCTCAGGTAGACTGTAGGAGATTCCAGTCCTGAGCTATCGAACAACTGAAGTCACAGGTCCCCAGAGCATCAATCGATGATAGGACAGTCTTCATGGAAACCATCCCCAGCCACCAAGCGCATCCAGGCAGACCACACGGGGCATCCATGTGACGGGATCTCCAACCAGAAGCAGGACTCCAGGACGGGTTAGACGGCTCCAGAGGGCAGAGGGGTCTGGATCACTGGCAACTCAGGAGCGAACATGTATAGCTCGACAGAGAGACAGAGAGAGGGAAAGGAGAGAGGGAGAGAGAGAGAGAGCAGAAAAGGAGAGAACAGAAAATAAGGAGAGATGGCAGTTAGGTCTGGTCACAGTCAACATGTATAAGGTGAATGTATATTAGTGCAAAGTGCAAGCAGGGACTCCGGCAGGACTGACTATGACATCATCACTAAAAGGGAGAGCCAGAAGGAAACACAACAAACCTGAGTGAACAATGAGAGTGGGGAGGACAGCATCTAAACATAGCAGTTCACCAGAATACTCTACATCCATGAGTCCCCCAGATCTGCTCCTTTACCTAAGGCTCATCTATTTACAAACATGCTGCGCTAAATAAATAGGTTTTTAGCCGAGACTTAAACACTGAGACTGTGTCTGAGTCCCGAACATTAACAGGAAGACTATTCCATAACTTTGGGGCTTTGTAAGAAAAAGCTCCGCCCCCTGCTGTAGTTTTAATAATATGTGGTACTGACAGGCAGCCTGCATCCTTTGATGGAAGTAGGCGTGGCGGATCGTAAGACACTAACAGTTCACTCAGATACTGTGGCGCGAGACCATTTAGTGCTTTAAATGTCAAAAGTAGTATCTTAAAATCGATGCAAAATTTGACAGGGAGCCAATGCAGTGTAGATAAGATAGGAGTGATGTGCTCGTATCTTCTGGTTCTAGTGAGGACTCTCGCTGCTGCATTCTGTACTAACTGAAGCTTGTTTATACACCTAGTTGAACAACCAGACAGTAAGGCGTCACAATAGTCCAACCTAGAGGTGATAAAAGCATGAACTAGTTTTTCTGCATCATTTAGTGACAATATGTTTCTTATCTTGGCAATATTTCTAAGGTGAAAGAAAGCTATCCTGGTGATATTATCTACATGAGCTTCAAACGAAAGGCTGGAATCTATAATCACACCGAGGTCTTTAACTGTTGCATTTGATGGAACAGAAAGGCCATCTAAAGTTACAGTCTGATCAGAAAGCTTACTTCTAGCTACTTGTGGTCCTATGACTAGAACTTCTGTCTTATCAGGATTAAGCAGAAGAAAATTAATTAGCATCCAATCTCTTATGTCCTGCACACACTGCTCAATTTTAGCAAACTGGTTTTTCTCATCTGGTTTTGCTGAGACATATAATTGTGTGTCATCAGCATAACAATGAAAACGAATACCATGTTTACGAATTATGTTGCCCAGAGGAAGCATGTAAAGGGAAAAAAGCAGTGGGCCTAAACACCAAACTCCACTTGAGAACATGAGGAATGGTCACCATCTAAATCTACAAACTGATAACGATCAGTCAAATAGGATCTGAGCCACAAGAGGGCAGTTCCCTTAATTCCAACTACCTTTTCTAATCTGTGAAGGAGAATACTATGATCAATGGTGTCAAAAGCTGCACTGAGGTCCAGTAACACAAGTATAGTGATGCAACCCTGATCAGTTTACTACTTTAACAAGTGCTGTCTCTGTGCTGTGATGAGGCCTAAATCCTGACTGATACAGTTCATTTATGCTATTTCTGTGTAGATGTGAACATAGCTGCTGTGATACTACCTTTTCCAAAATCTTGGAGATAAAGGGAAGGTTTGATATCGGCCTGTAATTAGAAAGCAGACAGGGGTCAAGGTCAGGTTTCTTGATTAGCGGTTTAATAATTTAAACCTCCCGCCCTAACAGGCCAGTTTTGCCTTCAAAGGTCTTCCAATTGTCTATGAAGCCCATGTTGTTTTCGGAGCACCACCTGGACATCCAGCGGTTCAGCAACCATAACCTGCTGTAAGCTATGTCGCCACGTCTCATTGGGATGGGACCAGAGCAAACTACTTCTTCGGACATCGCCTTCGCTATTTTAAACACCTTTGTAAAGTTATGCTTGCTAACCTCTGACTGACAAAGGCGTATATCGTTAGCTCCAGCATGTACCACTATCTTAGAGAACCTATGCTGACCTAGAGCCCTAAGATTACCTGCTATGTCCGGTGCTCTGGCTCCCGGGATACACCTGACCACTGCCGCTGGCGCCCCCTAAAGGCCGAGCTAATTTCACATGTCTCAGTATAGAGTCTCCTATAACCAGAGCTCTTTCAGGTTTCTCAGCGGGTGCATCACTGAGGAGAGCGAACCTGTTGGACACGTGAAGCGCAGAAGAGGTGTGCTCCGGTGGGCTAGCCTTAGCGTTAGCTTTGGCTGAACGAGTATGCCGCCGAGTCGTCACCCACTTGCCCCGCTGTGAGGGCTCTACTGCCGGAGTCGGGGGCTGATTATCTCCACAGGGAACCCATCCTTATTTGGATCATAGCAGATAGCAGGAATATTTTGCTGACATACTGTGTTAGGTAGCTGGAAGTTCAACATAACAGAAGACGTGTAAGTTAACATGGTTCCAATTCAGTTCAGCATCAGGATGAGTGGGACAGGTAAAGAGGGGCGCTCAGGAGCAGCGTCTGTGGCTCCAAACCACCATGAAGCAGAATCCAGCTGGAGCTGGCCCTTCTTTGGATGTCTCAGGATCCTCGCAGGGTTGGCCTCTGCCTACTGGAGCTGGCACAATCCCCACATGCCTTGTGTTGGGTAGAAAAAGAAATGACAGGTGGGAAAGACTTAGAATAGTTGCTGTTCATTATATTATCATCACTAGATGAGAGTGTGCATTTAATTGTACTGGAGAATGAGGTTATGGGATGAATGATGTGTATACCAGGTTAAAGAGATGTGTCTTCAGGAAGGCCATTTCAAAGCTTAGAAGCTAAATATGAAAACTGTCTTTTGTGGACTTTGATCCTCTGGGAAGTACCAGAAATACAGAGATTTGTGATCTTAAGGAGCATTGCGGACTGTAATGTGTCAGCAGACTGGCTAGATACATAGGAGCTAAACAACTTAGGGCCTTGTATGTAAGTAATAGTATTTTGTAATCAATTCCAAACTGAACAGGTAGCCAGTGCAGGGATGATAATATTGGGGTTATATGATCATATTTTCTGGATCTAGTGAGAACCCTGGCGGCTGCATTTTGGACTAACTGTAGCTGTTTAATTGAGGATGCAGGACAGCCACCCAGTAATGCATTACAGTAGTCCAGTCTGGAGGTCATGAATGCATGAACCAGCTTTTCTGCATCAGATACAGATAAAATGTGTCTAAACTTGCCAATATTTCTAAGGTGGAAAAAGGCTGTTTTTTTTTTAAATATTGAAAATATGATTTTCAAGAGACAAGTTGCTGTCTAATATTACTCCCAGGTCTTTCATTGTCGAGCTGGTAGTAATAGTATGTCATGATTCACATCATGTTCGCACCTTTTCCCACGCTGTCACCACAGCCATGTGTCTTTGTTTTTCTGACCTGTCATGTGTCCTTTCCCACGCTCCAGTCTTGTATCCTCCATTGATTACTCCAGCAATTTAAGCACGCGCTGCGCATTCCTCGGATTTGCCATTGGTCCTTCAGGCATAGAGATGGAACCTGCCAAGGTCCAAGCAGTCACAAATTAACAGCCCTGACCTCTCCCAAGATTCCAATGGGTCCTGGACACCGAAAAGGCCATCTCGGAACTCCAGAAATGGTTCACATCTGCCCCTATCCTCACTGTTCCAGATCCATCACGTGAGTTTGTCCTGGAAGTAGACGCATATAGCACTGGGGTAGGAGGCAGGCTTTCCCAGAGAATTGTGCACAACAACAAGCTACATCCCTGCTTAACCCAGAAGTAAATTACAGCATTGGCGATCAAGAGCTCCTAGCTATCAAACTAGCCCTGGAAGAATCAAGACATTGGCTAGACGGGGCAGAGGTTCCATTCCTGGTCTGGACCGACCACAAGAACCTTGAGTACCTATAAGGCACCAAGAGGCTCAACTCCCGCCAGGCCCTGTGGTCACTGTTTTTTCCAGGTTCAATTTCATCCTCTCCTACTATCCAGGATTTAAGAATACTAAACCAGATGCTCTCTCCGGGCAGTTCATCCCCACCCCCCAAAAATAAAAATTGTTGGCACTCCTGACATTTTTCCAGAAAATCAAGTAGTGTTCTCACAGTAAAGTACTGCATTAACATGTGTGTTGCTATATACATGTTTATTCCCTTTGTGTGTATTGGAACAAAACAAAAAAAGGGAAGAAAGAAGCAAAGTTGACATAATGTCACACAAAACTCAAAAAATAGTCTGGACAAAATTATTGACATCCTTTCAACATTGTGGATAAATAAGATTGTTTCAAGCATGTGATGCTCCTTTAAACTCACCTGGGGCAAGTAACAGGTTTTGGCAATATAAAAACCACACCTGAAAGCAGAAAAAAGGAGATGATTTCACTTAGTCTTTGCATTGTGTATCTGTGTGTGCCACACTGAGCATGGACAACAGAAAGAGGAAAAGAAAACTGTGTGAGGACTTGAGAACCAAAATTGTGGAAAAATATCAACAATCTCAAGGTTACAAGTCCATCTCCAGAGATCTAGATTTGTCTTTGAACACAGTGCACAACATTATCAAGCAGTTTGCAACCCATGGCACTGTAGCTCATCTCCCTGGGCGTGGACGGAAGAGAAAAATTGATGAAATGTTGCAACGCAGGATAGTCCGGATGGTGGATAAGCAGCCACAAACAAGTTCAAAGAAATAATCGTAGTCAAAAGGACAGGCAAGGGTCGGTCGATCGGCAAAACACACAAACTAGGATAGGCAAAGAATTGGAAATAATTAAATGGAGCAAGGTCATACACAATAAGACAATCACGAGAATAAAGTCTTGGTAACGTATGGAAAACTCACGAGAGCGTATACTTTGCAAAGTCCTTCAGTTGCTGAGCCCTATTTAAGCCTCAGGTTAATTGGTATCAGGTGTTCTAGAATTCCAGTGACCTGGAACGAGACTGTTGGGAATTGTAGTTTGTTTCCGCCCTGATTGTAGGCGGATGTGGGTTCACCTGCTCTCCTAAGCCAAAATCCTTCTGGGAAAATGTCTTGTGGATATATGAGACCAAGATAGAGCTTTTTGGTAAAGCACATCATTCTACTGTTTCCTGAAAACGGAATGAGGCCTATAAAGAAATGAAAACAGAACCTACAGTCAAATAAGATGGAGGTTCAAAGATGTTTTGGGGTTGTTTTGCTGCCTCTGGCACTGGATGCCTTGACTGTGTGCAAGGCATCAGGAAATCTGAGAATTACCAAAGGATTTTGGCTTGCACTGTAGGGCCCAGTGTCAGAAAGTGTCATGCGCACTCCTAACACGACCGGCACTAGGACCTGGAAGTAGTACGGTCGTTATTCAGGAAGCATAAAAGGAGACAAGATGGCTCCACACATTGCTCAGTCATTGAGTTTGCGCATGCTATCGCCGACGCTCTGTCCGTCTAATCGTGAGTACTCACTTTCTTGGGTTTTGCTTTCGATTGAGTGTGTGTTATTAGAACGCGGGTTTATTTGTGTAAACTCTTGCTCTCGTGCCGAGAGAGTTCTAAAAATAAACAGCGTGGTTATCCTGCCTGTTCGCGCTACTTCCGCGTTTGGGTTTACCATCCACGCTACAGGGCTAACTGTTAGTCTTCTGGTCCGTCTCCGTTTGTTTGTGACAGAAAGCTGGGTTTGCGTTCGAGATCTTGGGTCTTCCAGCAGGAAATACCCCTTCACTTGGACCAGATCGACTTGATCTTCTAATTAAGCAGCAGTCAAGTGATCACGGCCTAGCTTACACTCTGTGCTTTTCCAGCACTTCTCATGGCAAGTGGAGCTGCTGACTGGATGCGATGTGAGTCAGGAGTTTACTTTATACTAGTAGTAATGATGCCCAATCACCTGATAAATGCCTATCTACAGGCAAGTAATACGTTTAATTTTAATTTTGTTTTGCTAAGATTTGCACACTCATCTCTCTCTCTTTCTCTCTCTCTCTCTCTCTCACACACACACACACTAACCCTCACATGTCTCACACACACATTTTTGTAATTAGGGGGGACAGCCCTTTCCAGTGGTCCTCTGGGTGTGAAAAAATTCAGGGATGTACAATTAAATTCTCTAAACACAAATATCACTTCAAATTACAGTTTTAAAGTAAAAGAAATTTAAAACTTTTTATGAGGACATAACAAGACCCAGTCATTAGTGGGGACCAAATTTGCATACACAGAAAATTAACTGGTTTTCATAATGTTGGGTCTTCCAGACATCGCTAGTGACCTAATTTGCATAGACACATTTAGCTGATGTTGATGATGTGGGGACATCCCTAAATAACTAACCTTATAAGGTATATTACATAAGATCAAGGGGACATGGGTTTAACAAACATCAAACTGTGCATTTAACTTTTATAATTTATGCAAAACTAAGCATGTCAAGCATTTTTATCTCAAACTAAGCATGTCAAATATTTAAAAAACTATGTAAAGCACATGGTCTTTATGGGTTTAAGCACCTCATGACAAAAGAATTGTTTCTTAATTTTGGTTATACATAGGACTGACAGCCAAACTTTCATTCATAGCTTTATTTTTAAATAATGCAATCAAAACCCCCTAAGTAATCTGAAATGCCAATGCCCATCATTTTGCTGTAGCTTTTTATTCTTTTAGAATAGCCATTTAAGAAACCCAAGAACTTAAAATAGAAAGGAAAAGAGAAAAAGCAGCCATAAGAAACTCATCTTAAGAGACAGAAGCCTGACAGGCGCTGACTCTAGTGGTTCGAAAGGGGTGTCGGCCAGGCCTTCGAGTACAATAGTTAAGTCCCATGAAGGGACCGTCGCTCTAGTGGGCGGCTTCAACCGTTTAGCTCCACGAATAAAACGGGCAACTAAATGGTGCTTGCCCACAGAAACCCCGTCATTCAGAGCGTGACAAGCCGAAATAGCGGCTACGTACGTTCTGAGCATACTAGGGCATAAGCCCGAGGACAACTTTTCTTGCAGAAACTCCAGCACTGAAACAATCTGGCAGTGAACTGGGTCTATGTGTCTTGCCATGCACCAATTTTCAAATACACTGCATTTGAGGGCATAAGTTCTTCTAGTGGAGGGAGCCCTGGCACTTAAAATGGTTTCAATTACGCTGGCTGAAAGCCCAGCATGTCTCAGTTGGTCCCGTTCAGGGGCCAAACGTGAAGGTTCCAGAGCTCGGGCTGGGGATGAAGTATTGACCCCTGTGCCTGAGACAGAAGATCCCTCCTCACTGGAATCACCCAAGGTGAGCCGTCGAGGAGAGATATTAGATCCGAGAACCACACTCTGGTCGGCCAATGGGGCGCTATCAATAAGAGGCGCAACCCCTGTTGACGGACCCTCGCCAGGACTCCCGGGAGCAGAACTATAGGTGGAAATGCATAAAGGCGTAACCTGGGCCACGTGTGGGCCATTGCGTCCAAACCCAAGGGAGCTGGAGGAGTCAGAGAGTAGTAAAGGAGGCATTGTGCTGCTTCTTGTGAGGCAAAGAGGTCCACCTCTGCTACGTAAAATCTTTCCCAGATTTGACTGACTACTTCGGGGTGGAGCTTCCATTCCCCCTGTTCTACAGCTTGTCTGGATAGCAGGTTTGCTCCTACATTCATGCGCCCTGGAATGTAAATCGCCCTGAGGGAGAGGAACTTGTCCTGTGCCCAAAGCAGAACCTGGTGCGCTAGCTTGTTCAAGCGGCGCGAGCGCAGTCCACCCTGGTGATTTATGTACGAGACTACCGCAGTGCTGTCCACCCGCACTAGGACATGGTAGCCTCTCAACTGCTGGAGGAAGTGTTTCAGGGCCAGAAACAGAGCCATCATTTCGAGGCAATTGATGTGCCACGCGAGAAGATGACCTCTCCAGTTCCCTTGTGCTGGACCTCACCCCAGCCTGTGAGGGAAGCGTCTGTCGTTAGCATCTTGCGACGACAAGACGGACCTAGAGTGGGACCCAAAGTCAGAAACCGGGGTCTGAACCACATAGAAAGGGCACAAAGCCCCTGGCGCGTAACCCTTATTAGCCTCTGGGGGTTGGCCCCTGAATGAAACCCCCTGGTTCTTAGCCACAGCTGAAACGCTCTCATGTGCAGAAGGCCCAAAGGTATCACCGTGGACGCAGCCGCCATGAGGCCTAAAGATTTCTGAAAATGATGCACAGTGACCTTCTGGCCTAGCTTGATTTCCTTCAGGGTGTTGAGAATGGATTTGACACGAGCAGGAGACAACTGTGCCCGCATTGTGACCGAATCCCATGTGACACCCAAATATGTTGTCCTCTGAACAGGAAGGAGAACGCTTTTTGTGGCGTTGAGTCTCAATCCTAAAGAATGAAGATGGGCTAGGACGACATCCCGATGTCGAAGCGCTAGCTCCTGAGACTGGGCCAGAATCAGCCAGTCGTCTATGTAATTCAAAATACGGATGCCCTGGAGTCGTAAAGGAGCCAGAGCTGCATTCATGCATTTTGTATATGTGCGGGTTGACAGAGCTAGGCCAAATGGAAGGACCCGATACTGGTAAGCTTCGCCCCCAAAGGCGAACCTCAGGAACTTCCTGTGCTGTGGCAATATTTTTATATGGAAATATGCGTCCATGAGATCGATTGTCACAAACCAATCCTCTAGTTGAATTTGAGAAACGATCATTTTGACAGTCAACATTTTGAATCTGGATTTCCTGAGATAGCGGTTCAAGCCGCGAAGATCCAAGATCGGTATCAGTAGTTTCCACGCTGCCAGCTTCTCCGAAAGGGGCAAGAGCTTTGACACTTCACCTGGATGGGGGGGGTGTTAGGTGTCGGGTATCCTAAAGTATGGCAGGAGATACCCGAACACCCAACTCTTCGTTGGAGACTGGCACCAGTGGTGGCGGGGATTGAACACTGGCCTCCAGGGAGTGCCAGGGAGGAGGCCCTGTTTTGTGATGAAAATAGAGGCGCCCCTCCCTGGGGGGGGAACACCCCCACGGCCCCAGGCGCACAAATCTCAGGGCTTCTTCTTGGAAGAGAGGAAGCTCCTCAGATCTAATCTTTTTGAGGCAGATTTCTGAGAAGGGCGGCGAGCCCCACCCCAGTCCTTATGAGGGGGTGTGCGGCTGGTCACGCTCTCCTTCTGGACCTCACGCCTGATAGGGGCCAGACCTGGCCGGGGCCAGGTGGCCGACGGTCTCGGTTCTTGAACACGGTGGGGAAGGAACCCCCAAAAGCTTGTTCATATAGCTTCGCCTCCCCAAACCTAGTGGCGACGGAATTAATGGCGTCACCAAAGTGGCCGGAAGGCGAGACAGGGGCATCAAGGAGGACAGCACGATCCTTATCCTTGATGCCCGAGAGGTTCAGCCACAGATGCCTCTCCGTGGATACCATGGCAGCCATGGAACGGCCCACAGCACGGGCCGTCTGCTTGGTTGCACGGAGAGACAGGTCTGTGGCTCGGCGCAGCTCTGCAAACGCTTTGTCATCAATAACCCCGCCGGTGCTCAGGTCCTTCAGCAGGTCAGCCTGGTAAGCCTGCAAAACCGCCATGGTGTGCAGTGAAGCGCCAGCCTGTCCTGCTGCCTGAAAAGCTTTACCCACCAAAGCAGATGTCAGTCTGCACGGCTTGGAGGGGAGAGTAGGCTTTTTCAGGGAAGATGATGTCCCAGGAGATAGCCCGCAAGCGTCTCTTCTATCTGGGGCATCATCATATAACCGCGTGCTTTCGCATCAACGATATTCGAATAAATCGAAGTCGATGGTACAAAAACACGCGATGAATATGGTCTGCTCCATGAAAGGGTTAACTCATCATGGAGGTCCCCAAAGAAGGGGAGAGAGAGGCATTGAGGCTCCTCCCCCCGGCCACCTGACAGAAACCTGTCGTCTAGTCTTGAACGCTTAGGGGAATCTCGCTTCTGCGGCCAGTCGATATGCAATCACTCGACCGCACGCGTCACAACCTCTAATAATTCCTCATAAGCTCTGTGAGCACTGGAGGAGCGTTGTGAGGAGGCTACCTCCATGGAAGCGAGAGAGGAAGATTCTTCCGCTCCTTCACAAGAAGCGCCGGAACGCGCTTGCGAAGCGGAAGCTAAAACTTCCTGATCCGGAGAGAGCGAGAGAGAAATCGGAAATTCCGTCTCGTGCGCATCTGCCAGATCAGCATGCGAGCCCCAGGAATGTGCCGCGGCTCGCGGTTTCTCTTTAAAGAAAGCGAGCCGCGCGAGAAGCACCTTAATAGGGAGAAGATCACAGTACTCACATTCTCCCTGAAGCCCGAGGTGAGCGTGTTCTTCCCCCAAGCACTCAAGACAAAATTCGTGAAGATCGCCCTCCGAAAGAGATCTATCGCATGGAGGCACGCATCTCTTAAGCAACTCCGCCATATCGGTGAGTTAAAGCTGTTATTTTTATTTCGCTTTCGTTACGGCTTGCACATGCACACGCAAACACAAAGCGGTCCTGAAGACCCGGTTCACTCCTATTTATAACCTGCAGGTGCACCTTATTCGGTGACGTCATGCCTGGCACAGGTTATAAGCCGAAGGTATTCGGCAGGTTTGACATGCACAGGCTTCACAACCGGGCAACAAAGAGATGTTCCCATAGCGTTTTCACGTAGCATTGAGTGTAGCTTTTGAAAGGGAACAAAATTGAGGTAGCCTTCTTGATAAGCTTAAGTTTCTTAGAGTGACTGCTTCTAATGCAGTGCTACAGCAGATCGCAGCAAAGAATACAGTAAGTCCAATTTGTTTGTAAATCCAGCAAACATTGTCTAGGTACTAGGATACTAACATGATTGGCTATACACTGTATAAAACTAACATGTTCTATGATCTTGTCATTGTTCTTTAGAATCGTGATGGTTAAATAAGAGATGTCTGCCATCTTTTCACCTCACTCTATTCTCTCAATCATTTTTATTTTTGTCTCCACTGCTATTGATTGCAGCTTCTTAGTCATACAAGCTTCATCACCGCTGCTTTTGCACTCGCTTCCAAAGATTTTGGGATGCACGCTGCATGCACGGGACAATGTACGCCCAACATGTGATCTAACTTCTGCTACTGAATATGCACCAACACTCGTTCGTATCCCTGAAAATTTGTAACTTGAATTTTCTTATGTAGGGGACTTCCTGTGATGCACTTTCCACAGCAGACTAACAAAAGATCTGCAACATTTTGCTGAAGACATTAACGGACTTGAGCTTCCTTAAGAAGTACAGTCTGCTCTGTTCGTTTATTCTGTCAGTTTGTTTGATAAAGGACTGAAATGAAAACAGGAGGATTTTATGTGACTTGACTATAGTTTTATTTTATTATTTTCAATCTTATTAAGTTCTAGTTGTGGATCATTACATTTTATTCACACTACACACATGCTCATAGTTGCTGGATTTTGAGCACAGATTTTTGTCTTGCACTTTCTCTCTCTCTCTCTCTCTCTCTCTCTCTCTCACTCTCTCACACACACACACACACACACAATTGGTAATTTTGTCAGAGTGGAGCTTGGCCATCTGAAAACAATAAAAGGGGAGAGAAAAAAATCAGGCGAATGTAAGATTAGGCTCCTACAAAGTGTCACTTTAGCCATAATAGGCAGCCGACTCCAGAAATGGTCCAACCTGCTTTCTGGTCGTGTTTTACAGACTGAAATCACTGTAGATTTATTACTTTGGGGCTCTGATATCATACTTCCATCCGCCCTATTGCTCACTATGACCTAGAGCCCTTAGTTGTAAATATACACATTTTAAAGAAAGGATTCTATTGACGAGTTATTAGAATGCAGTGGGAGAACAGGAGACATGAATCGAAAATCTCGCAATATTTCTTTGAGAGATTTAGTGTAGAGTAAAATCGACACACCTCACCAGGTCATTAATTTGGGCCAATGGGTAGACATCACATTTTGACATGTACACTTTTCAACAGTCCATACAGAACAATAGTGTTCCATCAATCTTAGGTACCAAGACTACAGGGCTGCTCCAGTCACTGTGAAACACCTTAAGTCCTCCCATGTAAAGTGCTGTCACGAGTTTCTGCTGAACCAGTTCTGAGTCTGTAGTGGTTCCAACACACATCCACTTCAGGAGAAGTCTCTATGAGGTTCATATGAGTGTCAGAGTATTCCTACTGTAATATTATTTATATGTTTATATTTATATGCCCACACCCACCCCATTCCCCAGTGCAGATAAGATAGAAATGTAAAATATCAACAGCTGTAATAAATGACTTTAGGAAAGTATAAAAGAAATTCTTTTAAAAATATGAGGAAACAGCGCTGTTTAACAGGAATTCTTCAAGTCGTCGTCATGTTGATGGGTAATGAAGCACACCCTCTGGTTAGCAAGAACCTGAACCTACAACAGGAAAAAAAAAACTAAAGCAAAGGTGAAAATAACAGCAACATCCATCTCTTCTTTCCTTTATTTCCTGCATGTAGCTCTTATGTCACCTCTAAGATAATTTTCCACCACCAGAGAACATTGTATCAGCCATGTGAAATTTTATATTAAACTTTAGCTTCACTGGTAATAGTCAGATACAAATTAAACTGTTTCTCCCTGATTTCTAACCCAATCTATGCATTTCTGTTTATATTAGATGAAACACTCTCATTGTTTATGTGAATATAAACTATAGACATAACATCTTGTTTTATATTTAAACTCATACTATGGAGGAAATAATAGTACTAACAATACTAACATTATTTACAGTGAAGCACATAACAGTCAGCAGATATTGTTACGTTAATGTTTGTGTGCTAAACTTTGTGTGCACCAATAGGAAATAATGTAAATGCAGATAATCTGTTACTAAATCTTAAACAAAATGAAAAAAAGACCACACGTTTGCTTGACTCTCCACTGATGCAAATAAGTTTTGAACATTTCCTGGACACATATGCCGAAAATACTTTGCATGCCAAGGCACATTTCTTGCGCATTTGGTATGCTGAGGTGGTGCTGTATTTCTTTGTGTGATGAGGATTAGTGCAGGTATTCAGAGCTGATTAGTAAAGCGACACAAATGAAAGGAGACGAAAGTACTTGAGAATTTATTTGACTTATCTGTTAAAGTTATGATTATTTATGTAGTGTTAATTAGAATAAATGATGTTATTGAAGTGCGAAAAATGTAATTTTTACATCAAAATAAAAATGTTTACAAACCTGATAAAGTTAAATGAAATAATTACTCCTATTGTTTCTTATAGACCTGTCATATTCTACATATTAAAATCAGAAAATGCGTAAAGTGACCTTCATTAAAGCAATAATATAAGTAATATAAGTTGATTCCCTGTGAAAATAATACGTCTTTGCATTTTCTAAACAATCTGTTTACATGGTGGAAATTAAAAAAGTCACATGGGAAGCTTCGTTCACGTTTACATTAGCTGTAAACCTGGTCTTCAATGTAGTCGTTGGCGAATCTAAAGATGTCAGTCAGGGCCATGAGAATCAGAATATCCATGTCCAAGTTGTTGGTAATCTGCTCATAGTAGTTCTGCACTGGATAGATGCAGTTCATCGGGACTCCCAGTTTGCCACTGCACTCTTTCATCTAATATAAACAGAAATGCACATATTGGGTTAGAAATCAGAGAGAAACAGTTTAATTTGTATCTGACTATTACCAGTGAAGCTAAAGGTTAATATAAAAAATCACATGGCTGATACAATGTTCTCTGGTGGTGGAAAATATCATAGCGGTGACATAAGAGCTATAGGCAGGAAATAAAGGAAGGAAGAGATGGATGTTCCTGTTCTTCTCACTTTATCTTTAATTTTTTTGCTGGTGTAGATCATCCTCAGGTTCATGTCAACCAGAGGGCATGCTTTATCAACCATCGGCATGACAACAACTTGAGGAATCCCTGTTAAACCACCAGAAACACAAACAATTAGTTCATGGTTCATGGAAAGAACCAACCAACCAACAAACAAACATCATTACAATAGTACAAACTGTATGAAACGTGAATTCAGAGCCAGTCTCCTTGCTGTCCGTCCCCCTCCTCCCCATGTCTTTATACGTGTGGCTGAGCGCTGATTAGACTACATAGAGGATCACGATGCCAAATCTAAATCCCGAGCCCAAACCTAAGCCCAAAGGAGGGAGGAACGAAAGTAAGGGTAGGAATGAATGTCTACGGCTGGGAACAAGGGCCGTGATGCGGCCTTTTCCTCTTTGGCGGCAGGGTCACCATAATCCTGCTCCATATGAGCTGAAGAGCCGCGGGAGCTCTGGCAGTGAGCTCATGGCTGTCCTGTTGTGGAGATCATAGGCACTAGCCTCTCTGAAGTCCCTGGGGGTGTTTCATTGCCCCGCTTGCTTGCCACTCCTGCGTGTTGTCATGCGCACATCGCACACACCACTTCAGAGAAGTCCAGTCTCCCAACAGACCCAGAGCTACACGCCCCACTGTATTTTATAGCGCGGGGAGAAGCCCGGGATCATTAGCGGCGATAACTCACCAGCTGTGCCTAATTCCGCGACCCTGCTCCTTCGCGCACCAGCAGAAGGAAAGGCCGTCTAGCTTCGGAGCGATATTGATTTGGCCGTGCGCCCATCACAGGCGCACGCCGTGACAACTTGTAACACAATAACAATTATATTTCGAACATTTGGCAGGCTGCCGTTTGGAGGAAACAGATAATAAAGAATAAACCAATTGTTGGGTCAAAATAACCCAACCAGGTGTTAATTTGTAAATGACTCACTACATCTCATTTGACCCAACATGAGCAACCCAACAATGTGTTTAAAGTACCCGAAATAACCCAGAATTTTGTCCCAGTATAAACACCCCAACAATGTGTTTACAGAAACAACACAGCATTTTTTAGAGTCTTTTTTGAGTTATTTTAATGTTTTATTCTGAAATGTTTTAATATGGAAATAACTGGAAAACTATAATAAATAAAAGTTTGATGTCTTTGAATGTGTTTTTAATAACAATAAACAGATACGAACAGAGACAGGATATATAACAGTTCATTCTTTTTTCCGTGCTCAATTGTCAGCTAGTGAACTTGTTTTAATGTTCAACTTCAATGTTTTTTTTTTTACTCATTATTGTACAGTAAATATCAATAGCTTTGGTTCAGATTTTTTTTCATTGTATAAAATATACAGATGTGGAAATTACCTACACTGTAGTATTTCTTCAATAAAACATATTGTTATGACTTTTTTATGACTAAATTATATTTTAAAATCGAGACGACAAAAAATTTCACTTTGCGCCTCCTGGTGGTCACTTCACGAATTACTTTGAAATGCAACTGATTTATTTTGGGCGCTGCTGTTTTGTTGCGGCGATGAGCGCGGCAGTAATAGACATTCCCCTTGTCTTTATCCGACATTGTCCTATTATAAAAATATCTCACAAACTTGTGATAAACCAACTATTATAATATTATGGATACAATATATTGACTTTCCAGTGGCTCCTAAAAGAAAGAAAACTCACTTTAAAATATTTAATAGAATTTATCCTTCATCTGAGTTTTTAAGACACCAGTTTAATTTTGAGTAGTATAAATATCTGTATTTTCTGTAAAGTTGATATTGAGACAACTGATCATCTTTTCTTTTCTTGTGTGGATTCTAATATCTTTCGGGACACTACGTCTTAGTTGGAGTCAATGATGCAGTCACTGCCCACTTCCGGTAAAAAGCAGATTATATTTGCAATACTGCTGGATGATCAGAAGAATGAGTTGATTCTGGGCAAATGTTTCATTCATAAATGCAAATCCATAAAAAATAAACATAATATTTCAGTTAACTTACTTTCCATCCTTTGAGGTTATGAAAGGTAAAAAAACCCCAAAGAATTAGAAGAGAAATAAAGAGACCCCTTTATATTTGTAAATTTATTTACCCATTTATCTTTTTCTTTCTTTCTTTCTTTCTTTCTTTCTTTTTGTTTTATTGTGTTTGTTTTCAGTTGTGTTAAATTTAAAAGAGGAGGGGCATTGTGTACAGAGAGTCGAAAGGTTATGTACACATTTCCCGTCCACAGTGCATGAATCGTTCCTGAGACAACATCTGCATGCGGCCCCAGAATCGGTTCTCAAGCGTGAAATGAATGTATTCTCACTGATGGAAATCAACTGGTCCTGGGGCTAAGTGTCCTTGGAAATGGTTCCTGGACCCCAGTGAAGGGGTGCGCATACTTTTGGCCTTATAGTGTATGTATTAACGTACCTAAATCACGTGCCTTTTCCCGAACAGCTTTCATTTTCTGGATAACTCCATCACTCATGAGGGAGATTCTGTCCGCTGGGAGAAGACTCACCAGGCAGTGCACTCTGTCCTTCAGACTGGGGTTACTGTTGTACTTCAGATTACCTTCATCAATCGGTTTTACTGGATTAAACTGAAAAAGCAACATACTTAATGTTTAGAGCAGAGAACCGCCTTAAATGACATTTAAAAATACATGTAACTAAATATTAAACTGTACTAATATTAACCTATGAAATATTCAGTAGCTAAAATGATAAATGGTACAGTATGTAGCAGAAGTTTTGAGTTATGAAGAGTTATTCGATTATTCGATTATTAGATTATTATTATTATTATAAATTATTTATTACAAGAAGTCATCTTAATATGCTTTACAATGAACATGTCATTCCTGCTGAATACAGAAGAATCAGTGGTGTCACTAAGATGATTCTATGACTAAATAAAGAACTGCCAGGGCATTTTTCTTACACCAGCAAGTGATTTTACTGTGTATACACACTGCCTGGCCAAAAGGTTTAAGAAGAGTCAAATTACTGTCCTGCAAAAAGCACCAAAAACAATTAGGGAGATTTGAAATGACTGGAGTTTGTTAGAAACCCTTAAATACAACACAGCATTTTGTAGAGTCTTTTTTGAGTTATTTTAATGTTTTATTCTGAAATGTTTTATTTATTATAGTTTTCCAGTTCTTTCTATATTTAAAGTTTGATGATCAAACTCTGTAAGGCTGAACCTTCAGGGCTCGGGTGATGCTGGTGATGTTTTGCTGTCTATATATTTCCTAGCTCATAGTACTACTGTATGTTGTCAAATTCTCTACACTGATGCAAAAGCAATTATATTTACTTACAGGGAAAGGAAGTTGACAGAATATGAACAAGGCAAGACAGGAACATGGACACTTAACACATACGGAGGACCATACCATGTGTGACTTAAATAGGCATGCTAATTGGACCAAAACATAACACAGGTGGTCATGGTCAGGCAACATGATGTGTGCTGTGAGCCTGTGACCTGGAATTACGTATTACTGTAGCATTAGGCAATACTGTAATATCCCTGATGCATGATATGTGCAGTACTTACATATACTGATTATATACTATATACAGATTTTATGTTACTACTTCAAAGCATTAATAAGTTCCCGATCCCTATTAGGATGAGGTCCACTTATACTGTATTTACTCCCTGCTGGAGCAGGAATAAGACTAACATCTAAGAATGCTCTTTAAGAATGCTTCTGTCATCATGTTTATTAGTTTTCATTAGTTTTAGCCCCTTTATTTTCCTGTTTTCAGTGCCATAACAACATGCATCCTGTGAAGACCAGATAATTATAATAAAGTATGAACTTACAGTGTAGCCCTCCTTCACATGGCCTTGTAATATTTTCTTTATATCTTTGGTTTGTATTCCACATGATTTATCTGGTTCCAGACCCATGATGTCCAAAAAGACAAATGGATAGAAAGATCCAGGTCCAGCTTTCTTCAGCTTGTGAGTTTTAAACTTAACATAAAATACAAGATGTTTAAAGATTTAAAGATTATGTTAAAATTTTCTAACACACATTTAAAATATTAATATGTCCAGCTATATCAAACTGTACAATATATATATATAAATATATATATATAAAATAAGATCATTCCCTATAACTGGAACATTCACTAAAGTTTAAGGAAACACGTGTCATGCGCACTCCTAACGCGACCGGCACGAGGACCCGGAAGTCGTACGGTGGCGATTCAGGAAGCATAACAGGAGACAAGATGGCGTTTCACATCGCTCAGTCCTTGAGTTTGCCCATGCTACTCGCCGACGCTACGTCCGTCTAACCATTTCTCTGTTCGCTGAAACAGAAATTTCTCCAACGTCCCCCAGGAAAACTAGTCCCGTCTGAATAGTGCTATACAGCCATTACAGATAATATTATTACAAACAATATCTGAAATGGATGTTTGGTTACCTCTAAAGTGAAGCTGTGACTTGACGTATCAATTGATGAACCTGCCAGTGCACCGATGGTGTTGCGTCCTTGGAGGACAGTGTTGATGGAGTTGATGAAACTTGATTTTCCTGCTCCAATTGGACCATGAAGCAGAATCTTCAGCTCACTGACTTCTGCAGAACCTGGCTGGAAATCCTTCACTGTCTTTAACATCTGAAACTTGTTATGTTCACTGATGGAAAAGTAAACCAAGAGATTTAACATATTTTCTTACAGTTACCTTGATCTATTAATTACAGATTTAAGCAATAATTTTGTATTGTTGTGTCTTGTTGTAATCACTGGTATTACCTCCATGTTACTGGCCGCCATGGATGAAAAAACTCAAGCTATTCAAGCAAAATTAGTTTGATATTTTGAAGACTTTCTTGACAGTATACATATTTCTTTCTATGACTTCATGTTCCAACAGTAACTTACCAGGATCTGATCTTGTGGCTGGATTCTGGGTCGGGTTTTGGGTTTTGTGGCCAGACGAAAAAAGATCCCACTGCAAGTCAATACAATATAAAATCAAATTCCAATCCACATAAATAGAGTATATATTTTGCTTATCTTTTACTAAACTTAAATAAGTAACATCATGATACTGTCATTGTATTCTGACAAGCACATAGATTATAATGATAATTTTAATAAAGCTTAACTTATTGTTTTGGGTTAAAAACATTAGTTCTATTAGTTCTCAATTCTCTTACGAAACTCATGACACTCTGCCCCTCTGCGATGGTCACCTCAAATGTGCTGTGGCTCGAATTCTGTGCAGAAATGTGTCAATTATTATTTTTTCAAAACTTTGAATTCATTCTAAAGCATGTTAAGTAATTGGGAATCATCAGAAACAGATTGTAAATTGTGCTGTAATAGGAAGAAATCAATGCCGTGAAGGACAAAACATGTAAAAATGTTTGTAATTAACAATGCATGTGGCTGGTGGAAAATATTTTTAAAAATCTGTTAAAATAAAGGCCTAGCCATGGACGGAGCTTACCTGATAATCCTGAAGATACAGTTTATTTATTATTTAATAACAATCTAATATTAAATCTAAATCTAATATTCTTTTCCCCCTAATTGAACCTCACATGTTGATTTATTTCGACTTAATAAATGGTGCAAGGTCTATCAGTTTAACTGCAAAATAAAATCTAGAGAAATCAGTGTGCCTTCTTTTTTCATCGCGTTTAATCCCTGGCCAGGGCAGAAGCATAATCAGGGTATTCTAATATATTTAAATGAAATGACTGTGTTTCTGCCACTTACCGTTTGTTCTGCTCTGGTTGTAGAGTTACACCTTTATACTGCGGCTCCTGCTGTGTGTGTTTGTGTCACACAAGTCGTCTTGGATATACACCCTAAATTGGGTGTGACTCAGAGATTTAATTTCACTTTCTTTTTGTCAGATCACACAGTTCGAGGTCAAAAAAGCAATTTTTGTGTGATAAAACTACACTGACGTCAGTCTCTTCAAAGCAGGTCAGACAGTTTCTGGACTTGACGGCTATTATCATAGGATTGTGACTAACTATTTGGACATCATCAGCCCACTGAATGTTTAGACAGACGATCAAGTTCACTAGCTGACAGTTTTATTTGTACAAAGACTGAACTGTTATATGGCCTATCTCTGTTTGTATCAGTTTATTGTTACTTAAAAAAAATACATTTAAAGACATCAAACTTTAAATATAGAAATAACTGGTTAAACAGACTTTCAAAATAGAACATTAGAATAACTAAAAAATACCGTGTTGTTTCTGTAAACACTTTGTTGGGTTGCTCATGTTGGGTCAAATGAGATGTAGTAAGTCATTTACAAATGAACACCTGGTTGGGTTATTTTGACCCAACAATTGGTTTATTATTTATTCTCTGGTTTCTCCAAACGGCAGCCTGCAAAATGTTCGAAATATTACTGTTATTGCGTCACAAAGTGTACAGTCGTGGCCAAAAGTTTTGAGAATGACACAAATATTAGTTTTCACAAAGTTTGCTGCTAAACTGCTTTTAGATCTTTGTTTCAGTTGTTTCTGTGATGTATTGAAATATAATTACAAGCACTTCATACGTTTCAAAGGCTTTTTATCACATGACATTTATGCAAAGAGTCAGTATTTGCAGTGTTGCGCTTCTTTTTCAGGACCTCTGCAATTCGACTGGGCTGCTCTCAATCAACTTCTGGGCCAAATCCTGACTGATAGCAACCCATTCTTTCATAATCACTTCTTGGAGTTTGTCAGAATTAGTGGGTTTTTGTTTGTCCACCCGCCTCTTGAGGATTGACCACAAGTTCTCAATGGGATTAAGATCTGGGGAGTTTCCAGGCCATGGACCCAAAATTTCAACGTTTTGGTCCCCGGGCCACTTAGTTCTCACTTTTGCCTTATGGCTCGGTGCTCCATCGTGCTGGAAAAAAATGGGAAACTTCAGCGCAGGTCCGGGGAAAGAGTAGAAGTGGGGCCCCGCTGTAGCCCCAGAACTACTGGGAGGCCCGGCCTTTTAGTGGACAGGAGCGCGCAACATGGCACAACTGGCCGCAGTAAAAGCAGACCCCATCATCCCTCTGGCGCTACCTTGGCGAATTATGTGCATGACCGATTTGCATGGGTTCAGGAAATTACTCAGGAGAGGTAAATGATGGAGCTGGGGTATGAAAGTTACTAAAGGGTCGAGAATGTTTACGGACGTCGATACGAGTAACTAAGTTGATAAGGCCCTGTAGGTCTGATGGAAGCTCTCAGGCCGCGAGTTCATCCTTGATTGAATCTGAGAGTTCATTTGTAAAAGCAATCAAAAAGTGCCTTTTCGTCCCAGTCACAGGAGGGCACCAGTGTTCAAAAATTGATGGCATAATCAGACACAGAGCTAGATCCCTGGCGTAGCTGAAGAAGTTGTCCTGCCCCCTGGTGTCCTGTGAATGAGCGGTCAAAAACCCTCCTCATCTCATCGGTGAATGTTCTGTATGTGAAGCAGGAAGGGACCTGGGCATCCCATAATGCTGTTCCCTACTCCCTGGCTTTTCCTTTCAGGAGTGTGATTATATAAGCAACGTTGGATCGTTCAGTGGGAAATGAGGGATACTCAACACTGCGATAAGAAGGAGCGACAGGCAAACGGATCACCATCATAGGTGGGTGGGGCAGGGAGGCGTGGTTCATGACCAGTGGCCTGTACTGGGAGAGAACTTTGGAATGTGGATGTGATCTCTTGTTTAGTACCAAGGAGGGCTTCCTGGCTCTCTAGTGCCCCCTCAGATGAGCTGCCTCTGCTGGATCCATTTTTTGGCCAGATTATATTGTTAACAATCGTAAGTCATGATGGATCCGAGTGCAGGGGAGGAACTCCTTGAAATTTATTATGTTGTGTACTGGTTAATGTAGAGTTGGAAGAGAGCTTGGCAGAGGTGTTTTTATAAAGGTGCCTGTTGCTGGAGAGCTTGCTGCTTTGTGTCGGGAAGAATGTGGAAGTTGGCGTGAGAGCTTTGTGTGCAACGTGAGCCTTGGAGGAATGCGGAAGCACCATGAGCCGTCGAGAGAGCCTTCTGTGCAGCACGACTTGTGCAGGAATGTGGAAGTGTGAGGAGCCGGCGAGAGCGTGATCTTCACGGAGAAGTTTTGCAGGTTGGTGGCTGGTTTTACAAAGCTTATTCGTGGTCGATGGGCGAGCAGGTTATAGAGCCAGAAAGACAATAGAATATCCGTGATCCAAAGTTCGTAGTCGTCAAAACAAATCCGTTGGTTGATAATACAAAGTCCGTGAGCGTGAGAATCCAAAACGTGAAGCGTTATTCCTGTAGCGGAAAGCAGGTGCAGCAGGCGGAGATAACCAGCCCCTGACTCCGGCAGTAGAGCCTCACAGCGGGGCGAGTGGGTGACGACTCGGCGGCATACTCGTTCAGCCAAAGCTAACGCTAAGGCTAGCCCACCGGAGCACACCTCTTCTGCGCTTCACGTGTCCAACAGGTTCGCTCTCCTCAGTGATGCACCCGCTGAGAAACCTGAAAGAGCTCTGGTTGTAGGAGACTCTATACTGAGACACGTGACATTAGCTCGGCCTTTAGGGGCGCCAGCGGCAGTGGTCAGGTGTATCCCGGGAGCCAGAGCACCGGACATAGCAGGTAATCTTAGGGCTCTAGGTCAGCATAGGTTCTCTAAGATAGTGGTACATGCTGGAGCTAACGATATACGCCTTCGTCAGTCAGAGGTTAGCAAGCATAACTTTACAGATAAAAACAAAAAAACATTGGTATCATCATCAGTTGTTGGTCAAAATATTATTTTAAACATCAGAGTTTCACAATCGGTGCATTTCTAGTTTTAAGGACATTTATGTTGACATTTCTACTTGATTCTGGGTTTCTGTTCATATCTAAGCTCAGGTATTCTTGATTAGTTCATAATCATGTTCTATATTTATTGCTATGAGACTATTTGTATTTGTTATTTTGTATTTCTTACAGTGTTCAATACAAATCCACTTATGTCTGCCTTCATCACATTCATGAATGTCACTTGGTGTGCCTATTGTAGATTGTTGTGTTTAACTGATGCCCCCTTTATATTAGTCTTGTGGCAGCGGGATTATATCAGATCTAGGGAAGAGTTTTTCTAAAGTCCCATGCTAAAATCCTGTTCTGAAATAATTCTGGAATGTGATCTTAAATTGAAAATTGTTGGCCCACAAAACCCAAAAGGTTACCGGCTGACAATCTGCCATATTTTAACAGAAGAACTAAAACTTCCATTTGCTCTAAGATAAAGAAAGAATGCCTTTGGAGATGTCTTTAATCCTGTATATGGGAGAGACCAAGGCTCAGTGTATAATAAGCAAATACTGAGGAAGCTGTACTGGTGGTCCACACTGAAATTAAGTATACAGTCCGGTTGCCACATGTTCAAATCTCCTAATGGGTGATGTCACTTCCGGGTCTGCTCTTACACCAGTCACCTCTATTCTATAAATAGATTGGCCTAGAAACAGATTAGGCTAAGTGGTGTTCCCAAATTGCCCATAATGTGTGAACATAAATACACCGGTTAACATTGGCCCCCATGGGGTTGCTGTTAGCTAGTTAGACAACAGAGGTTCCTAGATGGATGGATAGATGGATTTTTAATCATACCTTTATTGTACATATGTAAAACAAACAGAAAAATTCATGCTCAAAATAACCTTTTATAAAGCAATTGTACAAATAGTAAAGACAATAACCGTACAGTGACATTTTTCCACTGACTTTTAACACATGCACAAAATATATTAGACACATTGTTTTATTAACTTACATCTTAGAAATGCTTATTATTATTATTATTTAAAGAAAAGTACATCTATATTAATACTGTTTTTTTTTTTAGGCCAGCCAGTTCCATGGTGGTCCTCTGTGGGACACTGAACTGGACACATGGGGAATTTATTCATCATCCTCATTAAAGCTGTACACCTGGTCTTCAACGTAGTAGTTGGCGAAACAAATGATGTCAGTCAGGGCCATGAGAATCAGAATATCCGTGTCCATGTCGTTGGTAATCTGCTCATGGTAGTTCAGCACAGGATAGATGCAGTTCATCGGGACTCCCAGTCTGTCACTGCACTGTTTCATCTAAGACAAACAGATATAACGTGAGGTATATTATACAGTATTTGAGGAACTGGGGTCAGAGGTCACATCAGTATTATTAGGAAATACACCTAAAGTTAAACGTTATTATAAACATCTCATCTGCTCTTTATAATGTTCCTGGTGTTGGAGCTCTGTGCAGTTAATAAAAGCAGGAACAGACGGCTGTTTGTGTTGGTCTCACCTTCTTTTTGATTTTTTTGCTGGTGTAGATCTTACTCAGGTTCTCGTGAACTAGAGGGCAAGCTTTATCAACCATTGACATGATGACGACCTGAGGAATCCCTGTTAAAGCACCAGAAACACACACTGTGTCTATCATACTGTATATAGACGATAGCGTTTTTCTTTAAGAATTTGTACTTATGTCAAACCTCACCTAAGTCACGTGCCTTTTCCCGAATGTCTCTCATTTTCTGGATAACCTCGTCACTCATGAGGGAGATTTTGTCAGCTGGTAGAACACTCACCAGACAGTGCACTCTGTTACTCAGACCGGGGTCAGACCTGTAGAACCTCGGGTCGTCTTTATCAATTGGTTTTACGGGATTGAACTAAAGGATAAAAAAACAAAAACACTTATTGTAATTATTCAAATACTTACACTACCAAAATCCTCAAAGTTTGGTATTAAGTTATAAAAAGCTATCTACGAGAGTTTGGAATGTTAATGTGATTTTATATATTAAAATATTATATGAGTAACTACAGTTGCAAATCTAAGTGACGGACTGCCAGGGGTTTTTTCTTCTACAACTGTCATGTTTCATGGTGTGTGTGTGTGTGTGTGTGTGTGTGTTTCCTAGACTTACAGGAAGTGCTTTAATGTGATTGTTGATATGAATATGATGATATGTGTTTGAATATCCGGTAATAAAATTTTCTACTGCTTTATTTACTTGGTCTAAACACTAAAAGTCAGTTTATTCATCAGATCTCATGTTGTCATTGCCATAACCGAACGTTTGTACACAGTGCGGAACATACAGGAATAAGTCATAAACTTACAGTGTAGCCGTCTTTCACATGACCCTTTAATATGTTCTTTATGTCTTTGGGTTGTACTCCCTGTGTACTGTCTGGTTCCAGACCCATGATGTCAGTAAAGACAAATGGATAGTAAGATCCAGTCCCAGCCTTCATGTGGTAATTTTTAAACTGGTCACAAAATACCGGAGTGTATCTTTAGCACACTTTTATCTTAAATCAGATAATTGTACATTACATACAGTAATGTATAAATAAGACCAAACCATATCAATAATTCACTAATCTATAGAGAATCAATGTCTAGACTTGAAGCCACTACAGTAAATATTTTATTGTTTAGTTCTTACCGTTAAAGTGTAGCTCTGACTTTTACCAGATGATGAATCTGCCAGTGCCCTGGCGCTGTTGTGTCCTTGGATAGCAGTGTTAACAGAGTTGATGAAGCTCGATTTTCCCGCTCCGATTGGGCCGTGAAGCAGAATGTTAAGGTTACGGACTTCTGCAGTACCTATCCGGAAATGCTTCAGTGTCTTCAACATCTGACGGACCTTATCCTGACTATTTAAGCATCAAACCAACAGATTGTGTATATATATTCTTACACGTCACATGATCCATAAAAATGAGACTTTAGGCACACAGTGTTCTTTTGTTTTGTTTTTGTATGCATTGGTTTTACCTCCATTCCACTGGCCGCCATGCGCTATCATACTCTGTAAGCAAACAAACAAACAACTATTGAATATTACAAGAAAGCTTATAAGCGTTAATTTCTGTTATTCCAGAACTTACCAAGATTTGAGTTTTGTTGTAGTTGAACGTCCCTCGCACCAAGCCGAAGAACCTGCGAAGTCTGCATAATCCAAGCATAACTTTATGATTATGCACATAGACTATTGCTCTGTACCTGTATTCCTTAATCATGATCATCATTATTTTTAATATTAAGAATCAGATTTTCTTACCGACCACATGACGCTGGTCACTATAACTCATATACCGTATGGTGTTCCGGTTCTGTTTAGAGACAAAAAACATGGATTATAAAACACACACACAATCGTACACAGACAAGCGGACGGTTATGTTACACCTGTTTGTCCTTGTGTCCTCTTCGTCATGCTGTATGTACAGGAGTGTGATGGGCTTCGTTTAAGAGATCTGACCTCACCGTGTAGGGAGAAAATCAGTGCTAGTGCGTTACACTTAATATTTTAGAAACAAACAAACAAATCTTGTCACGATCCGAACAGGCGTAGTGGATCCAAGCGCAGAGCGCGTGTGGAATATAGCGCCGATTATCCTGTGATGAACGCGCTGTTTGTTTTGTGAATGAAAGCTCCCGCTGTGCGGAGATGCGGCGGCACGGCGCGAGCCTCGCGTAGAAAATGTGAAAGTGAAGAGCCGGTGCGCGCTGAACGCAACTCAGGTCCGCGGGGAATAATCGTGGTTGTGAACGTGCTTGCTTTGAGGTCATGAAATCCAATACAGTCCGTAATCCTGATTCGTGGTCATGAAACGTGAGCGATGGTCGATATCCAGAAATCCAAAAAAGCAGTAATCCAAAACGTGAAACGAGAGCAAGGTCCGTGAAACAGAGCGTGGGTCGAGATCCAAAAGTCAAGGCAGTGAAAAACGCTGGAAAATTGGGCATGAGGGCACACAATAATCTGGCAAGAGGTGGTGGTTTGTGAAAGAGTTTTATAGAGCGGAGTAATGAATGAAATGAAGAACAGGTGTGCTGAGCCGGTGAATGAGGCGGCAAAATGAAAGCAGCGGACTGGAGTGTGGAGAGGAGTCACAGGTGATCACTTGGCTTGAGGTGTGGATGTGACATGGTGTACCGTGACAGTACCCCTCCCCCTACGGACGCCACCTGGCGTTCTAGAAGGTGCCTCCGGGTGAAGTTTATGGAAATCTGTGATGAGGGAATGGTCCAAGATGAATCTGGCAGGAACCCAACTTCTCTCCTCAGGGCCGTAGCCTTCCCAATCCACGAGGTACTGAAGGCCGCGGCCTCTACGGCGAGACTTAAGAAGTCTTCGGACAGTAAAGGCTTCGCCACCATCAATGAGCCGAGGTGGTGGGGGAGGATGGGGGGAAGGTGCCAGAGGGCAAGTTGCCAATCTGCGGATCTGGGATACATGGAAAGTGGGGTTAACTCGACGCATGGACAAAGGAAGGGCCAGTCTGACAGAACACGGGTTGATAATGCGTGAGATGGTGAAAGGGCCAACGAACCTTGGCGAGAGTTTTCTGGACGTTGTCTTGAGAGGCAGATCACGTGTGGACAGCATGACCCTTTGGCCAATCCGGTACTTGGGGGCCGCAGAACGATGGCAGTTAGCCTTACGCTGGAATGTACTCACTGTGCGTTTCAGCTGAGCACGAGCCCGTCGCCATGTTCTCTTACAGCGGCGGACGAAGGCTTGGGCTGACGGGACAGCAGTTTCCTCCTCCTGGGTGGGGAACAGTGGTGGTTGGTAACCAAGGCAGCATTGGAAAGGGGACATTCCGGTGGAGGAAGTGAGGAGTGTATTATGGGCATATTCCACCCAAGGAAGATAACAGCTCCATGAGGCTGCATCACGTGAGGCCATGCATCTCAAGGATTTCTCAAGCTCTTGGTTGATGCGTTCTGTCTGACCGTTACTCTGGGGGTGGAAACCTGAAGAGAGGCTGGGCGTGGCGCCGCTGAGAATTGGGGTCCCCTGTCTGAAACTATGTCTACGGGCAATCCATGGAGCCGAAACACGTGGTCAATCATGAGTTCAGCTGTTTCTTTAGCCGATGGGAGTTTGGGTAAGGGAATGAAGTGAGCTGATTTAGAGAAGCGGTCGACCACAGTGAGTATGCAGGTGTTATTGTTTGAGGGGGGTAATCCAGTGACGAAATCGAGAGCGATGTGAGACCAGGGGCGGTGGGGGATGGGGAGGGGGGTTTTAGGAAACCCTCAGGAGGACGGTTGAGAGTCTTGTTTCTGGTACATGTGTCGCATGAGGCCACGAACTTCCTGACATCTTCCATGATGGATGGCCACCAGAAACGTTGCTGTAGTAGGGATAGGGTGCGGGTTGCTCCTGGGTGGCAGGCTAATCTTGAGCTGTGGCCCCAGTCCAGTACTTGGGGTCGGACGGCAGCTGGGACAAAGAGTCGTCCTGAAGGAACATTACTAGGGCCTGGCTCCTGTTCGAGGGACTGCAAGACCTGGTTCTCCACTTCCAGACGTGTCATGGCCACGAGACATTGTGGTGGTAGGATGGTGTCCAGGATTGGTGTGTCCCGAGTGGTGGAGAACTGTAGAGAGAGGGCGTCGGGTTTAGCGTTCTTGGAACCTGGGCGATAGGACAATGTGAAGTTGAATCTAGAGAAGAATAGGGACCAGCGTGCCTGACGTGAATTGAGCCTCTTGGCTGACCTGAGATACTCTAGGTTTCTGTGGTCTGTCCATACGAGGAATGGGAGGTCAGCTCCCTCCAGCCAGTGTCTCCATTCCTCGAGGGCGAGTTTGACTGCAAGAAGTTCACGGTCCCCGATGTCGTAGTTGCGCTCAGGGGATGAGAGTCGACGGGAAAAGAATGCACATGGGTGAAGCTTATTATCTTTGAGGGACCGCTGAGAGAGAACAGCTCCGACTCCTCAATGAATTGAAGAGAGGAGTCTGGAAAGACAAGAATGGGTGCCGTGGTGAAACGATGCTTGAGATCGTTGAATGCTTTCTCAGCTTCAGTGCTCCACCGGAAGGGGGTCTTTGTGGACGTGAGTGATGTGAGAGGAGTTGCCACCATGCTATAACTTCTAATAAATCGCCTGTAGAAGTTAGCGAAGCCCAGAAAGCGTTGGAGCTCTCTTCTAGATGATGGTGGCGGCCAGTCAGTGACCGCTTTTACTTTAGTTGGATCCATCTGAATGCCTGATGGAGAGATGAGGTACCCTAAAAATGACGTGGATTCTTGGTGAAATTCACATTTTTTGGCTTTGACGTATAGTTTGTTCTCCATCAGGCGTTGCAGGACTTGACGTTCGTGTGTTCTGTGTTCCTTTACTGAACGGGAGAAAATCAGGATGTCGTCAAGGTATGCGAAAACAAAGATGTTTAAAAAGTCTCGAAGGACATCGTTGATCAGATTTTGAAAAACTGCTGGGGCATTGGTTAGGCCAAAAGGAACTACCAGATACTCGTAATGGCCAGTGGGGGTGTTGAAGGCTGTCTTCCATTCGTCACCTTCCCTGATCCGGACTAAATGGTAAACGTTCCTCAGGTCCAGTTTAGTGAAGAGGCAGGCATCTTGCAGTAGCTCGAAGGCTGTAGACATCAAGGGGAGCGGATATCGATTCTTAACTGTGATTTCATTGAGTCCTCTGTAATCTATGCAGGGACGAAGGGACTTGTCTTTTTTCTCTACAAAAAAGAATCCAGCGCCGGCCGGGGAAGAGGAGGGGCGAATGATGCCTGCGGCTAGGGATTCAGAGATGTAGAGTTCCATTGCCTCTCTTTCGGGGCGCGATAGGGCATAGAGGCGTCCCTTTGGGGGCGAGGTACCAGGGAAGAGGTCAATGGCGCAATCGTAGGGGCAGTGGGGAGGGAGCGAGACGGCACGTGATTTACTAAAGACCTGTTTCAGATCATGATATTTAGCAGGAACTTTGAACAAGCTGGGGATTTCTTCTTGAGACGTGATTAATTCATTTTTGGGAGAAGCAGAACGAAGACAGGAAGACAAGCAGGCAGGGCTCCATTCAAGGACATTTCTCCTTGTCCAGTCAATGTGGGGGTTATGTTGCTTTAACCACGGGAGGCCAAGGACGACTGGTGCATGGGGCTCTTGATAATTAGGAGAGAGATACTTTCGGCATGGTTACCTGAGAATTGAAGTGTGAGAGGGACTGAGCGGTGTGTAATCGGAGGGAGTCTGCTGCCATCTAGTGCCTGGACATGGAAGGGTCGACTAAGTGGAACAGAAGGAATCTTGAGCTTGGTGATCGTGGAGACAGCTATCAGGTTTTGATCTGCCCCGGAGTCTACGAGGGCGTTCAGGACGTGGGACTTATTATCGTAGGTCAGGGTTATGGAAAACACTGGTCGTGGATCTGGGAATGAGCTGAGTGTGGGGGCCCCCTGTACTCCCAGAATTACCGGGGGCCCAGGGCTTTTAAAGGACAGGTTCGTACTAGGTGACCCGCTTGACCACAGTAGAAGCAGGAGCCCTCGTTGCAGCGTCGCTGACGTTCCTTTAACGAGATATGAGTACGACCAATGTGCATGCGCTCATGTGAGGTTTTGAGGGTAGGCATGGTGATGGTTGAGACTGGTGGTTGAATAAGAGCTGGGGTTCTGGACCACTGATGGTCCATCTGATAGTGGACACGCTTGCGAACGTCGATACGTGTTGCAAGGTCCATGAGCTCTTGGATCGTGGAGGGAAGCTCTCGAGCTGCTAGTTCATCCTTAATCGGATCAGAAAGTCCATGGAGGAAAGCGTCGAAGAGCGCTTGATCATCCCAGCCACAAGAGGGGGCTAGGGTTCTGAAGTCAATGGTGTAATCATGTACAGAACAGGTTCCTTGGCTTAGCTTGAGTAATTGGCCTGCTGCCTGGCGACCTGAAAATGAGCGGTCAAATACCCTCCTCATTTCGGAGGTGAATGTCCCATAGGTGGCACAGCAGGGGACCTGGGCATCCCATAATGATGTTCCCCACTCTCTTGCTTTTCCAGTAAGGAGGGTTATAATGTACGCTACCTTAGACCGTTCCGTGGGGAAGGACGACGCTTGTAACTCCAGTAGAAGAGAGCATTGAGACAGAAAGGAACGGCAGGTAAGTGGATCGCCATCATATGTGGGCGGTGCAGGGAGCCGTGGCTCATGGCGTGTGGTGGGTGTTGGTGGTGCCTGAGGAGCAGGAGATGAAATACAGTGCAGCCGTTTAATCTGATCAGCGAGAGATGTCAGCGTTTGCGTGACAGTGCTAAGTGTAGTCATGATGTGTTGAATATCCTGCTGATGAGAGCCTAAAAGCGCACCTTGGTTCTGTAGCGCCGCCTCCAGCTGCGCGATATCTGCTAGATCCATAATTGGCCAGATTATACTGTCACGATCCGAACAGGCGTAGTGGATCCAAGCGCAGAGCGCGTGTGGAATATAGCGCCGATTATCCTGTGATGAACGCGCTGTTTGTTTTGTGAATGAAAGCTCCCGCTGTGCGGAGATGCGGCGGCACGGCGCGAGCCTCGCGTAGAGAATGTGAAAGTGAAGAGCCGGTGCGCGCTGAACGCAACTCAGGTCCGCGGGGAATAATCGTGGTTGTGAACGTGCTTGCTTCGAGGTCATGAAATCCAATACAGTCCGTAATCCTGATTCGTGGTCATGAAACGTGAGCGATGGTCGATATCCAGAAATCCAAAAAAGCAGTAATCCAAAACGTGAAACGAGAGCAAGGTCCGTGAAACAGAGCGTGGGTCGAGATCCAAAAGTCAAGGCAGTGAAAAACGCTGGAAAATTGGGCATGAGGGCACACAATAATCTGGCAAGAGGTGGTGGTTTGTGAAAGAGTTTTATAGAGCGGAGTAATGAATGAAATGAAGAACAGGTGTGCTGAGCCGGTGAATGAGGCGGCAAAATGAAAGCAGCGGACTGGAGTGTGGAGAGGAGTCACAGGTGATCACTTGGCTTGAGGTGTGGATGTGACATGGTGTACCGTGACAAATCTAAATATTGCGTTTCAGTGTAGGGACTTTTGCTCTTCCATTCTGTGTTATTTTCTGGATTTAAGTTTGTGTTCATTTAAAGTTTAGAAGTAAAAGTTTTGGTAAGCAAATCATGTCTATATCACGAAGACATTGTCGCCGTCGGCTCGCTCATCAGGGACATGATGCACATTCACATTCCATACAAACTTAAATCATTCTTTTGATTGTGTAAATCATGAAAATTGTTAAAAGCGCTATACAAATAAAATTGAATGGAATTGAATTGAACTTGCTTGACATAAGGTTACAGCACAACACAGCCATCACAGGTGACGTTATTAGTCAGGAATAGCCAGGCAGAGGGTTTTGTGTTGGGACTCTGAAGTCAACGTTGTTTCTGGTCTTTTTAAGTATTTATCCAATGACAGCAACTTTTGTAAGTTGCTCTGGATAAGAGAGTCTAGCAAATGACTAAATGTAAGCCTCCTATTCCACTGAGCTGAATTAGCTACCGATCTCTCCGATGTAAAACCGGTTCTGAAGTCCTTGCAGTCGCTACCAGTTTGGTTAATTTTTAAATTGTAGCAAACTGTTTTATGTACATATTGTTTCCTCCTTTTGGAGCGCCAAGTCAGAGCCCAGACCTCAACCTGATGGAGATGAATCACACACATGAGACGTCCAAAGAATGTATGTTCACTCCCTGAGAAAGCTCAGGAAATCTGAGAGGAAGAAAAACCGCTGGTGCTCTTCTGCTGCTCCTCCATGGTAAGTGTTCTGCTCTGCTGCATCTCAGTGTGTGTGACGTGAGCTGAAGCAGGAAAGCAGTTGAGAGGGACATCAACACCACACTGATGATGAACTATCAGCTGTCAACTGGCATCATGTCCAGCTCTCGTCCCCTCTGCAGAGCCGAACATTTTCTAGGATGCCATCCAGAGCGCCACGTGTCTGACCATCTGGCAGGCGCTACAGGACCGTCACCACATGGACAAACAGACTCAAGAACAGTTTCAGTTCCAGGTCCATAAACACTCCTAAGTTCAGGAAGCACCGTGCGATCTCTATGTGCGATAGGATTACTGTCCATATGATTCATCAGAATATTCTGTACTCATGCAATAATCACATAGATTCATTGTGACTGTTCAAAAGCTTCATGATCAGCACATTAGATTACATCATCTCTATACCTAGTTATTACTGAACTGATTATTACTTATAACTGTAAACTGTTGTGGTTTTTCTTTCAATACAAAATCATTTCTTTTTTTAAGACACTGTTATGAAAGTAGGACCTCAGAAATGATTGCATTTTATGATTACAATAAAGATCTTTTCTCTCTCTTTTTCCTCCCAATATATCAAATGGATATGGAATTTTAAATCTGTTCAATTGTTTTGCTATTACTTACCGTTAGTTCTGCTCCGGCTGTAGAGCTGCGCCTGTACGCTGCTGCTCCGGCTGTGTGAGTCTTTAATCCCCATTAAGGTGGCTTTTATATATAAAGATGAATGTGAAACTTGATATAACTCAGGCGTTTCCTTTCACTTTTAGTTTCACTTCCACTTTCTCAGGATTAGAGTAACACTTAGTCAGTGCTGCTATAAACAGAAACATGAGTATGACCTTACAGGAAACTGAATTTCGATTTTGTCGAGACGAGAAGCAGAAATGAAAGTAAATATTTCCAGCTTGATTTGTGCGCGCGCACACACACACACACACACACACACACACACACACACACACACACACACACACACACACACACACACACATATATAAACTTTAAGGTTTGATTTGTTTCTAATGTAAGTAAGGACTAAAAAACATCTTTAACAGAAAAATATTCAACGATACAGTTTCTGTTAGGAAATATTTATTTTAATTACATCTCTCTCTCTTTCTCTTACTAACATAAATACAAACATTTCTGTGGCATAGTTTTAAAGTATACCTCATTTGTTAATTTATTTTCATATAGAAAACAGAATCCTAACTATTCTGCAGTAAATGGCTCCACCGTGGTGTGTGTGTGTGTGTGTGTGTGTGTGTGTGTGTGCGTGTGTCAGGTTTACTGCTCAAAATAAATGAGTAAATATCATCTTTTTATTTTAGTCAGTAGGTCAGACTGGAGGAGGAAATGCAGTAGACAGAAATGAAAACTCTCAGAATAAAAATGTTCAGTGTTGTTATGAAACGTTACCGGTAAAGAGAGACGACGGTGTTGTACAGTGGAACCTCAGATTGCGAGTTACACGGTTTGCGAGTGTTCCACAAGAAGATTTTTAATAAACTTTGACTTGACCGAGTATCATGTATCACGCATGCGCTTCTTGTTTTGACACACCGAGCGTCACGTGATCTCAACTGAGCCAATGTTTTTTCTCTCTCTTGCGCTGTGGAATTGTGGGTAATCGTCTCCCTTGCTGGGTCTTAGTGCTCGTCTCTCACTGGTATAATCAACATCCGTGTGCATGTGTACTGTTTACTATAACACTGTGACCACGTGTGTGTGTGTGTGGAAAACATCTTTTATTTTGTGTTTGCATGTGTACAGCTCGCGTTGCTGTTTATTATAACACATAAGATTCATTTTCTCTCTCCGTCTCTGTATCAGTGGGCAGATTCAGTGCGAATGTGTAATTTGACACTGTGCACTTTCACACTTTCACACACTCAGACACACCCAAAACTTTACAGTTAAAGGTACAGTGCAGTTTAATTTGTTGTTTTATTTTTACTTTATATTTTAGATTAATTATTTTTGTGTATTTATTTTTTTGGTCTGTGGAATGAATAATTTGACTTTCCATTATTTCTTATGGGAAATACGATTTGGCTTAATACCAATTTATTCCAATTTATTTTGGAAAATACGACTGTTTTGATATACGAGCCCACTTCCGGAACAAATTAAATTCATAATCCAAGGTTTCACTGTATTTATAAACACATTAAGCAGCATTTAATTAAATACAAGTGATATCATGACAATCATTTGTGAATTCTTTTTTTTGACCTTCTGAACCATAGTCCAATGCCTTAAACACTGAGCTCTCCCTAGACCAGGGGAGAAAGACTCTCTGACTGAGGTCCGCTCTAGTGAGCTCGTCCTCCGGTGAGGAGTAGCAGCAGTGATGGGCCGGGCTGGGCCAGAGACCTGGGCTGACTGAAGCAGGAGGCAAATTTGCGAAGGAGAGAGTCGACCTGTGATAGAGTCTCCTTTGCTGTAATGATCTCCTGAGCTCAGCTTCGCAACTCTCAGAATCTACGGGGAATTCCTGGCTTTTTTTATGGTCCCCTTTTGTCTCCCAGCCAGTGAGTGGAAATACAGATGGTAGTCATTCTAGCACATTTGGGTTTGTGCGTTTGCTGGCTTTTACCACTGAGTGGCGCTATATAACTATAGACCGACGCCTCAGGCCTTATTTCCTTCTCTCAAGGATTAATGAGCCGCAGCTCCTTTAGAGCTGCACTTAGTAGCGGATAAAATCAAGTGTAACGTTGTACTTAAACGAATTCATAATCACAGTAATAAAATCACAGTACAAATGTAGAATTTAAATTAGATTAAATCTTATTAGGATTGAATTTAAGCAAAGTAAATGTTAACACAGTGAGCCTTTAGATTTTATTGTTTGTAAGTAGAAAAGCTACGTGTGTAGGGTTTTGTGTCATCTTATATTTTGTGGTCTTTAAATGCATATTAGATTTAGTATCTGAAATTAATATAAAATATATTTGAAACATTAAATGATTTTACAATCACAGTACTAAAATTACAGTAAAAATCTATATTATATATAGGCGTTTCTTATTTGCATTGAATTTAAGCAAAGTAAATGTTAACACAGTGAGCCTTTATATTTTATCATGTGTAACACTTGCATAGCCAGAAAACTCTGGGTGTGCATCAGAAAAAGTGGGTGTGCCACAGGTGTTGTCAGATTAATATACGAAAACTATATAATAAAACTGTATAATATACACAGATCCCTTTCCTTTCAAAAGTTCTGGAAAAAGTCATGGCTGCACAGCTTCAGTCTCATCTAAAACAAAATGACTTGTTTGAGAAATTCCAGTCTGGTTTCCTCCCCTGTCACAGCGTGGAAACAGCTCTGGTTAGAGTCACGAATGATCTGCTGATGTCAGCTGATGCTGGCTCTCTATCACTCCTCATTCTGTTGGACCTAACCTCGGCCTTTGATACTGTTGATCACAACATTCTTCTTCACAGGTTACATCATACTGTAGGTCTCTCTGACTCTGTTTACAACTGGCTCTCATCTTATCTTACCGGAAGAATGGAGCATGTTGCCCTGGGAGCCGCTAAATCCGCTACACACAGTGTTACCTGTGGTGTTCCTCAGGGCTCAGTGCTCGGTCCTATGTTGTTTATATTGTATATGCTTCCTCTGGGCTGTGTCATCTGCCGGCACAAAATTTAATTTCATTGCTATGCTGATAATACTCAGCTTTACCTCACGATAAAGTCAACCTCCTCATCTACTCCACCATCATTTTACATTTACATTACATTTAGGCATTTGGCAGACGCTCTTATCCAGAGCGACTTACAAAAAGTGCTTTAAAGTTTACATTACTGGATAGATACTTACGCGCAGTGCGTGGTGTGATTAGAGCAGAGAGGTAAGTGGGTGCTGGGCCATTTTTAGCTTTGTAGGCAAGCATCAGTATTTTGAATTTGATGCGGGCAGCTACAGGAAGCCAGTGCAAGGAGCGGAGGAGTGGGGTGGTGTGGGAGAACTTGGGAAGGTTGAAAACTAGACGTGCTGCTGCTTTCTGGATCAGTTGCAGAGGACGAGTTGTGGACAGAGGCAGGCCAGCCAGGAGTGAGTTGCAGTAGTCCAGCCTTGAAATAACAAGGGACTGAACACGCACCTGAGTAGCCTGTGAAGAAAGAAATGGGCGGATTCTTCTGATATTGTAAAGAAGAAATCTACAAGAGCGAGTAAGGTTAGCGATGTGTGGGGAAAATGACAGATGATTGTCCATGGTTACCCCAAGATTGCAGTGGCTGAAGGAGTGATTTGATTGTTGTCCAGGGATATCACAAGATCTTGACCTGGGTATGAGTCACCAGGAATGAACAACAGTTTGGTTTTACTCAGATTGAGTTTCAGCTGATGAGCTGCCATCCAGGATGAGATGTCTGCCAGACATGCTGAGATCCGCGTGGAAACCCGAGTGTCAGAGGGAGGAAAGGAGAAAACAAGTTGAGTGTCATCTGCATAACAATGGTATGAAAATCCATGCGATAATATGACCTTACCAAGAGACCGGGTATAGAGGGAGAACAGAAGAGGACCAAGTACTGAGCCCTGCGGAACACCAGTAGAGAGTCTACATGGGGCAGATGTAGATCCCCTCCATGTCACCTCATATGACGTATCTTCTAGGTAAGAAGCAAACCATTGCCACGCTGTTCCACAAATTCCAAGGCTTGTGAGAATAGATAATAGGATCTTATGGTTCACTGTGTCAAATGCAGCTGACAGGTCCAGGAGGATCAGGACAGATGACAGTTTAGCAGATCTAGCAGCATGGAGCTTCTCAGTGACTGACAGAAGGGCAGTTTCTGTGGAATGTGGCACCTTGAATCCAGATTGGTTGGGATCATTAAGGTTGTTCTGTGAGAGGTAAAGAGACATTTGGTTATAAACAGCCCTTTCAAGAATTTTGGAAATAAAAGAGAGAGAGAGAAGTGATACCGGACCATCATTCACTTTGACCATCTGTTTGGAGGAAGTAAAGTTCAATTCAATTCAATTCAATTCAATTTTATTCATATAGCGCTTTTAACAATTGACATTGTCGCAAAGCAGCTTTACACAATAAAAAGAAGTAAGTTTGTATGCAATGTGTATGAATCAAAATGATAGCAGCAGCAGTCTTCCGAAATTCTTCCTGTGGTGAGGCTGCGTTGGGCGGGGTACATGAGGCGTGTACATGGGCGTTGCCAAATCTCTGAAAACGTCAGGGCATATGACGGCATATCCTTAATAACCGATGGAGCTTTTGAGCTGCACACATACATTCTCACCTAAACAACTCTTAAAACTACACTTTGTGACACAATAACAGTAATATTTTGAACATTTTGCAGGCTGTTTGGAGAAACCAGTGAACAAAGAATAAAACAGTTGTTGGGTCAAAATAACCCAACCAGGTGTTTACAGAACACAGCTTTATTTAGACTGTATGTTTTGAGTTATTCTAATGTTCTATTCTGAAAGTGTAACACCTGTACCACCGCAGCACAGGGAAATAAGATCTAGCTCACCGGATTACTGAGTCGACTCTTTATCCCCACCTAGTGTGTCTACGTGTGTATTGTCTACACTTTAACACTAATGAAGAGCACCTGTGTACCCTCCCCCCCGTGTGTCTACCTATATATTCCGGTCGAACCCGTAGCACCTTGTCTGTTCACTGTCGTGCACCTTCCGTATAGCTTATGTGTTTGATCCATGCACCAAATCTCTTCTCTATTTCCCCCAGGACTGAGAGGTGCCTGCAGGTGTGGTTCTGTTTCCGCTGCAAGGAGTCAACACTCTGGACAAAGTCCGCTGGCCTACGAGCCTGTTTTGTTTTGTTTATCTTTAATTTTCCCACCTGCAGACCCCAGTGGGGGAGAAGCTGTTTTGTGAACTTTTGTGTTGGTGATTTTCTTTACACTTCAAATACGAAAAGAAAGAAAGAAATAAAAGCAAGTAAACAATGGAACCTGCGTCCGCTTCCTGCGAGATAGACATGACAGAAAATCTATTTTTCCACTTATTTCTATATTTAAAGTTTGATGTCTTTAAATGTAACATTTTTTAAAAATAATAACAATAAACTAATACAAATAGAGGCTATATAACAGTTAATTCTTTGTACAAATAAAATTGTTAACTAGTGAACTTGTCTCTCTAAACAAAGTGTATCTTTTTTAAACTCATTATTGTACAGTAAATGTCAATAGATGTTTGTTGTATAAAATACTCTGATGTGGAAATTGCCATCACTAGTATTTCTTCGATATACTGACATATGACTTTTTTATGACTTAAGCTCAAATCATATTTAAAAACTCGAATGAAAATGCCACTTTGCGTCACCTGGTGGTCGTTTCATGAATGACACGAAATGAGACTGATTTATTTTGGCTGTAGCCATTTTGCTGCGACAGAGAGCGTGACAGTAATAGACATTCCCCTTGATTAACTACTGGACAGTATGTCCTCCCTTATGCTTGGCCACCAGTAATTGCTCGGAAGCAGACGATATGTCGTCGAGTGCCTGTGTGTCTGACGGATTGACAGTAGCTCCTCCCCAACCGCTGTCTTAAACAATACAAAAAAAGGGGTAGAAAAAAAATCTCTGCCTTGGTTCCAGACTGTTAGTGTAATAAACGGTTGGTAGAACATCTGTACTATGGAGTGATACAAATACAAGTGTTATTATGCTCTACTGTATATCACCACTTGAGGTAAATCTCTTGTTTAATCAGATAACTCTGTCCGAACTAACTGTTGTATAATAATAATAATAATAATAATAATAATAATAATAGTAATAATAATAGTAATAATTTGATACGATATCAGTTTGGTAATATCATTAACATTTGATAACACATCACGTGTACTTCAGTTGACCTTGAATCTTTTATACCTTACGTATGTTGGCTACATCTGGAGTATCAAAGTTATCATTAGTTACATTTGTTACATGATGATTGTTTTTGATTGTAGTCATTTAGTCTCATGTCATTACAAAGAGGAGAGATTCTCATAGAGAATATAACAGCATTGTGTAGCAGACTGCAATAAACCACATGAGTAACTGTAGCAGTGTGGTTTGTTTTGGACTTTAGTGTGAAATCACGTGTCCTTTAGGTGACTGATGTCTGAAAGTTTGTCGCAACTGTGAAAACCCGGAGCGTGGGAACTCACACAGCAGATGAATTTAAGGAGGAAAAATGAAATGGTGTCATCAAAGCTTCTTTTTTCTTCACTACACTCTGAAACATTGAAGGTAAGCTCTTTACAGTGTCGTGCTTTTCGAGCTGTTTGGCTTTTATGTGGATTTGTTTTCAGTATACTTATAAGTACATTTGAATCATTTACAGTTATTGAATATTATATGGAGTATTGTAGTTACTCTCTTCCATGCAGTCACTGCCTGGGCATCTCTGAAGTCACACAGATATGATGTTAAACATGATCGTGACATGAATTTTAAATCCTTTTCTTTACTGCAGAATAAAGATGAGGATTCTGTTCCTGGCGCTGGTTCTTGCTGCGATGCTGATGAGCGGTGAGTGTAGACGGGTTTGACGTCAAATGAATATCAAATATTATACATGCATACTTTGTATAAAAGTTATCTGTAATGAACAAGTGGAAGACGAGTACTTATAAGTCTATACGGTTATCAAATCAGTTTTTTTATTGTCCTGTTTGAAACTATTTGAAATTATATCCAAATTTTTGTAACATCTCAACATACTGTAGTTTAGTGTAAGTGAACAGTATACTATCACATTTTATTGCATGCATAATATTGTTCTCATAACGAGAGAAGATCTGTGTCTACATTCATTGGTATATAAAACCGATCATAGAAACGTCACCAGCATCACAAATGTTGTGCTTTCCTCATTTTAGCCACAACTAAACCCACATCAGGGTTCGAATACACACAGACATGAAAGGGGGCTCGAGCACCTGCTCTTTTCCCTCATTGAGACTTCTTTTGTTTAAAGAAATCAGTGTGTGTGTGTGTGTGTGTGTGTGTGTGTGTGTGTGTGTGGATTTGTTTCTGTTTGCGCACAGTTTTCCTGTGAAACAAATAATAAACCTATAATATCAGGTCGGGAAATGTTGAGACTCTGTGGAGGTGGCTTTCTCCCCTCTGCGTGTCGGCGCAGCGCAGCAGTGTAACACACGTCGATCGCCTCGACACTGACACACAGAGAGCCGCACAAGTCCATCTCTCCCTGATATTCCACTTTTATTTCTCTCATTGTGAAGGTGAGTGCTGATGGACAAAAGGCAAATATACTGTAGATCATTTGTCTTGCTAACATTCATGACTACCGCGTGATCATTTATCTAAAGTTCAGCTGAGGCAATACATCACAAGTCTAACGTAATGGAGAAACGACAGCTGAACGCAGTAAAGTCAATAACGTCATCGGCATCGCCGCGCTGATATGCAGATCAGGAGTTACGGGGGAATTATTTATATATATATATATATATAAAGCAGATCACCTCTCATAAAAATAAATAAAATAAATATATGATATATAATAATAGATGTCCCTGATGTCGACTCGCGCTGACACAGAGACAGAATAACCTCCACAAATTTCATTCTTCATCTATGAAGCATGTCCAGTATATAGAGGTTTAAACAGAGGTTTAAGTTCTTCATGCTGACTTTAAATGTGAAGAAAGAAATCAGTGATGAGGCGACATAACGTTATGAACACAGTTGTGTGTCTTAGTGTGTGATGATATACAGGAATTATTAGATTGATGAGGAAAGTACTTTATTAAAATTTAATTCTGATTAGAGATACTCGTTTGTAGTAAGTTGATTGTTTCTTGTTGTTTTTTACAGGTTTTGCTCTGCAATGTAACAATTGTTACCCACATCCGGGAAAAAGATGTAAACCGGTTCCTGAAACCTGCAATAGGGGTGAAATGTGTACCAGCTACGACACATCGACTATATGTACGTTTCACACACACACACACACACACACACACACACACACACACACACACACACACACACACACACAGCTGCTCTAAATTAAATGCTAATGCTAATTCCATCAGGATCTTCATGAGGACTTGAACTGACTGCGAAATGTCTTTTATGTCTTTAGTCCAGGAGCGAGTTCACAGGAAGCGCTGCGTCTCTGTGGAAGAGTGCAAACGTCTAAAGCTACATGCTAACTCCAACGTCCAGTGCTGTAACACTAATCTCTGCAATTAGTGTCGAGCTGGACCACCACACACACGATCTAAAAGATGATCTCAGATTCCTGTTAGATAGTTTTGTTCCTCTTGTTTTAAACTCATGATTTAGTTGATTTAGTTGATTTAGTTGATTCTCTCTGGGCATCTTTAAGTCAAGTTCTGTATGAATAAAGTCTTTCCCACATGATGTAGACACGTGTAGTCATTAATCTTCTGTTAGTGCAGTTTATGCTGAAACGCTTCACACGTCTCATATTTCATGTTTAATGTTGTGACCAATGAAAACACAGTCGGCTAATAATAATCAGTCTGTCGTCAGTGGAAACCCGGTTAGTGAATGTAATGTACAGTGAAGCAGAAACATTTTATTAATGAAAATGTAAATATTTTATATGTTTTTTCATGATCTTTCATATATTTCTCATATTTCACATTTCTAGCAATTGAAACTATTAGGAGGAGAAACTGAAGGTTTTTTTTTAAACTGAATTTGTAAAGTTAACCTGCTCGCTCGAACTCCTAATAATGTGGCACGACATCAGTTTGATCACGTCACTGACGCGGGACAGACAGCGCGTGTTCTTCACGTGACCTTGAACCTGAGTGTTTCAGATGTGTTTCATTTGGAGTTTCATAGCAGTGAATCTTTGCCGTCCTGAGACTCGAGTCAGTACAAAACCAGGACGTTTGTATAAATGGAAGTTTTTCACCGCAGGGAAAGTTTATGAAATCAGTGTTTATCCTTATTATCCTGTGTGACGCTGAGTGCAACATCTCAACAAACTTTAAAGTAAGTGAATAGTCTACTAGCATGTTTTATTACACGCACAATAGTGTCCCTGTTTCTTCTTTCTTCCTTCCTTTCTAAACTCGCCGCCTTTTTTATTCATTGCAATATGAAACCATGCAAACGTCACCATCATCACATTTCTTTTTTTTGTCCATTTCACCCAAACCTAAATCCCTATCCGGGTTCAAGCAGCTCTTAGCAAACTGTCCAGTACAGTATGTGTAGTGTACATCAGATACACAGATACACAGATACAGGTGTGTGTATAATATTCAGATTATAGAATAAAAGGTAATAATAATCTATAAAACATTAGTCAAATCTGTGTGTATATTAATCGCAGAGGTTTGAGTTGTTCATGATGTTCTTAAATATGAGGGAAGAAATAACACCAATCAGTAATGACGTCCACATTACGTTGTTCGTCCTAGTGTGTGATGATCTCCAGCATCCTGAACTGTTGTTCTTAATATTCAGTGAAGAGAAAAAAGTGAATATAATCGAAGTTCATTTAATAAATTAATGGGTTAATACGCCTTTTGATGCGGAGCTTTAATGGACAACATGGCGGCACACAGTCCACTTGTCGCTAGTTCACGTCGTGACAACACACACACACACACACACACACACACACACACACACACACACACCTTATTGCACAAATTAATTAATTAATTAAGAGCAAAATAACAGCTGTAGATGTTTGTGGTTGAAGGTTTATTATTAGCTTTTTGTCTCCACTCTCTTACAGGTTTTGCTCTGCAATGCAACAATTGTTTCCCAGTTTTGGGAGAAAAATGTAACCCGGTTCCTGAAACCTGCAAAAAGGCTTATATCTGTACCAGCTACGATCTAATGGCTTCATGTACGTTTCCTCTTCTGTTCATCAGGGCGGCTCTCAGACTGTAAACACAGAGTCTTGCACTGACTGTTGAATGTCTTTTATGTCCTCAGTCCAGCGAGTTAACAGGAAGCACTGTTCTACTGTCCAAGAGTGCAACGCTCTAAAGATCACCTCTTTCTTCAAAGCCCAGTGCTGCAACACAGATTTCTGCAATTAGCTCGAGCTCGACACACACGATCTAAAAGATGATGATCTCACGATAATGCTGCATATTTTTGTTGCTGTTGCTTTTAAGATCATAATAAACTTGTTTCTACATGACATACACGTGTAGTTTTTATTCTTCTGTGTGTGACACTGTGAAAACACCAGTGATGCAGAACAAATGAACTTTGTCAATAAAAACTTAAAGTGGTTAGCGCGGTCGTCCTTGCACGTCCAGGGTCCAGGATCAATTCCCGTCGTGTGTGTGTGTGTGTGTGTGTGTGTGTGTGTGTGTGTGCAGTTTGCATGTTCTCCCCGTGCTTGCTGGGTTTCCTCCGGGTTCTCTGATCTCCTCCCACAGTCTAAATGTGTATATTTACAATGAATGTATATTTTCATGATCATTTCTAACATCATAAACTATAACTGAAAGTTTGGACAAAGTCCTTCTTCCTTCATTACTGATTGTATAAAGTAAAGTCACCGCTCACTGGAACGGTAAGAATTTGGCCTGATGCCAGTTTGAGAATGTCATTCACACTTGATGACACAGTTTGTGTTCTTCACTTGACCTTGAATTTTACTGTAGAAACAAAAATGTCCAGCTGATATCACAAGAGGCTTTTTCCATCAGACATCCGGGGTCTTCTGAAGTGATAGTCACTGTTCCCTTTCTTAGTTAGTTTTAGATCTTATCTTGGCTACATTTGAAATATTAACGTTATCATTAGTTACAGATGGTTTTGATTTCACTGTAGCCATTTAGTCTCGACATCATTACAAAAGGGAGCGATTCTTATGGAAAGGTAGAATAACATTGTGATTATATCAGACTGCCATGAACCACATGAGTAACAGGAACAGTGCGATTTGTTTTGTACTTTTGACTGTGAAAACCAGGAGGAACTCACACACCAGATGAATTTAAAATGAAAGTAGTGGGATCAGAACTGATAGACAGGTGAAGCTCAGAGATGACTTTCTCTCTTTCACTACACTCTCTAACACTCAGCGTAAGTTCTTGGACTTCCATTTTTAGTTGTATGTTTGTTTTCAATATTAAATCTTTTCTTCATGCTGCGGAATAAAGATGAAGATTCTGTTCCTGACTCATGCTGGTGAGTGTAGACGGGTTTCAGGTCAAACGAAAATAAAATTGTATAGATGCACATTTCCAATAAATGTTTCCTGTAATGAACAATGAGAAGACGAGGCAGACTCCAATCAGTTCTGGTTATTTGGGACACGTCATGAGTAATGTGAAGTAAAAGCACACAGATGATTCCTTCAGCACTGTCACCTCTCACTTGTACATAAAGCTTTCTGATCAGACTGTAACTTTAGACGCCTTTCTGTTCCATCAAATGCAACAGTTAAAGACCTCGGTGTGATTATAGATTCCAGCCTTTCGTTTGAAGCTCATGTAGATAATATCACCAGGATAGCTTTCTGTCACCTTAGAAATATTGCCAAGATAAGAAACATATTGTCACTAAATGATGCAGAAAAACTAGTTCATGCTTTTATCACCTCTAGGTTGGACTATTGTAACGCCTTACTGTCTGGTTGTTCAACTAGGTGTATAAACAAGCTTCAGTTAGTTCAGAATGCAGCAGCGAGAGTCCTCACTAGAACCAGAAGATACGAGCACATCACCCCTATCTTATCTACACTGCATTGGCTCCCTGTGAAATTTCGCATCGATTTTAAGATACTACTTTTGACATGTAAAGCACTAAATGGTCTCGCGCCGCAGTATCTGAGTGAACTGTTAGTGTCTTACGATCCGCCACGCCTACTTCCATCAAAGGATGCAGGCTGCCTGTCAGTACCACGTATTATTAAAACTACAGCAGGGGGCGGAGCTTTTTCTTACAAAGCCCCAAAGTTATGGAATAGTCTTCCTGTTAATGTTCGGGACTCAGACACAGTCTCAGTGTTTAAGTCTAGGCTAAAAACTTATTTATTTAGCGCAGCATGTTTGTAAATAGATGAGCCTTAGGTAAAGGAGCAGATCTGGGGGACTCATGGACGTAGAGTATTCTGGTGAACTGCTATGTTTAGATGCTGTCCTCCCCACTCTCATTGTTCACTCAGGTTTGTTGACGGTCAGGTGATATATCACTGTGTAGCAGACTGGAAAATCAACTAGTAATTGTAACAGTATGACTTGTTTTGTACATGAGGTTGAAGTCGTGTGCTCTAGTTGATTGTTGGATTAAAACAGGAGGTTGCGAACTTGCACATCAGATGGATTTAAAGAAGGAAGGATAAAGTAGTGAGGTTAGAACTGATCCACAGGTCACTCCTTTTTCTTCACTACACTCACAAACTCTATCAGAGATCTTAGATTTGTTCACACTATTTTTACTAAAATTTAATTTTAAACACTTTTTTAAATCATGATGTTTTTAAATCCCTCTTTATGCTACAGAGTGAAGATTTTGCTCCTGGCTCTGGTTTTTGCCGCAGTGTGTGAATGGGTGAATGGGTCATGGGTCATGGGTCATGGGTCATGGTCAGGTCAAATTAAAAGAAAATGTTTTGGAACATTTATATGAGGACTCATAGCAATGTGAAATTAAAGCACACAAAATGTTTCTACAGCACCCTGACCTCCGACATAATCAACAATCTGTACAGTATGTGTGTGTAAAATATAGAGAGAAGTTTAATCTATTCACACAGATGAGGACTATGAGAAAAGTGTCAGGGATAACCCCCAGAGGGCGCCAAAGCGCCCTGAGACTTTTTGTTGTAGTTGTTTTAGTTTCACTTCATTTCCCTTCATGCAGCTCGGTCATGTGACATGGGCGATCACCTGAACCGAGTTAGTTATTAGTTTCTTTATAAATAGGTTGCTTGAGTTCCAGTTGGTGTCTTGCATCTGTTGATTTTCACCCGGTAAACGTCTACCCAGTTCAGTTCGTGTGTTTCCAGTCTTTATTTGTGTTTTGGTTTGTTTTATTATCACAATACATTTGTTTATTTGATTTCCCTGGCTGTTCAATAAAAACATGGTTTCCTTTAACACCTGGATCTCTGCATTTATGCCTCGAACCCTCCAACATGACAAAGAGAAGGAATATGATGCCGGTCCTCCTGCACCGGTGATGATATGGAATCAAGTGAAAGCAGAGAATAATAAGGTCATATTACAAAAAAGAACATTAGGCTGATTTAATAAATTAATGAATACATCATTTTTAAAAAAGCTCTGTTTCTGGTCTGTCCCCTTTTAGGTTTATTTATACTAATGTGTAATTATAATGTATTAATATGTACTTTATATACACTACACTTCCAAGACTATTAATATATAACATTTATATTACTGCAGAGCGTCAATAATGCAATATGTATACTGTATATGAAATTATTTAACCCCCATTGAAATAGTTTTTTGGCCAGAATGACTGTTTGTATGCGTAGCTGTTTAAAACTACAGCTGTTTTGTTGTAAATCAATGAACCAGTTTAAATACTGTAGCTCAACACAACTGATATAACAAACGGTTTCTCCAAAGTTATTGTTAATGACTAATACGGTACCAAAAGTGTTCACATCCTTGATGAGAAACATCTTCACAACTTAGTAGAGCCACATAGCTTTTAGAACCTGCTGCAAATGTGATGTTTAGCCAGACATGAGATTTTTGTTTCTGAGGGATCTTAATCCCTTCCTCATGGGCAGTGGCATCTAGATCAGTACGATTCTTGGGTTTGCAGGCTGCAACTGCTTTTTTCCAACATCTCCTACATAGCACACCAGCTCCAACATGGATGGATAGCAAAGGATTAATACAATGAAGAAAACTGTGTTAAAAGTATTGTATTTAAAGCATATTATTATGATTATTATTATGATGATGATGATTATTATCATTATATATGCATACGTGACGCTGTGCATAGGGACTTGCACTAACTGCTAAATATGTTGTGTATTTTCCCTCCTTAGTTCTAAAGGCAGCTCCAGTGAAGCAGTGCATCCCCAAGGCACACTGTCTTAACCTGAAGCAAAATCCTTCTTTGAAAGTCAAGTGCCGTCAGACAGACTTTTGCAATTTATATACCACTTGACTACAACCATACATGAAATAATGAATTCATACTAAAGATTTTTTCGCATCCTTGTAAGTTTTGAAATTATTTCACAAGTAAGTTACTATGCAGTAGAGCAGGAACACAAACGCCCCATAATATATTTGAAAAATGTACAGAAGAATAGACTTTATATCATAAGGGATCAGAAAGGCAAAGTCTGATGCATTAATACGCTCTGGCCTCGTCCCAATCCAACATTGTGACACAGCTGGTATCAAACAAACAGGTTAATCTGATCTCTCCACTTGTTCAGAATATAGTCCTACTTAACAGATCTGACAGTTTGTAGATGTAAATGATGATCAGATGTAAATGAGTGATAAGTGTACTAAAGTGGCGTTTGTGTTCCTGACTGTGTGACCACTACCAACTCCACCACCATCATCACGTTCTCTGACCACAATGAGACAGACTACCTTGAGATGATTAGAAATCCGGAGAACTGGTGCCAGAGAAACAACCTTTTATATAGGCATTTGCCACTCTTATTTTCTTTTTAGATCAAAGAGTTGTGTAAGCATTTCACTACATATCACACTCCAGGGCCTTGGTGTGATTCCTGTGTCGGGTCTGTGTGCATGGACTTTTCATGTTTTTCATGTTTCATGCTCCTGTGCGTGGTGTGTTTCCTCCGGGTACTTCGGTTTCCTCTCACAGTCCAAAGACATTCAGGCTAGACTGATCGGTGTTCCCAAACAGTGTGTGTGTGTGTGTGTGTGTGTGTGCGTCCTGAAATGGACCGACACCAGGCTCCAGGCCACCCATGACAGGATAAAGTGGTCTAGATGATGATGAGTGAGTGAGAGAGTGAATTAAATACTCTTTGTTAATGAAAACTTGAACATGTTATTTCTATCATTTTTCTAACTCATAACAATTTAACAAGCATTTAGTGTAAGAAAAACTGAAGATGTGGGCAAAGTGTTTCTTACTTAATCATTGAACACATAACAGAAAGTCAACCTGCTTACGAGAATTCCTTTTAACATGGCATGCTATCAATGTGGTGACATCATGCAGATTTAATATCACCGCTGGATTTCTTGGCTGGACTTTAATTTTCCCTCCTTCTTTGTCTTCTTTTGCCCACAGCTATTTTTGCTTGTCCTTAAAGTCTTTTCAGGTTGAGTTCACTGGTTCCTTTGTTAGTTAATGTCATGCACACTCATAACACGACCGGCACTAGGACCCGGAAGTAATACGGTCGGGTTTCAGGAAGCATAAAAGGAAACAAGATGACGCATCACATCGCTCAGTCATTGAGTTATGCCCGTGCTTTCGCCGTCGCCTCGCTCGTCCAAACGTGAGTACTCACTTTCTTGGGTTATCGCTTCTGATTGGGTGTGTGTACTTAGAACGCGGGTTTATTTGTGTAAACTCTTGCTCTCGCTTCGGGAGAGTTCTAAGAATAACTTGCGTGGTTATCCTGCCTACTCGCGCTACTTCCGCGTTTGGGTTTACCATCCACGCTACAGGGCTAACTGCTAAGTCTTCTGCTTCATCTCCGGTTAGTCCGTGACAGAATGACTGAGCCACCGGCAGTAAACCCAGCGGAGTTTGCTCACCTCTGCGATGTGGTTGGCCAGCATGCTAAGCTGATCGATCAGCTCCGTGGTGAGGTTGCATCGCTCCGCACGGAGCTCCAGGGCGTCGCGGCCTTGCGCCGCGAGGTGGCGGAGCTGCGACAGGAGAATGCGGTCCTCCGCGGGGCGGCCGCTCAGCCGGCTGTGGCCACGCCCATCGCAGCGGCTGCTGCGCCGCCAACTCCCTCTCCACCTTCTGATGTTTTCTTATCTTTACCGGATAAATGGAATGGCACGGATGGGAAGTGCAGTGTTTTTCTAACTGCGTTGGATCTTGTGTTTGAGTTTAATTCCACCAGATACTCCACAGACCGACTGCGCATTGCTCTTCTCGTCTCGTTGCTATCCGGGCAGGCAGCTGAGTGGGCCACGGCGGTTCTTCGTTCGGATTCAGATGTCGCCTACTCCTACACCGAGGTCACCCGCCAGCTCAAGCTCACTTTTGAACATCCAGCTGCTGAGGTGGAGACCGACTCCAAGTTATATCATCTAAAGCAGGGAGGGTCGTCCGTGAGCCGTTACACCGCGGAGTTTCGTACTCTCGCCGTACAGACCGACTGGGGAGACTCCGCACTCCGGACGGCCTACTACGAGGGACTGGCTGCGCGGATAAAAGACGAGCTCGCCGGACGAGAGCTTCCAGCTACCTTGGAGGGTTTAATTCAGCTCGCCCTCCGGATCGACCAACGGCTGCTCGTTCGCCCCAAGCCAGCTCCTCGAACCCTGCCACCCACCATGACTGCACTACCACACACCACGCCCTTCCTCTCCCGCTCACCAGTTCCAGAAGTTCACGCCCCATTCACTGCAGCATCCACCAGGACCGTCGGTACTCCACCTCCCGCCGTGGTTGACACAGGAGTCGGGGAACCCATGCAATTAGGGCGCGCCTCCTTGACCGCTGCAGAACGGGAACGCCGATTCAGAGAGGGGCTCTGCGCGTACTGTGGTTCTTCAGCACATCATCGGGCCATCTGTCCTCTGCGGCCGGGAAACGCGCAGCCCCGGTGAGAAATGGGAGGAACTCACCGGGTCCCATGTCCCTCTCCACCACCACGACCAATGATTCCCGTCTCACGGTTAAAGTATATCTCCAGTTTGGCCACAAACGGGTCGGAAGTACCGCGTTCGTCGACTCCGGGGCAGCAGGTAACTTCATTGACTCTTCCTATGCCAAAAAATTGGGGATAAAGATTGAGGCGTTATCCCAGCCTGTAACCATTACATCAGTCGATGGTCGGCCTCTCTCCTCCAGCCCCATATCCTCTCAAACCCAACCTATCACCCTCATCATTAACCAACATCAAGAACAGATCCAGTTTTACACCACCACTATCTCCTCACCACCTATCATCCTCGGACACCCTTGGCTGCTGCAGCACGACCCGCTCATATCCTGGACCCAAAGCCGGATCCTCCAATGGGGGCCGACCTGCACTGAGCTTTGCCTACGGGCCGAGGCTGGGACGTGCTCTAGGGAGTCCGAGGCCCCGATGTCGACACAGATAAAATCCCGCTAGACTACCGGGACCTGGCTGAAGTCTTTTGTAAGAGACGTGCGACTCATCTACCACCTCATCGCTCATACGACCTGGCGATCGATCTTCAGCCAGGTGCGACACCACCCCGCGGCCATCTCTATTCATTGTCCAACACCGAGACGCAGGCGATGGAGGAGTATGTTTCCAGTGGACTTCGCCATGGTACCATCCGGCCCTCCTCCTCACCTGCCGCTGCGGGGTTCTTTTTCGTGAAGAAACGCGATGGTAGTCTACGTCCCTGTGTCGATTATCGAGGGCTCAACAATATTACCATAAAAAACCGACATCCATTGCCTCTTACCACCTCTGCCCTGGACGCCCTCTCTGGTGCCACCATCTTCACTAAGTTGGACCTCCGGAGCGCCTACAACTTGGTGCGCATCAGAGAGGGCGATGAGTGGAAGACGGCCTTCATCCCCCCACAGGACATTACGAAAGCCTGGTCATCCCGTTTGGTCTCTGCAACGCACCTGCCGCTTTCCAACAGTTCATAAATGACGTTCTCAGAGACATGTTAGGCCGTTGGGTGTTCGTCTACCTGGACGACATCCTCATCTACTCCCGAACACTCAACGAGCACATCCAGCATGTCAGAGCGGTTCTAAAGAGATTGCTCGCCCACCAGCTGTACTGTAAGTTGGAGAAGTGCGCTTTCCACGAGCGCTCCACCACGTTCCTGGGTTTTGTCATCTCGCCCCAGGGTGTGGCCATGGACCCGCAGAAATTGGAAGTTGTGAGTCATTGGCCCCTACCCAAGACTCTTAAACAACTCCAGAGATTTCTCGGGTTTGCCAATTTTTATCGCCGCTTTATCCGGGACTACAGTACCGTTGCAGCGCCACTAACCGCTCTGACCCGCCCGTCATCTCACCCTTTCAATCTCACCCCAACTGCTGTCTCCGCCTTCCATGAGCTCTGTCGCCGCTTCACCACTGCTCCCATCCTCCTTCACCCGGATGCTGATAAACCATTCGTTGTGGAGGTGGACGCTTCGGATGTGGGCGCCCGGGCTGTTCTCTCCCAGCGAGGTCCAGACCAAAAACTGCATCCTTGCAGTTTTTTCTCCAAGAAATTTGACGCCACTCAGCAGCGATACGGAGTAGGGGACCGCGAGCTGCTGGCCATAAAGTGGGCCTTGGAGGAATGGCCACACTGGCTCCAGGGCGCCAGAGAGCCGTTCATCGTCTGGACCGACCACCAAAACCTCATTACAATCCGCACGTTAAAACAGCTGAACCCCAGACAGGCGCGATGGGCACTATTCTTTGAAAATTACAATTTCCACATGTCATACCGCCCGGGGTCCAAGAACACCAAAGCCGACGCCCTCTCCCGACAACACGAGGAAGACGTCCCCCGGGCGGACCCCGCGCCTGTACTACCAGCCACCAAGATCCTCGCACCGCTCAGGTGGGACTTGGAGACGAGGGTTCGCCAGGCACAAGCTACGGAGACCGCACCAGCAGGTGTGCCGCCTGGCCGACTCTACGTCCCCCACGCCATCAGGGCCGAAGTGCTTCAGTGGGGACACTCCTCTCCCCTTTCAGGACACCCCGGGAGACGGCGGACCCTACTGTTTGTACAACGTGCTTTCTGGTGGCCCAGTATGAAGAAGGACGTAGATGAGTTCGTCCAGGCGTGCCCAGTGTGTGCCAGGTCCAAGGACAGCAACAGACCATCACCCGGGGAACTTCAACCACTTCCGGTTCCCCGCCGACCCTGGACACACATTGCCGTTGACTTCATCACGGGCCTGCCGGTTTCGGAAGGAAAGGACACCATCCTCACCATCGTCGACCGGTTCTCCAAAGCTGTTCACCTGGTGGCCCTCTCCGGTCTCCCGTCAGCTAAAAGGACTGCCGAGCTGATATTAGAGCACGTAGTCCGCCTGCATGGGTTCCCAAAGGACATCGTCTCGGACAGGGGGCCCCAGTTCACGTCCCGGTTCTGGAAGGCCTTCTGCCGTCTGATCAATTCCACCTGCAGTCTGTCCTCCGGTTACCACCCACAGACTACCGGTCAGACGGAGCGAACCAACCAACAACTGGAGCGCTACCTGAGATGCTTTATTGCTGATCGCCAGTGCTCCTGGGCCCGCTACCTCATTTGGGCTGAGCTGTCACACAACCTCCACCTATCTTCTGCCACCAACCTAAGCCAATTTGAGGTATGCTACGGCTTCCAACCTCCGATGTTCGATCATCAGGAGCCGGAGGTGGAAGTGCCGTCGGCCCAACAGTTGGTTCGTCGGTGTCGACGGCTTTGGAGACAACCCAACCAAGCCATTCAAAAGGCCAATCGCCGCTACACCCTGCAACATCGCCGTCGACACCCACCGGGACGAATGTACCAAGTAGGTGATAAGGTATGGCTCTCAACAAAAAACCTTCACCTGCAGACTGAGTCAAGGAAACTATCACCCAGATTCATCGGACCATACCGCATCAATCTCCGGATTAACCCTGTCACCTACCGGCTCCAGCTGCCTGCGGCGCTCCGGATCCATCCGGTATTCCACACCTCCCAGCTCAACCCCTTCACCACCTCACCTATGGTCCCACCCCCCCCCCCTGCTCCTCCTCCCCGTATGATTGAGGGTGGTCCCGCCTACACCGTTCGCCGGATCCTTGACTCACGTCCTCGGGGCAGAGGGCTCCAGTCCCTGGTGGATTGGGAAGGTTACGGCCCCGAGGAGAGATCTTGGATTCCGGCTCGGTTCGTCTTAGACCCCGAACTCATCCGGGACTACCGTCGTCGGGTATCCTCCACCCCAGGACCGTCGAGAGTCGGTCCTGGACGGGGGGGTACTGTCATGCACACTCATAACACGACCGGCACTAGGACCCGGAAGTAATACGGTCGGGTTTCAGGAAGCATAAAAGGAAACAAGATGACGCATCACATCGCTCAGTCATTGAGTTATGCCCGTGCTTTCGCCGTCGCCTCGCTCGTCCAAACGTGAGTACTCACTTTCTTGGGTTATCGCTTCTGATTGGGTGTGTGTACTTAGAACGCGGGTTTATTTGTGTAAACTCTTGCTCTCGCTTCGGGAGAGTTCTAAGAATAACTTGCGTGGTTATCCTGCTTACTCGCGCTACTTCCGCGTTTGGGTTTACCATCCACGCTACAGGGCTAACTGCTAAGTCTTCTGCTTCATCTCCGGTTAGTCCGTGACAGATAATTTGATATCTTATGTTGGCTAAATCAGAAACATCAAAGTTATAATTATTAACATTTGTTGCAGTTTTTACTTATTTATTACTATTTAACTGTAGTCACTTAGTCTCTACACTATTCCAAAGGCGAGTGATTCTTATGGAATATCATTGTATCAGACTGCAGTAAACCACACGAGTGACTGTAACAGTGTGATTTGTTTTCTACTTTGATGTGAAATGGTGTGTATCATTACAGTAAGCTGATTGTTGGGTGAAAGTCCACAGTGACCATGAAAATCAGGAGAGTGGGAACTTACATCAGATGAATTTAAAGGAGGAACGATGATGTCGTGAGATCAGAACTGATACCCAGGTGAAGCTCAGAGACGTTTTCCTTCACTACGGTCTTAAACATTGAAGGTAAGCTCTTACAAAACACAAGAGATCTCTAAGCATGATATTCTCTTAGTACTATTGAATTTTAAACCCATAGTTATTGTACATGAACTCTGCCAGCCACAGTAACTTTTTAAACATTTATACATTTTAAGAAACAAAAAAGTTCAATCATGATTTTTCTAAATGACTCTTTATTATTGCAGAATGAAGATTCTGTTCCTCGCTCTGGTTTCTGCCTCGGTGCTGATGAACGGTACGTGGACACATGTCTCCCGAGACAATCTGATCTTCTGTATATTACACATGAATCAAACTTCAGACATGATTCATGTGTCATATACAGTCGGAGGATAAGACCCACTGAAATCTGTTCCATTATATTCGTATACTTAGCAATTTAAGATAAAAGCAAAGAAGAGGTTTCAGCTCCGTCGCCTCAGACCTGATCAGCAATATGGACAGAGTGTGTGTGTGTGCATGCAATATAGAGAAAATAACCGACATGTGCACAGGTACAGCTGTTCAGAGCTACTGGGTTGTAAAATAAATGTAAAAAAAAAAAAAAAAAAAACTTGAATACCTGCCTTTAACAGAAGTTTAAGTAAATTAAACCTAAATGTAAAAATAGAAGGAATTTGACCCCCATCCTGCTGGAGTGGTGATGCTGATATTCAGTGAGGAGAAAGAAGAGCGTAAGAAGATCATATTACTAAAAACAAAAACAAAAAAACAATTAGGCTGATTTAATAAATGAATGGATTTATGATGAAAAAGGCTTTGTTTAGAAATGTGTTTGTGTTTGCAGAAAGTTTACTCTGCTTTTGGTCTCCACTCTGTTACAGGTTCGGCTCTGAGATGCTACCGATGTTTCCCACCTCATGATCACGTCTGTCTGCTCGTTCCTCAAACCTGCATTGGGAAGAATGCTTGTATTTCTTATGAACAAAATCAGCCATGTGTGTGTGTCTCCTTTTATGTTGATCACTACAGCACAACAGATCACACACACACACACACACACACACACACACACACACACACACACACACACACACAGCAGATTTGATAAAATATATATTTCAATTTGTAGAACAATAGGATCCATATATGACATGTCAGTCATTAACTCTTCTGCTCAAACGCCTCCCACTTTTGTGACTTTCCAGCTTAAAGCATGTGAATTCCATCAGGATGTGTTAGAGATTTGCACTGACTGCTGAATATCTGTTTTTCTTCTCCGTAGCTGTAGCGTCACCTCCGCTGAAGCAGTGCATCTCTATGGCGGAGTGTCTCCAGCTGAAGCGATATCCTTATGTAAAAGTCAAATGCTGTCAGTCAGACTTCTGCAATTTACATACCACTTACCCATAGCCATGCTTGATCTTAAAGCTCACCAACCTGTGTTTTTTTTAACTTGTATTCAGCAACAGCAGCAGTACATTCAGTCCACTGTGTCTGAGCCTCTTTAAGTTCTGTCCTGTCCGGGAGAAATAAATAAAAAAGTCGAATTCCTCCGCTTGAGAGGATTCTGCAGAAAGCAGTTACATTAGTGTCATACAACCGATCTTCTATAAGAATAAATCACTAAACAGAAACTAAGAAATTTGCAAGTGATCCCAATATATACAGTACACACACACACACACACACACACACACACACACACACACACACACAGTCATGTGGGCAGAAAGTTAGTGTCCCCTTTTTTAATTCTAATTGTTTGTGTGAAAACATAAAACCATAATAATAATCATCTGATCCTAGTGGATTTTAGTATTAGGCAAATACAACCACAGAGGGAATACAACATCATTTGTCAAAACCTTTTTTTTGACATTATGTAATTAACAAAAGTGAAGCCAAAAAAGAAAAAAAAAAACATATCGGCAATACTCAATACTCCCTCACTGCTTGCCGAAGAGTTCAGAGGAGCGGTCAGGTCTCGCTAATCATTAGCCCTTGATTAACTGATTATCGTCCAGCACTTTCAGCCCTCAAGAGTTGCCAGGAGAAAATGTTTTTCTCTAAAATGAACACAGAAGCTCAACTGAGGTTCCCAAAAAACTGCATCTGAAAAACCCATAAGGCTTCTGGAACAGAATGTCCTGACGAACAGATGAGACAAAAATGGAATTGTTTGGCCTTAATGGCCAGTGACATTTATGGATAAATCTACATATCGTTTGATCTGAAAAGTGTAGCCTCTGTCACGCACGGCAGTGGAGGGGTGATGACTTGGGACTTGGGAACCTTGCAGTCACTGAGTCACTCATGAACTCCTCCTGATACCAGCGTATTCTTGAGGTAAAAATGAGGCCATCGGTTATAACTGCATGTAAATTTGGTCCTGCACCAGGAAATCTACATAATGTGTACATGAGATATTATTATTATTATTATTATTATCATTAGAGATATCGGCTGTTGCCGCAACGTCTTTTTTAAAGGTCGGTTTATTTAGGATTTCTTATTCTGTATCTTTTATTAGCAAGTTTAGAATACAGTAGGTCCAGTGCCATCATATTTTTTAAATAAGGGTGCTTTCCATTTACATTTCAAAGTAGCATATATTCTGCCTACTGCAATATACTGTATGTTACCTTAATATGTCTATAAGCTTAAGTTTAATACCTTAAGCTCAACCAAAAACACCTGTAAAAACACCATTAAAATTTGATCAGTAGTTTTTACGTGATGTGTGCACATTTTGAGTTTGCTCTGCCATCTGCCACAGAGTTTTGAAGCTTGGAAGGTGGAGAGCTTAAACCCAGGAGCCACGTGGTGGAAGCAAAATCACCGCTCTCCATTCCTGTTGGCAGAAACACCAGCATATCCTTGTTTGCTCTATTAGCCCTGTAGACAATCGTTTGTTCATCAGCCTGGAACACCCTGAGGTGTCTCCCGAGAGCTCTGCACCCCCTGAGCCACCCCCTGAGCCACACCCTGCACCCCCTGAGCCACACCCTCCACCTCCTGAGCCACACCCTGCACCCCCTGAGCCACCCCCTGCACCCCCTGAGCCACACCCTGCACCCCCTGAGCATCCTGAGTCGTGCCCTCACTGCTTTCAACCCTCTCTGCCTGGTAGGGCAGTATTCACTAGCGCGGTGTCTGAGTTCAAAGCACAGACAGACAGATTACAGCTCTTGCAGACACTCACAATCGCAGCACAGCACATTTCCACCAGCATGGAGAGCTGCTATGCTCGATGCAGGATTACGTTGCACTTACAAAAGGACTTTGTGTCATGCCTCAAAGGTTTGTTAATTTCCTGACTCACTCAAACTGCCACTGCTAAACATAAGCTAAACCTGCTAATTACAAACAGCTATTTACTGTATCTGTTGATGGTGATGGACAAACCTTGTTTTCCACATTCGCACTGCTTAGTGTGATGCTTTTATGACCTTCTTCAATGCCAAGATGATCAATCTTCAAATAGAGCAAGTAGCCTCTTTATCAAATACTTTCTATAACCTGCCTCAGCTTTTAAGAATTTTAAACATAGGTCTAAATAAATCCGACAGATTTAAAAAGTTTAAAAGTTTAGGCATCCCTTGATAAATAACAGTTTTTGGTGATTTATTTATTTATTTATTTATTTTTATTAAAAAGATGTTAACACAGTCTCTCTTGGAAATGAAAAAAAAAGCACAATATTTTAAGGAAACATTGACACATAGTTACTTCTTATGCAATAAAATGCACAAAACAAACAAAAAATATTATTATGGCACTGTGCAAAAGTTTGGGAACCGTAAGAGTTCCAGATCTCAGATTCTTTTTTTACAAAGTTTTAGACCTTAATCAGCTCGTTAGATCTGATGCATGGCAACAGAAGCCTGATGCGTTTTGGAAACAAGTGCTGTGGACTGATGAAGTTACAATCGAACTCTTTGGCCACAAACAGCAAAGGCATATTTGGAGAAAAAAAGGAGCAGCATTTCATTAAAAGAACACCTGGCCAACTATTAATCATGGGGGCGGAGCTATCATGTTTTGGGGTTGTGTTGCAGCCAGTGGCACAGGAAACACTGCACGGGTGGAGGGAAGAATTCACTAAGATTCCACTAAATACCGGCAAATTCTGGAAGCAAACATCACACCATCTGTAAAAAAGCTGAAGCTGGAAAGAGGAGCTTCTACAACAGGACAAAGATCCTAAACACACCTCGAAATCCACTATGGAAAACCTCAAGAGACGCAAGCTGAAGGTTTTGGAACGGCCATCACAGTCCCCTGATTTAAACATCACTGAACATCTGTGTGTAGATCTTAAAAGAGCTGTGCATGCAAGAGACCAAAGAATATTACAGAACTAGAAGCCTTTTGCAAGGAAGAACAGGAGAAAATCCCAAGTACAAGAACTGAAAGACTTTTAGCGGCTATAAAAAGCGTTTACAAGCTGTGATATCTGCCAGAGGAGGCGCTACTGAGTACTGATTATGTAGGGGGCACAAACTTTTGCACAGTGCCACAATAATGTTTTTTTTCTTTGTTCAATTAATGACATAAAAGGTAATGCACCAATGTTTGTTTGCTGAAAATATTGTGCATTTTTACCATTTCCAAGAGAGACTTTTCAATAATAATAATTTTTAAAAAATCACCAAAACCTGTTATTTATCAACGGGTGTCACGAGCAATCGAAGGATAAACAGAAAAGCCTTAGCAGTTAGCCCGTGTAGCGTGGATGGTAAACCCAAACGCGGAAGCAGCGCGAGTAGGCAGGATAACCACGCGATTAGTCTCTCTCACGCGAAGAGCAAGGATCTACACAAATACACCTGCATTCTAGCAACACACACTCAATCAAGAAGCAACCCGAATCGTGAGTACTTATGCTTGTGCTTCCTGGAACCCGACCGTACTACTTCCGGGTACTAGTGCCGGTCGTGTTACGAGTGTGCATGACAAGGGGTGCCTAAACTTTTGCATAAGTCTGTACGGGCGACTGGTTCTGGAAGAACTCTCTGGAAAAACTACTTACTAATTGAATCAGTCTTCATATTTAACATCATATCCTGGCACAACTTTCTTACTGGAAAGAACAAGAAAAACACTCACCAGGAACCAGGACCATCCCACATGCAGCTAACATGACCTGCACTGCTTAAATCCAACCCCCAGAACTTTAGATATATAGAAAGAAAGGCAGTTTGAGTCACAAAAGATCCTTCACATCAGCTTTACCATCTATTTCAGCTGCTTCCTTTGGGATAAAGATTTATGGAACTCTTATGTAATTTTACGTCGATTTGATGTGTGTAACGTTTATGATGTTTGAGCCCCAAACTCAGTTTTCTGGCCTGGAGCCTATCCCAGAGACTCAGGGCACAAGGCAGGGTACACACTGGACAGGGTGCCAGTCCATGGGAGGGCGCGCGCACACACACACACACACACACACACACACACACACACACACACACACACACACACACTCCCTGTGACCCTGAATACAGGAATAGATGATCAATAGTGAATGAGTGAAAATACCTGACTTTGAAAAGTAATATCTTTGAATTTACAGTATGTGCACTGAACCTCACATCAACTTCTCAATTGTCTATTTCAAGCTGTGAAAGTCTTCATTTCAATATACACACTCACAATAAGTTAGGGATATTGTTATTTACATGACTGCTTTTCCTATTTGATCTAATTTTAATGAAATAAGTAAAAGTTTCCTTTGATATTACTCATAATGTAGGAGAAGAAACACCATTTTCATCAGTTTATTATTTATTACCCCAAACTTTAGACAATAACAAGGATAGGGCCAAATAACAAAGTAATAAGAACATAATAATGTATAGTAATAAAATAATGTCAGTAGCGGTGTTTCCACCATTAGCCGCAGTGACAGCTGGACAGCGGCGTCTCGTTGCTCCTCACCAGCCTCATGATGATGTTCTGAGGCGATGCGTTCCACTCTCCCACAAGTGCTACACGCAGTTCTGCCAGGTCACGTGGGGGTGGGGTCCGATCATCCAGTCTCTGCTTCAGCTGGTCCCAGACCTGCTCTATGGGGTTCAGGTCAGGGGAGCTGTGTGACAGTTACATAACGATGTCTGAGTGCAGAGGTCCTTAGGTACTGGTCATGGTGGTGGTCTGTCACTCGTGGGGCTCCACTCCTGGTCTGTGATGAACTCTGTCAGTAGTTCTGTGTCTTCATGCAAGTCTGCTGATGACACTTTGAGACACACCAAGTTCACGAGCAACATCTGACTGCCTGCCACCGACCCGAAGGCGCGCCATGGCCAGGTGGCGCTGCTCGTCCGTTAATGACGTCGTGTGTTCATGGCTGTTTGAATGATGAACTTGGAATGACTTACTGACAATACCAGCGTTTCATACCCACAGAATGTTGAAATTGATGCCACATTGAAAAGGTTTGTCTTTTGGTATTGGCCCCAGTATAAGTCACACCTGTACACAATGAGACCGTTACATGGGAAACACACAATGAGGCGTCTATCACCCCGATACACTCACCTCCCCATCCCAAAAATGTGAAACAAACACCGTATGTATGACGTCCACTGAGTCTCCCACAATATCCGTAACTTACCGTGAGTGTGTGTGGATTTATTTTAGTATTAATATTTGCATGAATCGTTCCCGAGACCACCTCTGCAATCGGTCCAGGAATTGTTTCCTGAGCTTGGAATGGTTGCATGCTCACAGACAAAAATCAACTGGTCCCGGGCCAAGTGTTCTCAGAAAAGATTTCCGGACTCCGGTGGGAAATATATGCTGAGAAATAATGCTGTTTGAGGCATAGGCAGGTACGCAGTCATAGGTGAAAAGGGAATATAGGACAGAGGACAATACTGAGGAACTCCCTGAGGAACTCCATTGCTGAGGGTGAGATCGGACGAGGTGAGGTTATTTAGGCGATCAGACTGTGGTATGTTCGTATAGAAAACAAAAACGGCAAATCTGGAGAGATGCTGAGCCTTACGACGCGTGCGCGCCACCATCTTGATCTACCTAAAGATAAACCTAATGGTCCACTCCATCTCTCTCTTTCTTCCAAGCTACACATGGCACTCATGAGTTGCCAGCAATCCTGACACCTTCTGCCATAACGGACTCATCCTGTTGCTCTGTTCTGGTTGGAGGTCTTGACACAAACAGGTCTTTAGCTTGACCACACATTGTCTGATTAGGGATACATGTGGTCACTGAAGCCAGTTTCACTTGATGACATGAAGATGATCTTGGTTTGGATACCCACCGTTCTTTCTGTGATGGCTCATGATTGCAGTCGTTTATTACTTCGGAACCTGAAAGTGATTTTTCCATGACCAGGTTTGTGCCTAATCCTCCATTATACTATAAAAACCTTTCATGTTATATAATTGAACTTATAACCTTGCAGCACAGAGAGTTACAGTATAACAGCAGACTGTTTGGTATCAGTATCAGTCTGAATTAGTTCTGCTTTTTATTTTATTTTATTTTACTCTCAGAGTTTCCCCTAGAGGTCAGGATGAACAAACAACTTGAACCATGTAACAAGACGTGACTGTTACATTTTGGTTTGTGATTTGACTTTTTTTTTTATTCTACGCAAACGAAGTCATAGACACAGCTAGTATAACAAAGTATTGGTTTGTAATATGGTAGCAAGCTAGTATTCCTTTAATATGGCATGGTACATGTTTTTACTGCAAGCTCTTTTTGCGTGTCTGTACAGGGTCTTTTGAAGTTGTAATTACTGTTGCCTATTTGTTTATTTCTTATGTTGGCTACATCTGATCTCTATACTTTGAAAAAGGGGAGTGATTCTTGTAGAAAAGTGGAATATCATTGTGAATATCAAACTGAAACAGCGAGTATAAAATGATGTGAGATGTGTGTCAGCAGCAGTGTGATTGTCCATGGCCTAAAGTGCAAGATGGTCCTCATGTGCAAATCAGCAGTTTGTAAGCAAGACATATAGAATGTGCTTCATCATGATGATCTGGTTGTGTTAGCGGGAATGTAGCCCTTCTTACATACAGCAGATCTAATATTCTGTTTTTCTTCATCCACAAACTGATGAAAAGCAGTGAAAGTAGAATCCAGACTCAGAGTGATTAAAGTCACTTGATAACACTACGACGCTCTCAGGGTGTTGTGTCTGCAGTTTTGCAATAGTTATATGAATGATGTCACATGTCTGGTCAGCTTATGGTGGAATGTAAACACCAACAATAAGAGCAAGTGAGAATTCCCTGGCAATATACTGTAGCTTGACAGAGAGAGACCAGGAGAGGGCGAGAGAGAGACAAGAGAGTAGAAGAAGAGAGAGATGGCAGTTCGGTCTGGTCACAGTCAGCATGTATAAGGTGAATGTATATTTAGTGTAGAGTGCAAGCAGGGACATCATCACTAAAAGGGAGGAGCCAGAAGGAAACACAGACATGAGGGGGAACTGAGATGTAAAGCAACCAATCACCTCACCGTCAACAAACCTGAGTGAACAATGAGAGTGGGGAGGACAGCATCTAAACATAGCAGTTCACCAGAATACTCTACGTCCATGAGTCCCCCAGATCTGCTCCTTTACCTAAGGCTCATCTATGTACAAACATGCTGCGCTAAATAAATAAGTTTTTAGCCGAGACTTAAACACTGAGACTGTGTCTGAGTCCCGAACATTAATAGGAAGACGATTCCATAACTTTGGAGCTTTGTAAGAAAAAGCTCCGCCCCCTGCTGTAGTTTTAATAATACGTGGTACTGACAGGCAGCCTGCATCCTTTGATGGAAGTAGGCGTGGCGGATCGTAAGACACTAACAGTTCACTCAGATACTGCGGTGCGAGACCAAAGGCTCAAACAGGAAGTTCCATCTCAGAGGGAGGTCACAGGCTGGATGGACGAATCAGTGGCCGCTCTACAGGACGCACTCGATGATGAAGACTGGGACATTTTGTGGCGCAGCTCTGATGACATCAACGTGTTTATGGAAGCCGTTATGGGATTCATCAGGGACCAGAACATTTCCCACTCAGAAGCTGTGGGTGGATAAAACGGTGGTGTAGTGGTTAGCACTGTCGCTTTGCACCTCCAGGGTCTGGGTTCAATTCCTGGGCAGACTCGATTCCCATCTCTGTGTGTATGGAGGTTACATGTTCTTGCCGTGCTTGGTGGGTTTCCTCCCGGTTCTCCGGTTTTCTCCCACAGTTAAAAGACCTGTAGATTATGCTACGTGACATTCCCAAATTGTCTGTAGTTTGAATGAGTAAGTGTGTGTGCTCTGCGATGGACTGGCACCCTGTCCAGGGTGTGCTCTGCCTTGAGGAAGAGAAACCCTAAATCTCCTGGGTTCGGCTCCAGGCCCCCGCGAGCCTGAATACAGGATAAAGTGGTATAGATGAGTGAGAGTGAGTTCTTGAAGGGTGCGCAGTGGAGCACCGATAATCCTTTCAGCAGTCCAAACCATCTGTTGTAGTCTTCCTATGTCTGATTTTGTAGCTGAGCCAAACCAAACAGTTACCAAAGTGCACAGGACAGATTCAACGACGGGGAGTAGATCTGTGTGAGCAGCTCCTGCGGCAGGTTGAACTTACTCAGCTGGCAAAGGAAATACAACCACTGCTGGGCCTCTTTAACAATGGTGTCAAATTCATTGTGCCCCTTCAGGTCCTGAGACATGGTGCTGTATGCATAGCATTTCAAAGGTTATGCTTTAAAAAAAAAGAAAAAAAAATTCTGATTAGGACTGTATATAGCACCGAGTCTTTTGGACCCTGTACATTAAATTATTATTGTTGTCACTGTAATACTCTAACACTAATTCTATTATACTGACCGTTCGAAAGTGAAAGTGAAATTAAATATCTTAGTCACGCCCAGTGCCAGTTTTAATCCAACATTGCAGTGACGCAGACTTACACAGCACACAGGTACACAGGTACAGCTCTACAGCCAATGCAGAAGAAAAGGTAAGTGAAAGAAATAGTTCATATTTATAAAGTATTTAAGAGGTCTTGTGATGGTCAGAGCTCTACATTACTAAATGTTAAAAATTTTCCATTACTTTCATAATCATACATCATAAGGACGTAGAGACAAAAATGAAGCGTCTGATCTGTATGTAATGTTTCCTGCCTACATGGGTTGATTATAGCTTTTTTTTTTTTCATTTCAGGATTTATTACATCATGTCTTAGATGTCTTTTGCCTTGCAATGTGTTTTCTCTACTGTAACACACATTCTATTATGATATTTAATAAATACTTCACAATATGTACTTGTGATTCTCTGCGAATGTTTTTAAGTTGAACAAGAGTTATACGTTAGTTATACAATGTGTTTGGGTGCCATTCACAGAGGCCCGTGTGAAGGATAGCTCCCCCCTACACACACAGTACGAAATTTGACAACCAATTGATATGACAAGTTCTTACTTGACATAAGTTACTTAAACTTACTTACCTTTTATTCTTATTTCCAACTTTTTCTCTTTTTTCCCTTTTTTAATGTCAATGTTCAACTACAATTTTCTCTATGTAAACCTACTAAAAAGTAATTAAAGGTATGCTTGGATTATATGAATGTTGCAGATTCAGCTATTACTGGCTCACAGACAAGCCGATACACAAGCCCAAATGCAAGCACAAACAACAAGTTCTGGTAAACTATCAAAGTCCAAGAAATAAACACTTTCTTAAATGAATGGATACAATTTAATGTTTCCTTTTTTCCCTTTAGAATATGATAAAGCATGGCGGCCAGTGACATGGAGGTAAAAACAAGTGCTACAAAAAATACAAAAACAAAATCAATGTTTGCTTGAAGCTTTACAGTGTTGTTAAACAATAAAATTCATTTATTGAAGATCACCAAAGCTTTACAGTGTTGTTAAACAGTAAAATTATTTTATTGAAGAACACTGAAGCTTTACAGTGTTGTTCACGATAAAATTCTTGTCAACATGGTAACAAAGGTCTCAAAGCTCCCCAAAACCCCCAAAATGTTTCTGTTAATGTACCAGCTGAAACACCACTCAGATCAGATCGGACATTCTGGCATTCCTGACATTTATTCTGTCTCACTCCTGGATCTTCTTGTCAGATGTTACCATGGTATAACAAATTATTATTACAACAACTTCATTCGTGTCTAATGCTTTTAAGTGTCAATATTCACAGTGTTGACCCTTATTTTTCCAAGACCTGCAATTTGCCCTGGCCTGCTGTCAAACCACGTCTGGGCCACATCCTGACTTATGGCAGCCAATTCTTACGTAATCATATTCAAATTTCTTCCACTTATATGGTGCCTTTAATAAGAGACATTGTCACAAAGAAGTTTACAGTTTAAAAATCTGTCTCCATCCATCCATCCATCTTGAATTGCTTTTCCAAAATCAGGTCGCGGCAGATAAGCCCAAACTTTCCTTTCCCCAGTCACCTCAGCAAATCCAACTGAGGGATCCCGATGGGTTCCCAGGCCAGTGTGGAAATATAATCTCTCCACCTAGCCCTTGGTCTGCCCCGTGGCCTCCTTCCAGCTGGACATGCCAAGTACACCTCTCTAGGGAGGGGTCCTGGTGACATCCTTACTAAATGCTCGAACAACCTCAACTGACTGTTCGCAGCAGTTCTACTCAGAGTTTCTCATTTGTCATCCTATCTCTATGATCCAGCTACCCTTCTGAGAAAAACCCATTTCAGCCATTTGTCTTTTCAATCTTGTCCTTTTGATCACAACCTAACACTCATGCCCATAGGTGAGGGTAGGATAGAAGATCACCCAATAGATTGACAGCTTTGCCTTTTGGCTCAACTTTCTTTTGGTCACAATGGTGCGGTAAAGCTACTGCAATACAGCCCCTGCACATTCGATTCTCCAGCCAAACTTATGCTCCAATGTCCCATCACTCATAAACAAGACCTCGAGATAGATTGTAAGGGTTTTATACATAATGTTAGGACATTTTAATGTAGACAAAATACCTGATGCATTTTCCACCATTAATATGTAGGGTTTACAATAAAGTAGACCAAGAATGACTGCTGCAGTCTTTAGCTCCATTATGTAGTGTTTAGCTCTGGGTCAGAGGTATATCAAATCATTAACGATTGTGGTTTTGCTCAACTGAATAAAAATCTACAATATATTGTACACTTTATATACTACTATTACCAATTCTGTTTATCCCGCAGCCGACGATGATAATACAAAATCTGATATTTACCTCATTATGAGCAAGGTAACGTAAGATCTGCCAAATATCTAAACTTTAAAATACATGACCAAGACAACAATTCTTTATAAAGAAACAAGAATTTATTTGACTAATCTACAATACATGAAACTACGCTACTTGAACACACACACACACACACACATGCAAACATAAACAGTTTGGAGGTTGAAAGTCAATGAAGTTCATCTAGAGTACTGTTCACTAGAGTACTGTTAGCAGAGTCTTGGGTTTACTCTTACGGTTTTAGTTATGAAACGAGCACCATTTTTCAGCAAGGTATGCAGCTTTGTTTGTATACTTGCATTACGTTTCATTCTCATTTTGTGGTTCGCCTCTGGTGAAGGGAATCACGGCATTGCTGATTGGTTGGTGCGCTGTGGTTGAAATGTTGGAACTGTGGGTTTCTTCGTTGTAGGAATTTGTAGTTCTGGCATGAAGTCTTGTTGAGAGTTCTTGAAGACCAGATGACGTCAGCAAAGGTGGCGTAATGCGAGCTGCTTGGAAGAGGTTATTCTTCCGATGACGAAGGTGTGCGCCCGCAAGTGCCAAAGCACAAGCGACAAGCTGCTTTCTTCAGATGGTCATGATGACCATGTGTAGATGTAGAAGAAGACCTGTTTGGATGTGCTCGGACACTGTGTTTTGACCCTTTGTGTCAGTCTGTCCCACGGATGATTGGTCCAATCGGATGTGGTTGCAGGGCTTAGCCATGCCTCACTTGGTTCCCCCTTTTGTGCATACATTATGCCGGGTTTTCAGCTGTCACGTGAGGCCAAGCCGATTACACTTTTAAGACCTTTTATACAGTAATTTTACATGAGCTCTTGATTAAATTTTCCATGCACACCACTGTTCTTTGAATAAAATAGTCACTTGATTGATACCACACATCCCCTATCTTACACACTCATTTATACCTTTTGTTTAATAAAAAGGGTTTGTAAATGCTGATAACACCTTTAAAGTTATTCAGAATAATCAAACATAACACACAGACATAAAACATACTGAATATATGTATATAGCATTTTGCCCTACTGGCGCACTTTACAGGTTGTTTAAATAGTGTCTCTGCTGTATGCCTCTTTGTTCATTGAAAGGCATGTGGAGAAACACGGGACATCCTGTGTCCTGGGGTCAATGAGATGGTCAAAGTGTGACGTGGTGGTCCCCCCAGAACAACTCGGGGTGAAGCTGTAAAACTGTCAGCTTTGTTTACAGGATCAACAAGTTACGCCATGGTTTTGGGTCTAGTTTGAGGCATCTGGCTTTAGCGTGGCTTCAGGCACAGCAAACTTCCTGTCCCATGCCTGGTTAAGATTCATGCAGCTTAGTTTTACAAGCTCTCCTTTATGTTCACAAATGAGATAAGGTTATTGGGATGGCGCTATGCTGTCTGGGGGAAAGGTTCTGGAATGTGATTGATTGTTTGCTGTCCTTGGGGCCTGCTCATCCTTACAGATACTCACTCATCGTCTATACTGCTTTATCCCAGGATGCTTAGGGCACAAGCAGGCTACACCCTAATCCATTGCTTTCCTGTTGAGAACAATGGCCACAGATTTCATGGTGCTGATCATTATTCCTTCCATTTAACACTCATGACATCAGGACCACATCACCCGCACAAAGCAGTGATGCAATCCTCAGCCCACCAAACTGGATAACCCTCTCCTCTATGGTTGCGCCTTGATATCCTGTCCACAAACCCCCCCCCCCACTGTAAGCAAGTTTGACTTACTCCTGAGAACCTAAACACAAGTTTCACTTTGGGAGTGACTCACCCTCTGGTCCCACTTTTTAAAGGACGACCCCGCCTCATCCTCACTTCAGTAGTTCATCAAAGTGCTCTTTCCACCACCCAATTACATCCAACTTGGGTGGTTCCCCGTTTCCCCCTCCTGAGGTGATGGATGGTTTTCCAGAAGCACCTTGGTGCCGCATAAAAGGTCTTTCTCCATGGATTCACTGTTCACGGGATGTCGGAGGATGGATATTCACGTTGCTCCTTCAGGCGGTGCCCAGCCAAGCCCGTGGCAAACCTGGCCACCAGGCGCTCGCTCCAGGCCTGGCTCCAGACATGGGCCCTGGGCTTCCTCCGGGCTGGGTCACCTTTCTGTCAGGTGGTGCAGAGAGATGAAGACAGAAAGAGGAGCAGGACCCAAGTGCAGATTTACAGCACCAAAGGGGCGTGGCTTAGATGCAGTTTTTGGACGAGTAAGGTGTGGCACGCTGGCCGTTGAGCACTTGTTTAGGGGGGAAATTCTAGTGATGTAATACAAAGTCGGTGCAATGGGTCGGAAAGCCAGTTAAATCAGTCAGTGATGCGTGAGTCAAAAAGGGCGCGAGCAGGGACGTTGTCGAGGGCCAGTGCGAGAGTTCAAAGCCAGTGAGTCAGTCAGCGATGCGAAAAATCCAAAGGGAGAGCGAGAAGAGACGTAAACGTGAAACGAAGCAAGAGGTCAAAACCAGTGGGGAAACAAACAGCGAACAAGATCCAAAAACGAGAGGCTAAAAGCGAATACCAAAAACAAGCGAGGTCGAGAACGGAACCAACTAACACGAAAAAAAGAAACGCGAGAAAACTGGGCTCTGAAGGCACCCAATAATCTGGCAGCGAGACAGCGTTCTGCGCTTCCTTAAATGCCGGGAGAAATTAGTTGTGAATGGGATGCCGGTGTATAAAGGGGCGGGGCGTGTGAGAAAGCATGACAGCCAGGATGAAAACCTGAGCTGAGCGAAGACATGACAGCGTGGGGAAAAAAAGGAGAAGTGAATGATGGCGGTTTGTGACAGGAACGTGACACTTTCTCCCTCCTCTTTTTTCCTTGGGTTTAATTCAAACCAACTGTAAAAATATTAGACCCATGAAAAAATGTACAGAAACCAGAGGTGTTTCAAAGAAAAACTCCCTTAGCCAAAGTGAGGAAGAACCAGACTCAAATAGGAACAGATTCACATTTGGGTCATCTCAGATATTCATCAGTTCACCATTCACAGCAAACTGCTTCAACCCCAGGACTCTCTGCACTGATCTCAGCTCACGGTCTAACCACAAGTCAGCTAACCTCTCCCCCTACAAGGACTCCCCAGCCCCACCCAATCAACTGCATACTGCCCCTTACAGACGCCCAGGTGAGAATGGAGCTCAGGAAGATTCAACAGACATTTTTGTATACGCTCAAAATTTTGTGTGAAGACGGAGGCCTTGTTAAACAAGTAAAAAAAAAATCAGTCTAGTGTCAAATGCTAATCAAAAATATTAAATATTTTAGAGATGACTGTTAAACCATTTCCACGATCGATAACAGAGAGTTGACTGAGCTTTGCTTTGAGCTGTATCATACGGATTTTCTGGCTGAGTGTGCCATAACAATAAATTGTAATTAATGAAGCAGATTTCTAAGCACTTCCTGGTGGGAAGGGTCACCATGCCAGAGCAAGGTCTATATAAATGACTATGTTCCCCAATATTATGTCATACGACTGCATGGTGGCTCAGGGGTTATTTTGCCACACATCTTCAAGCTTAGGGCTTCCTCTTAGACCAATGAACCCTTGGTGTTAAGCCATATGTTTTTTCAGCCAACCGTCACTTATTGATGGTGTAAGTCATGATGTTTTATAAACTGGAGAAAATATGACTGCCATGTTCAAGCAAAGCTTTCTAGATGAAAAAAGGGAGGAGATACACACAAAAGATAAACACAAAACCTGTGTAAATGTCCATCAAAGATCATAAACACAATGGGTGATCTCTAATGTTTTGTGTTATGATTTAAACAGTGACGATAAGAAAGATGAGATGTTGAGAAACCTGAAGGATTTCCAGCCAGGTACTAATGAGATCAGTGAGATTAAGATCCTTCTTCATGGCCCAATCGGAGCAGGAAAGTCAAGTTTAATCAATTCCATTAACACTGTTCTCCAAGGTCGCAACACTGTCAGCGCACTTTCGGATTCATCAGCTGGTCCAAGTCAGAGCTTCACTTTAAAGGTAAAGCTAAACCATAAATTATTTACTGTAGTAGTTTCAATCAACATAGTCATTCACAGTTAGCTTTAGTTAGATGTATACTATATGCCTGATTTAAGATCCACTTGATAAGGTACAAATTGCTCAGGGACAAAGAACATGCGCATGGATAATCTTCAGCAGCCTCTTCAGTCAGGGTGAAAAGTAACAAAAACTATCAAATCAAAGATGTCATTATTACTACAACATTATAGAAAAAAGCTTCTTGAGTGCTGAGTAGATATTCCTGAGAAACAGCAAGAAATGGTGTTATGTTTTTGCCACTTTATATCATACAGTCCTGTATCGTGTGTCCAGTTTAAAACTCACAGGCTGAAGAAAGCTGGTCCTGGATCTTACTATCCGTTTGTCTTTACGGACATCATGGGTCTGGAACCAGACAAGTCACAAGGAGTACAAACCAAAGATATACAGAAAATATTAAAGGGTCATGTGAAAGACGGCTACACTGTAAGTTCCTGACCTTAAATTTCACACTTCACTCACATTCCCAAGCTTTTGTGTTTTATTATGTACCTTCTGTCACTTATGTATGTACATATGTATATACCCAACCACAACTACATGCATGTATACATTCACATACAGCACACACACATACAGCTTTGTATACACTCACACACACAGGCATACAGCTTCCACTACTCTTAATGTTAAAATGCTCCCCATGCATTAAAAAAAAAAAAAAACATAACATGTCATCAGTAACTTTTATAGCCTGGAACATGTTTTATAAGTTTTAATCACTTAACCTGCAAGCTGACATGTGCCTTCTCCAAGAAATAAATGTATCACTCCAATCATAAAATCAGCTATTGTTATCAGGAATAGACAAGCATCACATAGCTTCACATGCACCATGGGACGAGCCAAGGATGGACACTCTCCCTCTCACTAGTCACCATTTTCATTGAACTGTTGTGCAGCAGCCATTTGCCAAAACAATCCACATCAAAGGAATTTATACATAAATCTAGACCATAAAATCAGGTTTTGCACAGATGATATTACTGTATCTACACAACCACCTTCATCATTACAAGAAATGGTTAAACTCTTTGATTCATTTTTTAAATATTTCCAAATAGACAGGACACTATAGTAAGTCTTCTGTTCTTCCATTGCTTATTTTTGCATGAATGTTCCCCTAAGCTGCCAGAGCTTGAATTGTTTGGACTCATTACTGACAATAAAATATGATCTATGGTGGATGAATTTACGACTGTCCATATGGAGTAGAATATCAGCTATTAAGATAAAAATATTACCTGAATTCAATTATCTTTTTTCACTGAACCAAACACAGCATCTGAGTTCTACTTTTTTTTTTTTACTGAAAAAAATCCCCAAAGTCCCAAATATTTAATTGGCCACTTTATGGAAACCCAAAACACAAAGAGGATTGGAAGCACCACATTTGTACTACTCTCTGGCCAATCAGCTTCAATTGTATATCTGCTACAGTATGTACACATGTTGAACAAATCATTTGGAAGGACGTTCAGAGTTCAGACGTTACCTTTCTGTAGATAGACAATCTAAGCAGCCCTGTTTCAAAACAAAAGATGCATCAGGACGTGTAGTGAAACTCCAGTACACCGTTATTTTAGCAGGAAAACACCCGTTGTGGGGCCATGGTTACCTTCTGTAATCAGCTTCTTACTTATATTACATCTGTTGTATGCCTCGATTGACATTAAACATATTAAGCATTTAAAAATTCCTGACACCTTGGAATTTAATCCTAATTAATAGGATTAAGTAGCAGCGCTCTGTTGGCTAATTAATATTCCATCTCAAGCAAATTAAAAGAACATTTATTTTCTTCACCCTAAACATGAGGCATTTTGTGTTCTTGCTCTTCAGTTCAATCCTTTAAAACCAATTGATAAAGGCGACTCGAGGTTCTACAGGATTAAGCCCAGCCTGAAAGACCGAGTGCACTGTCTGGTGAGCGTTCTATCAGCTGATAAAATCTCCATCATGAGTAATGAAGTGATCCAGAAAATGAGAGCTGTTCGCGAAAAGGCACGTGATTTAGGTGAGTTTCACCATAATTATAAGTTACAAATCATTTGTTCTCAATAAATAGATGTTCCTGTTCTACAGTGGCAAGAAAAAGTATGTGAACCTTTTTAATCCGTCATTAAATATGATCTGATCTTCATCTCAGTCAAAGGTTTTAACAAACATAATGTGCCTAAAATCATAACAAACAAAAAAATCGGATCTTTCATTATCTTCATCTTCATTGAAAACAATCATTCAATATTCAAAATACTAGTGGAATAAATAAGTAAACCAGCAATAATTTCAACCAGGGCTTCCTGTAGCTGTGGATCAGACCTGCACTTCGATCAACAGGAGTTCTAGTCCAGTCTTCCTGGCAGAACTGCTTTAGCTTTGTTTTATTCTTTCTTGTGTGTGTGTGTGTGTGTGTGTGTGTGTGTGTGTGTGTGTGTGTGTGTGTGAGAGACTCTCTTCAGGTCATTTCATAGCATCTCTATTAGGTTGAGGTCTGGACTCTGACTTGGCCACTTCAAAAGGTGGATTTTGTTCTGCTGGAGCCGTTCTGTTGTAGACTTGCCCTGGTGTTTTGGGTCATTGTGCTGCTGCATGAGTTTTGATATGCTTTGAAATTCATCTTCCCCTCTATGACTGCACGTTGGCCACGCCCTGGTGCAGCAAAGCCGGTCCGAATCATGATTGGTTGGTTTTCTCCAGCATACTTAGCGGTTAGGATGATGTTTTCATGATGATATGCAGAGCCGTTTTCATGTCAGATGTAGGGTTACATATTCTTTCCAAATAATAAATTTTACTTTCATCCGTGCACAAAACATTGTCTCAGTGCTGCTGTGGAGTGTTAATGTTCTTTTTCACAAACTTCAGGTGTGCAACAATGTTCTTTTTAGTAAGCAGCGGCTTCCTTTGTGGTGTCCTGCCATGGACGCCGTACTTGTTCAATGTTTTCTGTATGTAAACACCTGAACACAGATGTTGGCCGCTCCCATGATCGGTTGTTTTCTAATGGGTTGATCCTCTGCAAGCTTTTTTTTTTTTGCGAGCTATGACTCTACTGTAAAGGTTTGAATGAGTTTTATTAGTCAAAGTAGCTCTTGTTCACACCTCCAGACTCAATTCCTTAACAAAACTCCAGGTGTGCTCACATCTGATTTTTTGAGGACAATAACTCAAGGCTAAGGTCACATTCATACTTTTCCTACTGGCACTATAAGGTTTTTATGGTTGTTCTCAATAAATAATTTGACATGAAAATCTGAATTTCTTTCCTGTTTGTATTTAGGCACATTGTATTTGTTAAAAGATGAAGATCAGATCACATTTTATTACAAATGGATACAGAAAACTATGAAATTCCAAGAGGTTCACATACTTTTGTATGAGTGAATCTATATAAGATAGACCCAGTGTTTGTGTTTCTGGTGTTGAACAGGGATTCCCCAGGTTGTCGTCATGCCTATGGTTGATACAGCATGCCCTCTGGTTAATGAGAACCTGAGTAAAATCTACACCAGCAAAAGACTTAAAGAGAAGGTGAGAACAGCAGCAGCAGCAGCCAGCCAACTGTTTGTCCCTTTGTTTACTGTTTACTTTATGATATTTTCTAACATTATTATCAACGCATGTGTGGATGTTTGTGGTGACCTTTAACTTTGCAATAATTCCAGAAGAAGATTAAACGGCGACTCCTAGCCCTAAATCTCTCAAGTATATTTCATGTTGTATCTGTTTGTCTTAGATGAAGGAGTGCAGTGACAGACTGGGAGTCCCGATGAACTGCATCTATCCTGTGCAGAACTACCATGAGCAGATTACCAACGACATGCGCATGGATATTCTGATTCTCATGGCCCTGACTGACATCACTAGATTCGCCAGCGACTACATTGAAGACGAGGTTTATAATGCCAGTCGACATGCTGAATGAGTTCCTTGTGTCTCTTGTTCAAGCTCCAAAGGAGAAGCACAATGGAACGAGTTTCAGGAATTCACAAGTGGAACAGAGATGTACATTAAACAATATGCTTAATCTTTAAGGATGAATTTGTTTCAGACTACACAATAGACAATACAATGGAAAACACCCACATTGCCAGAATCTATTTAGTTATTAATTAAAATAAATTTGAGGATGATTTTTCATGTTTCTGATGTTTATATGTAGAATAAAGTTATAAAAATACAAAAGATGACATTTGTTTATTGCATATAATTTGACCCCTATTTATGTTTATTTTCTCTCTTGTTCCGACACACGCTACTAAAACGGGTCATGGTTGACTTTTTATATGGTCCAATTATTATCCACTAAACAATCTGTTCAACTTTAATCTGTTTATCTGTTAGACTTTATTATATTTTCTAGTCATCACCAGTCGTAGCCAAAAGTATTAACACAACATACGTCATGTATTACAGTTCTGTCTGTGCGCAAAACAAGTGATGTCACTAATTAGTTTGAGTTTCATCTGGCTGTGAATTGTGAATTAACTAAAAACAAATGAAAAACTGGCTGTCAGACGCTGGTGTTCAGCATCTGGACCATGGCGTGCGTCATCCCCAGACATAAGGCCAAGAGAATTCATTTGGACACTGGTAGAAAGGCAGTAGCATCCAAGAAATCTTTTATCTCTATGATCTTCGGGAAACAATCAAACCAGCTTGGAATAGGTGAAAGACAGCAGAGATTGTCAGATGCCTTTTTCACCCAAGTTTTGAAAAATAAAGAACTTCATACAAAAGACTGATTCTTGTAGAGAACTTTCATAGTCTAAAATAAATTATTCTTATCAGCTGAGTCTAACACAGTCTTTATGGTAAAGAGGAACCTTTCCCAGTCACCACACGCATTCCAAGCAGACTATATGCGACGAGATCTCCAACCAGAAGCAGAGGGAGTCGAGAAGAGAAGAGAAAAGACTAGAAGAAAGATAACAGTCAGGCATGGCCACAGTCACATCATTTATAAGGTGAATGGACTGTATATTCTGGCCAGAACTATGACAGCATAACTAAAAAGAAGAGCCAGAAAGAAAACACAGACATGAGGAGGAACTGGGAAGTAGATTTGACATAAGGGATGAGTGAAATGACTTCAGTCTCTTGAAGAGGATGGAGGGATGGAGGGATGGAGGGATGGATGGAGGGATGGATGGATGGAGGGATGGATGGAGGGATGGATGGAGGGATGGAGGGATGGATGGAGGGATGGATGGATGGATGGAGGGATGGAGGGATGGATGGAGGGATGGATGGATGGAGGGATGGATGGAGGGATGGATGGAGGGATGGAGGGATGGATGGAGGGATGGATGGATGGATGGAGGGATGGAGGGATGGATGGAGGGATGGATGGATGGAGGGATGGATGGAGGGATGGATGGAGGGATGGAGGGATGGATGGAGGGATGGATGGATGGATGGAGGGATGGAGGGATGGATGGAGGGATGGATGGATGGATGGAGGGATGGAGGGAGGGATGGAGGGATGGAGGGATGGAGGGATGGATGGAGGGATGGATGGATGGATGGAGGGATGGAGGGATGGATGGAGGGATGGATGGAGGGATGGATGGATCTTTTCGTGTTCGTCAGCATCGTTAGTATCGAGAGAAAATTTGGAACATGTTCAATAATTTTGACTGGGCCCTCCCGACATCAACACCTCGCTAATGCCTTGGTATTGATTCTTAAGTGCCGTTATTGAGTCTTGATCGATTTGTAAGTGCATTTATGGAGTTGTAATTGTTTTGCTTTGCCTATTCTGCAGCATTTGGCAGCAGAAAATCCTTGTATGAAATGTAGATGGAAGTAATGACAAAATTAACAAAATGATATTTTAAGGAAAATAGTGTTGGTTTATCGTGATTGACACAGATATTACATGTTAAATTCTGATACACTATAAGAATGTAAAGGTTTTAATCTAAAATGTCCATGGTTTGATCAGTTCTGTTAATTTCATAATAAAAGTCTGGTGGCAAATTAACCATCGAATTTTTATTCGTAAAATGTATTTGGCATAGACGCCAACTTCTCAAAAAAGCTTGGAGTGAGATTCTGAAAATAAGGACATTGGTTTAGTTTGCACAAACACCAGCCTCCTTACCCCGCATGGCTCAGATTCTAGAAGGACAGAGACACCTGCAATAGCTGCATTGAATTTAATCATACACAAAAGAGTGCATCACTTTTTATATTTATTGAAACATTCAGGGAATAACACACTTGGTTAAGAGAGAATCCAACAAAACACATGCAACATCATGTGTAACGTACAGCGGATCCTTCATATACTTGTATTGGCAAAGCTCAGAATCACGTCACAAAATATAAACAGAAATAAATACATTAAAAAGATATGCACACATTTAACTGTGCAGTCAGAGTGACACAAGGGATGAAAAGTCTGATGGTTGTAGGAAAGAAAGAGTTCTTCAGTCCAGAGGTCCTGCATGTCACACTTCTGGACCTCCTAAGGGTAGAGGACAGAACCTCGGATTGTGAGTATCGAGCTTTGTGAGTGTTCCCCAAGATGAGAATAGATTTTTAAAAACTTGAGCAAGTCTTGGTTCACGAATACTGAGTATGATGTATCATGCATGCTCTACCTGTTTTGATGCTGAGCATCACGTGATCACAACTTTTTGCGCCAACGTTTTCTCTCCCTCTTGCACTGCGCAATTGTGGGTAATCGTCTCCCCTGCTGGGTCAATGGGTGCGCATTTCTCACTGGTATAATCAACATCCATGCACGCGTGTACTGTTTACTATAACACTGTGACCATGTGTGTGTGCGTAGAACATATTTTGTGTTTATATGTGTGTGTGTGTGTGTGTGTGTGTGTGTGTGTGTGTGTGTGTGTGTGTGTGTGTACAGCGCGCGTGTACTGTTTATTATAACACATGTGTAAAGCAAAAGCAAGTCTCATTAGAGAGGTTAAAGATCCATTTTCTCTCTCTGTATCAGCCTGCTCTCTGTGTGCACTCGCGTCATTGGACACCATGCTCCTTCACACACACACACACACACACACACACACACACACACACACACACACACACACACGCTGCTCTGTCATGATTCTTTTCAAAGGTAAAGTTCAGGTAAATTTGTTTTATTTTTACTTTACAGCAGTGATGTTAGTCTGCGCTCATTCAAGTGTCATTAGAGAGATTTCGTGTTTATTTTCCTGATTAAACAGTCTTTCCGTTGTGTGTTCGCATGTGTGTGAAACTCAAATAAGAGAGGAGGAAGTGTTACTGTGTATGACATGGAGAGGGAAGGGGCCCATCCTCCTCTCCTCTTACTTTATCTTCACACACACATACACAGCACCTGCCCGTAATCTGTTAACTACTAATACCGCTATCTCACCTACGCGGTTTTGCCATAATGGTGTCAGTACGGTTCATCATGATTCACCACAAGTTTTGGTGCTGTTCTTACGTTTCCATCTTTCCACACGTCGGTCCTTGCGGACCTTCCAGAACTTTGCAGAGGGGTATAATAGCAGGAATAATATGGGGTGGGGCGGGTTATCAGGGGGTGGGGCTTGCAGGATGACTTTCACCCACACACACAGACAATAATGGAATCACTGCTGTCTGTCTTACGGATTACATAAATTGTCTCAAAAACGGATGAAAATATATACCTAAATAACTGAGTAGTTAAATGGCGGACCTGACATGTTAGATTACTGGTTACATTAAAAAAGTAACCCTAGTACTCAACCATGTTACTCTGTAATTTGTACTTTTAATGGGTTACACCCAACACTGATCAACACTACGTGTTACACGTACAGCATCCGCCAACTCACTAAGACCTACTAATACAGACTCTACAGTGGGGTTTTAGAGAGGCGGCAACATGGAAAACAATGTTAAGGCAAATAAGCAAGCTCTGGCATATGCTGACATAAGAATTGGCCACTTATCAGGCATTTCCATCACACCATATATATGTTGTTCCTATTTTTAGAGACGTCCAAATTCTCCTTGCTCTTGAAGCACAAAGATTTCCTCTGGGATTAATAGTCTTATTTTATCTAATCTGATCTAATCTGATCTCTTCTCATCTCATCTCATCTCATCTTATCTCATCTCATCTTATCTCATCTCTTCTCATCTCATCTCATCTCATCTTATCTCATCTCATCTTATCTCATCGATTTTTCGATTTATTTGTGTAATTTTTTTTATGTTTCAGGCCACATTTGTATACTGTATAAAACGTTTAATAGCAAGACCGCTAAGGGGTAATGCCTAAAATCAAAAAGTCTAGAAAAGAAATTTAAAATAAATGTAGCTTTTTTTTATTAGCAGTCCATTATTCAACTCACTATACAGGAATGTGTATATTTGAACTGCAGTTTACAGTAAAATTCTGCACAAGTCAAATAAACATTAATTGTTCATATTTTTTTCATATTGTTCATATTGTTTCATACATAATAGAATTTTACTGTAAATGTAGAACATAACAGCTTTATGCTGTATTTGCAAAAACAGCAATTAACTGAAAATTTCAGCAAGGCAGCAATACTGTTTCAACAATCACTGTTTAAAATATTATTTTCTTGTTGTTCCAGGTCATGTTTATAATGTTAAATAAAGTCTTTACGTCAGAACTTAAAAAAATATAACAAATAGAAATTACAAATGTGTCTAACATCATCACACACACGTGGACAAAATTGTTGGTACCCTTCGGTCAATGATAGAAAAACTCACAATGTTCACAGAAATAACTTTAATCTGACAAAAGTAATCATTTAAAAAAATTATATGAATGTTAACCAATGAAAGTCAGACATTGCTTTTCAACCATGCTTCAACAGAATTATTTAAAAAAATAAACTCATGGAACAGGCCTGCACAAAAATGATGGCACCCCTAGAAAATACTGACAATAATGTGAGCAAAGGGACATGTTAATTCAAGGTGTGTCCACTAATTAGCATCACAGGTGTCTACAATCTTGTAATCAGTCAGTGGGCCTATATATAGGGCTCCAGGTCGTCACTGTGTTGTTTGGTGACATGGTATGTACCACACTCAACATGGACCAGAGGAAGCGAAGGAAAGAGGTGTCTCAGGAGATTCGAAAGAAAATGATAGACAAGCATGTTAAAGGTAAAGGCTATAAGACCATTTCCAAGCAGCTAGATGTTCCTGTGACTACAGTTGCACATATTATTCAAAAATTTAAGATCCATGGGACTGTAGCCAACCTCCCTGGACGTGGCCGCACGAGGAACATTCATGACAAATCAAAGAGACGGATAATCCCAATGGTAACAAAAGAGCCCAGAAAGGCTTCTAAAGAGATCCAAGGTGAACTTCATGCTCAAGGAACATCAGTGTCAGATCGCACCATCCGTCGTTGTTTCAGCCAAAGTGGACTACATGGGAGACGACCAAGGAGGACACCATTGTTGAAAACAAATCATAAAAAAGCCAGACTGGAATATGCCAAACTACATGTTGACAAGCCACAAAGCTTCTGGGAGAATGTCCTATGGACAGATGAGACAAAAATTGAACTTTTTGCCAAGGCACATCAGCTCATGTTCACAGATGGAAAAATGAAGCATATGAAGAAAAGAACACTGTCCCTACTGTGAAACATGGAGGAGGCTCTGTTATGTTCTGAGGCTGCTTTGCTGCATTTGGCACAGGGTGTCTTGAATCTGTGCAGGGTACAATGAAATCTCAAGACTATCAAGGGATTCTAGAGAGAAATGTGCTGCCAGTGTCAGAAAGCTGGGTCTCAGTCGCAGGTCATGGGTCTTGCAACAGGACAATGAACCAAAACACACAGCTAAAAACACCCAAGAATGGCTAAGAGGAAAACATTGGACTATTCTAAAGTGGCCTTCTATGAGCCCTGACCTCAATCCTATTGAGCATCTTTGGAAGGAGCTGAAACATGCTGTCTGGAAAAGGCCCCTTCAAACCGGAAACAACTGGAGCAGCTTGCTCATGAGGAGTGGGCCGAAATACCTGCAGAGAGGTGCAGAAGTCTCATTGAAGTTACAGGAATCGTTTGATTGCAGTGATTGCCTCAAAAGGTTGTGCAACAAACTATTAAGTTAGGGGTACCATCATTTTTGTCCAGGCCTGTTCCATGAGTTCATTTTTTAAAAATAATTCCGTTGAAGCATGGTTGAAAAGCAATGTCTGACTTTCACTGGTTAACATTCATAGAATTCTTATTTATTATTACTTTTGTCAGATTAAAGTTATTTCTGTGACCATTGTGAGTTTTTCTTTCATTGACCGAAGGGGACCAACAATTTTGTCCAGGTGTGGTCATACTTTCAGCGTTTGCTTTCATGATTGACATCCTTTATTGCTTAGGTTTTTGTGATAAAGTTTATTATTGATTGTGAGAGTTTATGGTTTTATTGCTCATCCTGAAACCTGTGTGAGCATGTTCCCCACAACAACCTGGCCAGGGATGAGATTAAATCTACTGGAAAAAGATATAAATATGTAATTCTATAATTTTGACATTAATAATTTATAGTGATTTATTCACAAAGTAAATAAGTAGATATGTCAGTTTACTGTAGAGAACAACACCTGAGTTTATAGACACCCGACCTCTGTCACAAACATAAAAACATAAAGCAAGTGAAAAAAGTGCAGCAAAGGTTGACAAGGAAATGAATGACAACTTCACCTCATTCCAGAAAGACTAGATATGACAGCATTCAGCGATTTAAAAGTCAATATCGGTATTTTAAAAATCAGACAGAAGATCCTTACCTCAGTCTGGAGGTAACCACAGTAGAGCCCCGTTTTTCTGCATCATGAGGTGACAATATATTCCTTATTTTGGCCCAGTTTCTGAGAGAAGGTTTTCCTAAGAATACATTTATCTACATATAAATGAACTTGATAGCTAGCTATGCAACATTAGTCATGCTTGTGATTTATGCTATACAGAGGAAGCGTACAGTTTCCAATTCAGTGATTTTTGTCTTGTGATTTATTTTCTACATTCTAGAATCAGGCAGTTGTGGCTGAAATGGTTGAGGTTCTGCGTTACCAATCAGAAGTTTGGGGGTTCAAGCCCCAGCACTGCCAAGCTTCCACTTGTGAGCCCTTGAGCATGGTCCCATGTCTGCTCCAGAGGAATCGTCCTGACCGACCATGTGCTCTCACACTGGAGATTATCGAATAATGCATCTGAAATTAAATAATTAAGTAACAACAGTCAGTTGTTAATTTTAGCACATGAAGGTCGGCTGTTCTGGATCAGTTCCTACAGGAACAGTATTGTGTGTCGGGTGCGTTTGTAAACCCCATCGAGCTCCATGATGAAACCGTCTCTCATGAAGACCTTCCCAGGAAAGCGAGACCAAAACTTACTGCTGCAGAGGAGAAGTTCATTTAGAGTCACCAGCCTCAGAAATCACCAATGAACCTCAAGCAGCACCTCAGATTAGAGCCGTTATGAAGCTTCACAGAGCAGAAGGAGCAGATATAAACATCTCAATATCAGCTGTTCAGAGGATTTTGTTTGCCTTCAGCATTGAAATAAAAATCAGGAAACTGACTATGATCAGTCAAATAAGTCCTGAGCCATGGGAAGGCCGTTCCTTTGATACCTATAACATTTTCTATTTCATCAAGAGGAATCGTTTTGTCAGTGGTGTCAACAGCTGCACTAAGGTTACGGAACACAATCAAGGAGACACAACCCTGATCTGAGGCCACTATTTACCAATTTAACCAGCGATGGCGCTCTCCTTTTGTTTTCACTGAATCACATTTTAGAGTAGAATTGGTTTCTATATAGGAGTTTTAATGGGTTGTAATGGTTTCATTTAAGGCTTAGCTTTGTCTGTCATGTTTTATGGAATTTTCGAATGTGCTTACTTAAAAAAAAAAAAATCACCACCAGTGTCCATGTTAAAATATTCAGTACAATAATTTTTGGAACTATTGTGGCCCTAACAGTAATATTTCTGTAAGGAAATTAAACATTGAGATAAGACTACACAACATACAGTAAGAGATGAACAACATGAGCCACACAACAGGAAGCTTTGTTTGAAACCTACTGCAGGTGACCACGGATGTGTTTGAATGTCGTATCAACAGATGTGACAGAAATGTTGTATATATAAAGGTTGAAATTCTGTTTTGTTATGTTGAGCTTATTCATTCAGTGTTATCTCAATGTCATCGTCACTCTCAAAACCATGTTGTCCCGACATTGTGTTTAGGATGAATGACCTAATTGCAACTTTATGACAGCAGTCATCAGACTTTAGGTATTGTTTAACTAACCAGGAGGATTTTTTTCTTCTGCCACATCGCTGACCCCATTACAGTGTTTACTTGTGTACTTAGGGAACCAACCACCAATCTTTTCCTGTTATATGAATTACATGATCGCATTATACGAACAAGTCCAGAACAAACTCTCAGTCTTGTTCATGGTGTTCTTTAATGAAATCATTCTGCTTGTACTGACTGATAACTATTACATCCTTTCGATAGTGAAAGTAAGATTAAATGTCCACGTTACACTCAGTGCCAGTTTTATACGCAACACTTCAGTGACTCTGACAGCATTTAAGTCAGCTCTACAGTCAGGGCCGGAGATAAGGTAAGTCAAACATTTGTTCAGCATTAAATATTTCTTTATTTCTCAGTCATAACTGTTTCTACTTATTAAATGTATAGTAATACTCTGATTTATGTTTCCGACCTCGTCAGCTATAAAATGTTCTCATTACATTAGTATGACAAATTAATGACTCCCTTTTACTTCCTTCTTTACAAATAGAAAATAGAAAATATATAGAAAATAATTCCACAAAGAAAACTCAAAAGCTAGTCAGAAGATATAAAAGAGGTTGAAGGCAGTTAAAAAGTATTTTCATAATTATGTGCAATGAGGATGGAGAGAAAAATATCAAACAAATCCAGTCTGAATGCATGTTTACTTGCCTACTTGGGTTGTTTACAGCTGTTTTCATTTCAAGATTTATAACAGCAACTCTTAGGTGTGTTACCTGGAAATCCGTTTTATCCACAGCAACACAATTTATATTATGTTAATTAATAAACACAAAATATAATTTCTCATATTCTCTGATTCTCTGTCAATGTTTTTAGGTTGAAGAAGATTTCTTAGTTACACATCTTGTTTGCGGTAGCGTGCACAGAGGACAGTCATGGATAGCTTTTTCTCCAAGGTAATAAAGTTAACCATGAATTGATAAGATCACAGTTCTTACTTGAAATTAGTTATTTAAATACTTTTTTTTCTCATTTTCAATTTATTAAAGTCCTAAGATACAGTTTATGAAACTGTCTAATTACAGTAACATAAAAGTTCAACTAGACTGTTCTCTATGTAAACCTACTAAAAAGTCACTAATATGTGCTTGAATTATGTTAAAAATGCAGATGTTCCAATCCCAAAAAGAAGCCCAAATGCAAGCGAAGAGACAAGCTCAAATGGAAGCTCGAATGGATGCTATATATCAGGCCCAATTACAAGCCCATAAACAAGCTGAAATGAGAGCGCAAAAAGAAGCCGAAATGCAAATCCAAAAACAAGCTGAAATGAAAAGACAAACACCAAATGCTGGTGAGCAAATACTAAGTCATAGAAAGATACGCTTTCTTATAGTGATGAATACAATTGAACTCTTTTGTTTTGATTCTTTTTTTAGAATATGATAAAGCATGGCGGCCGATGACATGGAGGTAAACACAAGTACGACAAAAGATAGAAAGACTAAATGAATGTTTGCTAAAAGTCTTATGTTGACAGAAGTGGGAAGTGTAAGGAAGTTAAATTGACATGGCAAAATTCTTCTCAACAAGCTATCGAAGGTCTCAGAGCGCCACAAAATGTGTCTGTTATGTTCCAGCTCCAATACTGTTCACACCGGATCAGACCTTCCACTCTACATTCCTACTGGTTCACTCCTCTTCCAAACGAGCTGCGTCAGGGTCTCCAGCTTTAAATGCAAACGAGGTTATGGCCCCCACACCCCCTTTAGACATCGCTGCGACTTTCTAAGCCCAACAATAGTACTGCCTTCACTGCAGCTTTCACGTATGTGTGTGTAAGCAACTCGGTGGTTTTAGTGGTTTTAGTGTTTTTATCAGCAAAAGCACAAAGTGGTCATGGGTGTCTTAGATATGCTCCTATATGGCTGATTCTGCCATAACAGTGAATTCAGTAGGAAAGTAGTTTTGCACTTAGACAGCGTTGAGGGTTCAAGTCTAGCCTCTGATCTGTGTGTATGAAGTTCTCACCATGCTTTGGGGTCCTCTATGTACTTATCATTAGACTGTGGTGGATATTGTGTTATAGGAAGGTTGGAGTTACCAAATTGATTGTAATGCAAAATGTATGTTTGCCAATCGGTTACAAGAGACGATTCAATCCTCAGAAAGATATCTAACTTGGAGACCCATAAAAGATCACAAAGTCACTATTGTGTAATCAGTGACTTTTAATTATGATGTATATATTTTTTTATTTACTGTTTAAATAGTGAAGATGTCAAAAGTCAGATGTTGAAAACCCTGAAGGATTTCCAGTCAGGTACAGAGGATGTCAGTCAGATAAACATTCTGCTTCATGGCCCAATTGGAGCAGGAAAATCGAGCTTTATTAACTCCATCAACACCGTCCTCCAAGGACACAACAGCGCCCGTGCACTGGCAGATTCGTCAGCAGGTCCGAGTCAGAGCTTCACTTTAAGGGTAACAACAATAAAATATATACTCTACTGACTTGTACACATTGTTTCCCTGAACTGTTATAATAATAATAATAATAATAATAATAATAATAATAATAATTTGTCTAATATAACATACTAAAGTACAATGAGCTTTAGCTGGATATACACTAATCAGACAAAACATTACATCTAATGATCATCAATGTTAATGTTATGCTTGATTAGTGGATATCTTTAAGATTAATTAGATAAGATAACTTTATTGGCTCAGGTATAAAGTACATTGATCATCTTTAGTCTCTCCAGTTGGGTTAAAAAGTAACAAACTACCAAACCAGTAAGCAGCTAAGACTACCACAAGACCATGGATGAAGCGCTGCTGTCCTCCTCTCACTGAACATTGTGTAGATATTATTTTAAATCAGCAAGAATCAGTCGAATGGGTTTTCCACTTTAACATTAAGTAACATGTACTCCTGTATCGTGTGTCCAGTTTAAAACTCACAGGCTGAAGAAAGCTGGTCCTGGATCTTATTATCCGTTCGTCTTTATGGACATCATGGGTCTGGAACCAGACAAGTCACATGGAGTACAAACCAAAGATATACAGAAAATATTACAGGGTCATGTGAAAGACGGCTACACTGTAAGTTCTTATTTATTCATTTTTATTCAGATTAACAGACTTTTCTCTCATTCCTAAGATTATTGCAGTCTTGAATTGGCCTCCGAGTGGCGCAGCGCTCGCCCTATCATCGCGATCGCGAGTTCGATTCCCGGGTGGTAGTGATAGTCGTCGGCCCTCCCGGCTGAGTGGTAGGAGTAGCCTCAATGTGGAGCCCCCTAGTGACGGGGAGGAAATGGACACGACTAAATTAGGGAGAAAATCAGGGATAAATAAAAAAATAATAATAAAAAAATTTTTATGTTAAATTAATTGTCTGATTTGAATTAAAAGTTTTAATTTTGTTCTTGGTTTCTCTACGCTGTAACGTGACATCCTCTAATCAACTATGAATTGAGTGATCAAATGTTAAGATACTTAGGAATTTAAAACTCTCCTAGAAATCTCATCATGAACCGTCTAGGAACTGGTGATTTTACCAACTGTTACAAACTACCTACTCCACTCCACAAAAAATGTACAAAGACCTGATATGGTTTCACACCTGTTAAGTTAACAACAACAACATGGATACCCGTGTTCCGGATACCTGACTACAGAGCTACGAACTTGCCAAACCTACTGGTTGCTTTTCTTCCAGAAGCTTTTTTCTATACAACAAGCACATATAAAAGACCTAAAGTATAAGCACATTTAGTCTTGTAGTGTGTACGGATGGCATAGGGTTAGGGTTAACCTAACCTAACCTAGGCTAACCCTAACCCTAACCCTAACCCTAGATCTACCACCTGGGTTCACATGTGAAAGCAAACATGAGAAGATCCATGACTTCTGCTATTTAGTGGCATGAAAAGTGGAGTGTTTATGCAAACCGTGTCAGTAAAAAAAAAAAAAAAATAGTGCAGCTTCACTTCTAAAGACAAAAACATGTGCAAGCGTTTTAAGATGTCAGTCCTTATGTGTTCTCTGTGTAAGAACAGCAGCAACAACAACAACAAAAGGAAGCAATAAAAGATCCATTCATGCAGGGCAAAGGGCGGCGCCATGGAGAAATATATTTACTGTGTTGATAGAAAAGCGAGATAAGCATACAAAGGCACTAACATACCGTGAGCTTAAAAGACAACGGAATTAAATGAATACTGGTGTATCAGCACTCGAGTGATTCTTATTCTTAAATTACACCAGTATTACTATACAGACAAATTCCCAGTATGGAACTGACACCCGGAGCTGGTAACCAGCACCACCAGTGCTTCCAGTATATACTGTAGGTCTTTATATGTCTTAAATCAACACTGGACATTTTAATGTGTGAATCTCATCATCATATAGAGTCATGGCTGAGTGAATATCTTTCTCATAAAGAAACTGAGATAAATATGGAACAGTATTTATAAGAGCCCTTACACAGGACTTCTGAGGGTGTCAGTGGAATAGGAGTTAGGGAGAGTGCTTACGACACACACACACACACACACACACACACACACACACACACACACACACACACACACACACGCGCGCGCGCAAATTCCTTCCTGTGGGATTATTAATTAATGAAATAAATAGAAAACCAAGGGAACTGAAAATAAACTAAAAACTAACAGAGTTAGTTGGTACTGAGTTGGGATTAGCACTTTCTTTGCTAATTAATATTCAGTCTCAGTAATATTCATTAATATTCAGTAAAAAAAAAAAAAAAAAAAAAAACTACCCTGCGGAGAAAAAGCAAAAGCTAAGTATATATATGTGTATATAATCTCCTCTTTACTCCAAACATGAAGTGTTTTTGCTGCTTCAGTTCAATCCAGTGAAGCCAATCGATAAAGACGACACTAAGTACTACAACCCTCAGCCCAGCCTGAAGGATGGAGTTCACTGTCTGGTGAGTGTTCTGCCAGCTGATAAAATCTCCATCATGAGCGATGAAGTGATCCAGAAGATGAGAGCTGTCCGGGAAAAGGCACGTGATTTAGGTGAGTTTCAACATAATCCGAGTATAAATTCAACTTGGAGATAAAAAAAAGTTGAATTCTATATAAGGGAGACACATTTTGTTCTGGTTTGTTTTCTGGGGATTTAACAGGGATTCCTCAGGTCATCATTATCAGAGAGATAAAAACCTCTAATCTACATGAGATGATGTTGATTTTAAAATTGAGTTTAATATTTCATGAATGAACTGCTAGTTCTTTCATTGTAGTTTTTCATAGTTGCCGAGCAGGATCGAAACACACACACATAAACACACACACACACACACACACACACACACACACACACACACACACACATAAACACACACACACAAAATGTATTGGAAATAAAGAGGTGTATGTGTCTTAAGCTAATGTCTTAAGTATTAACCCAAAGTAATAACATGAATTATTGTCATATACCTGTAAGGAATGAAGCAGAGCTGAAGAAAAGAAAGAGGGCAAGTTATTCTTAGAGTAGAACAAGAACAAATAACAGAAAACGCTAGCAGACAGAATCATTGTTTGTGTTTCTGGTGATTTAGGGATTCCTCAGATCGTCGTCATGTCGATGGTTGATAAAGCATGCCCACTAGTTAACGAGAACCTGCAAAAGGTCTACACCAGCAGAAAGGTTAAAGAGAAGGTGAGATTAATGGTAACAGCCATCTGTGCATTTCTGTTCCTTTCATTTTGCAATTATTTAAAGATAAACCATTTCCTTAAACTGAAATCCTGTTGTTTCTGTTTGTCTTAGATGAAGGAGTGCAGCGATAAACTGGGAGTCCCGATGAACTGCATCTATCCTGTGCAGAACTACCATGAGCAGATTACCAACGACTTGGACATGGATATCTTGATTCTCATGGCCATGACTGACATTGTTCGATTTGCTAATGACTACGTGGAAGACCAGGTTTACAGCGCTAATCAGCATGCTGAATAAGAAACATCACAAACTAGCACCAGAAATTCTCAATATGGACAGAGATAGATTAAAATTATTAAATAAATCATCTTAATCATTTCTTCAGATCTAACGCTAATGAAACTCACGTTAGCGCATACTAACGGAATCACTGCTGTAAAGTAAAAAAAACAACAACTACTGTAATGAATCAGCATTTATCTTTGAAAAGAATCACGACAGAGCAGAGTTTCTGTGTAGAGCAGAGAGTGTGTGTCTGTGTAAAGGCGAGGGGGGGAAGGGGGGGGTGTAAAGGCGAGAGAGAGAGTGTGTGTGTGTGTGTGTGTGTGTGTGTGTGTGTGTACTATATTTAGTACACAGATAAAATATAGTAGTATAGTATATAAAATATACTATATTTATATACAATAGTACTTTATTGTATGTGTGTATAATTGTATGTGACTGTATTTAGTGCGTCTCATAAAATACAGTGGAAAACTGCAACTCCTTGTGTTTTTAGTTAATGTTCTTACCTTTTGTCTTATTAATATAGATTACTTTGAGCATTATTTTTTCTCCTTTCTGGTGTTTCATAAGTAATAAAGATATGAATAATGGACGCATGTAATTTGGTGACCAAATTGATAAGATTTTGCCATTTTGAATAGGAGTAGTGTTAAATCTGATCAATCTGCACTGAGAGAGTTCTGTTTCAAGGCCCAACTACACTGACTGCTGGGAGTGTTGTTAGGAAACTTTTTTTTTTTTCATTCAAAATTAGGAACCTGGCATCATTCAAAATGCTTTAAATAATGACAAGTACATAAACAAGTGTTAAAATAAATGTTTATTGTGATGAATGAAGACCTAACTAAAACTTGAGCTTGAGAAAAAATGAACATTGATAAGGGGAGAGAGATAGTTGTTTGGCAGGAAGCAATCTTCGCAGATCACATGTCTTAATTCAGGGTTCAAACATTTCTTGTATTCCAAAACACTTGTAAACCAAATTGTATTTTCCCATAAAAAATAATGAAAACTCGAATTATTTGTTCCACAGCCCAAAAAAATAAATACAAAATTATTTAATACAAAATATAAAGTAAAAATAAAAAATAACCTTCACTTTACCTTTTAAAAAAAGTAAAAATAAATAACCTTCAGATAAGTATTTCCGTTTATGCGCACAGGCGTTGTGTACGTGTGTTTGTGTGCATACTAACGGAATCACTGCTGTAAAGTAAAAAAATAAAATAAATGAACCAGCATGTTATCTTTGAAAAGAATCACGACGGAGCAGAGTTTCTGTGTAGAGCAGAGAGTGTGTGTCTGTATGTGTGTGTGTGTGAAGCCCGAGGGGGGGGGGGGTGTAAAGGCAAGAGAGAGAGTGTTGGTGTGTGTGAGACACGGTGTCAAATTACACACACGCTCACACATAAGACTAATGACACGCTGAAACAGAGAGGTAGATGTTGATTATACCAGTGAGAGATGAGCACTAAGACCCAACAGGGGAGACGATTACCCACAATTCCGCAGCACAAGAGAGAGAAAAAACATTGGCTTAGTTGTGATCATGTGACGCTCGATCTCAAAACAAGAAGTGTGATACATGATGCGTGATACATGATACTCGGTACTCGTAATCCAAGACGCTCGTTTTTCAAGTCACAATTTTATAAAACTCTTTGCTCATCTTGCTTTAGCACTCGCAAACCGCATTACTCACAACCCGAGGTTCCACTGTATTTTTTTATTCCAAAAATGTTTTTGTTTCACTCATTGGAGAAATTTTAATTCAGTTTTATAAAATTTTATTTATATAATGCTTTTAACAATGCTCATTGTCACAAAAAAGTGGCCATTGTCAGGTTTCAAAGTGAACCAAAGGGTTATGTGATTATAACTGTATTGCACATGTCCCCTGTGTAGAGAAACCAGCTGTTATGATCTTCCAGTTATCCTTTGGATATAGATGTACCTTCCATTGCATAATTCTACCCATATTTATGTTGATTTTCTCTCTTGTTCAGACACGCACTATTAATAAATTTGTACGGTTTATTTTTCATTTGGTCTAATATTGGTGAGTTGGATATCCTGGTTAACAAAACTAGATTATACGTTCTAGCTGTCGGGGAAATATAATTTTTTTTCTCTTTTTTGGAAAATCAATTGCTTTACAAGTATACAGTAGACCTAATTGATCACAAATGTTAATATAGAGTAAGTCACTGTGAACTGATATGTGGGTTTGAATGTCTACCAATTTGAGATGTCCCATTTTGGAGGGGCACTGTGCGGGCTGTAGTGGTGGTACAGAGGTCAGGTGGGGCTCATTTGGTAGGTTAGGCTTCACCATTTTTAGCATCTATCATGAGTTGGACCAGTGAGCATCGGGGCTTAATTGTTCAAGTATATTATCAGAACAACCATTCTGAGATAGCAACGCAGAGAACGTTCCGGTTGTGTTCGGTCGAAATATACCAATCTGTACTAATGCTTGAACAACTAAACCTGTGTTTGTCTGTCGAGTCCAGTTTGCTGCTCAGATAACAACCCAAGTGTTTATAAAAGACCACTCAATGTCTCTTCCCTGAATGTTCACTGGTAATAGAGATATATATATACGTTTGTGCTTGTAGAAGTCTACCACCAGTTCTTTGGTCTTCCCTGTCTGGAGGCAGTCCTAAATCAGTCCTCTGTGTTCCCCAGCAAACTGAAGTGGATCCAAAGGTGAGTTCACCAGAGGTCAACAACGAGTAAGCAGCAGCCTCTCAAACATATTTATCAGGCGTAATATAAACATAAGCATTTACGCTGTGACTGATACCATACCACGACCTAAGCTCCACCCCAGGGAAGTAAATCAGAAATAAAATAATACCAATGTCATTTGCTTATAAAATTTTGGCACATCCTTTATATTTATAATGAATGAATGACAAAGGAGTGTCTAGGCTCTAATCTTGTTTATTTACGTTTATATTCTTATTTATGTGTGTATATGTATATTTTATGTTTTTATTTTGCACTTTAATTTCGCTTTACAATGTCTCATTGCTACAATGACAATAAAGATTCCGATTCCCCGATGCTACACAAAAACGAGAGATTTTTATCTTCGTGTCGGAATGCTATAAAACCCTGTGTGCAAGAATGACAACAACACGACCAATTAAACAAGCCACAAGTGTATTATACAAAAGATTTACATTACAGGCAATTGGGGATCACAAATAATAATAATAATAATAATAATAATAATAATAATAATAATAATAGTCTTATTTGTGATCCCCAATTGCCTGTAGTGTATGAGTGCGTGTTTTTGATTGTGTGAGGAAACCTGAGTTCCCAGAGGAAAGCCTCCAAACACAGGAAGAACATGTGAACTATACACACACACACACACACACACACACACACACACACACACACACACACACACACACTAGGCCCAAGGCAGGAATTGCACTATGCCACTTAGGCAATTTATACTTTTTTCTTTATTTACAATGTTTCTAATTTATTTCGATACTTTGTTCTTCCCGTTAAGCTGCTTTGCGACAATGACCACAAAATTGAATTGAATTGGTGTTACAAAAGAAGAACGAGTAAATACTGTTTAAAAATGCTGAATAAAGAGTAAAAGTGTTGGTGTAAGTCAAAGGCGTTGCATTCTGCAGTGTACTTCACAGGGTGCTGCTCACTGACTGCAGGGAATGTCAGTGAAGGGAGCGTCCCTCTACAAACCTCCAGCGTTCAGAAGAGCCTGAGACGTCACTTCTTCTGCACCTTACCATGGTAACATACGCGTCTCAGATAGCTTTTCGCACTACGCATATAAAATATTGGATATTTATTAAAACTGAGATTATTGTAAAACATGCCACTGAAACGTGTAGAATTTGTAAATAAATTTGTGATTAATAATAATTGATTAAAGAGGTTTTTTTTTTTTTTTTTTTACAGATTTCTAGTCTATACTGTATAATATGAAGGATTTCTTAATTAAATGAAAAAGTACATTTTTGTTTACTTTTATATGATGTCCTTGATAATAATGATAATAAATATATAATCCTTCTGCGAGCTCCATTCTGTTCATGCTCCAGCGAGACACGAGGACATTCTTCCTTCACTTTTCCGCTGAAGTAAAGACCTTTTGTCCTCTCGTTCCCAACCCCGTTTGCATTTCTCTTTGAACCGAACATTTTCATTCCGTGAGGTTTGGAATCACTTAACATGGCTGAACATCCCGTGAAGTATATTTGCAGGGGACTTCAGGCCGAACGCACCTATGGTGTAATTATGACGTCATTTCCAGACGCCGCTTTTGCTCGCGGGACGTCATTGTGATGAGGGACACGGCTAGACTAGATATTCTCCAGTTGCTGTTTGATGGTGTCAGTTAGATTTTGATACAGAAACTGAGAAGCCAAAAGTAAACCATGTGTTAACCGCATTATAGTGTTGGATCTCTTTATTTGTCTACAAGCACGCAACGCAGAAGAAAATCCACTACACTTTTCTCTTAAACTCAACTTCTGCCTGAACCGTGGCTCTACGTTCTCTCTACAGGTTATCTTTCCTCTGGAAGAGGGTCATTCTCGTAACAAATCATGTACAAATAGCAGTAGGCAGCAAGGAAAAATTGTTAGATGGTGTTCACCTGTGTGTACGTGTGTGTGTACACAGTGTGGATTTGAGGTCCCAAATGCTTCGGTATCTTGTTACAGACAGCAGGAGGGTGACGTGTCTTTGGGAAGTGTATATGATCATGCCGATCCTCTTGCGGATGCAACATGTGATGTAGATGTGCATGAGAGAGGGAAGAGAGACCCTGATGAATTTCTCAACTTTCCCCAGCTGTAGGTCTCGCAGTCAATCTGTTAATCCCCAGGTTTAGTGGGTCTGTGCTGGTGAAAACTGTGCTGGACACTGGACTTCTAGGGGAAGGGCTGAACACCTCTTCTCGAAATTATGTACTGTAATTTAAAAAAAATAGTTTAGTATTAACATCTAGTTAATCAATATAATGATTTTCCTCTTAACATTTTATAAAAGTTCTATGGCAGAGAAAGGAAAATCTGAGTTTTATATCTAACCGTTCTTCTACATCTAGGCATTTGGCAGACGCCCTTATCCAGAGCGACTTACATTTTTATCTCATTATACATCTGAGCTGTTGGGGTTAAGGGCCTTGCTCAAGGGTCCAACAGGGACAACTTGGTGGTGGTGGGACTTGAACCTGGGACCTTCCGAACCGCAGTCCAATGCCTTAACCACTGAGCGACCCTTGACCTTTCCTCAGCATTACAGACTCACACAGTCAGAGCAACAGCACACGTATTGCTTTACAGCCAGAGCAGGACAAAAGGTGAGAAGAACAGTGAACATGAAGTTCATTATTACAGTAATGATGGGGTTGCTGTATTGTCTGATTAGAAAAAAATGGGCTTTTTAACCCTAAAGCTCACACTGTGGAGAAGGGGAATACATATTTGAATCCTTTCTTTTATTTATTTACATATACAGTGGAACCTCGAATTGCAAGTAATGCGGTTTACGAATGTTCCGCAAGACGAGCAAAGATTTTTGCTATATTTTGACTTGGAAAATGAGCAAGTCTTGGTTTACGAGTACCGAGTATCATGTATAACGCATGCGCTTCTTGTTTTGACGCCGAGCGTCATGTGATCACACCTGAGCCAACCCTTGACACACACACTCTCACCTTTATGCGCACAGGTGTATGTGTATAAGGGTGAGAGATTTAAGGGTGTGAAATTAAGTGCGCGCACACACATAACGACAGGCTGATACAGAGGAGCAAATGGATCTCTCGGCTTCAGACACACACACACACACACACACACCGCCTGCGCGCATAAATGGAAACACTTATCTGTCAGGATGTATTTTTACTTTTTTTTTAAAGAGCCTGTGTGTTTAGTTAAAGAGCCAACTTGTAGCTTTCTTCCTGTGTTCAGAGTTTGGTTTGTTTAGTTTTCTTTATTATGGTCTGTTTTATTTAAAATAAAGGACTCTTTTTGTTTAAAAACCCGTCTGCGTCTATGTCTGCCCACTTAAGCCCATGGCAACGAGAACAGCCTGCAATACCATCAGGTTCATGACAGATCCTGTCTATTTATTCAAGTTCAAATCAACATGAATGCACTAAAACTGTGTGCAATGCACTATGTGCTACTGGAATGTAAAAATGTACATTAAAAAAAAAAAATCATTATTTATTAAAGAAAATAATGATTATAACAGTCTACTGCACACCAGCGCTGCTGACTGACATCGGTTTATGTTTGAATTTTATAGTCATTTATTTCAATTAATAAATCTACTATAAATTTAAAAAAAAAAATATATATATAAGATGACATACAGTAAAACCCTTTTGTGGATTTTCCAATTACACATGATAAAATTTAAAGTCTCACTGTGTTAATGTTTACTTTCGTTAAATTCGATGTAAATAGGAAATTACTCTTTTAAATTCTTTTAAATTAAATTCTTCTTATGCGTTTAATAAAAATTTTTGGCTTGAATTTATATTATACAGTATCATGTGCAGCTGCCGATGAACTGCAGCTCATTAATGCTTTAGAGAATTTACTAAGACCTGAGGCCTCAGTCTATGGTTATAGCGCCACTTAGTGACGTAAAGCCAGAAAACGCAAAACCCTAACAGTAGGAGTCCAATTCTGGCTGAGTAACATCATATACACACGTGGACAAAATTGTTGGTACCCTTCGGTCAATGAAAGAAAAACTCACAATGGTCACAGAAATAACTTTAATCTGACAAAAGTAATAATAAATAAGAATTCTATGAATGTTAACCAGTGAAAGTCAGACATTGCTTTTCAACCATGCTTCAACGGAATTATTTTAAAAAATGAACTCATGGAACAGGCCTGGACAAAAATGATGGCACCCCTAACTTAATAGTTTGTTGCACAGCCTTTTGAGGCAATCACTGCAATCAAACGATTCCTGTAACTGTCAATGAGACTTCTGCACCTCTCTGCAGGTATTTTGGCCCACTCCTCATGAGCAAGCTGCTCCAGTTGTTTCCGGTTTGAAGGGTGCCTTTTCAGACAGCATGTTTCAGCTCCTTCCAAAGATGCTCAATAGGATTGAGGTCAGGGCTCATAGAAGGCCACTTTAGAATAGTCCAATGTTTTCCTCTTAGCCATTCTTGGGTGTTTTTAGCTGTGTGTTTTTGGGTCATTGTCCTGTTGCAAGACCCATGACCTGCGACTGAGACCCAGCTTTCTGACACTGGCCAGCACATTTCTCTCTAGAATCCCTTGATAGTCTTGAGATTTCATTGTACCGTGCACAGATTCAAGACACCCTGTGCCAGATGCAGCAAAGCAGCCCCAGAACATAACAGAGCCTCCTCCATGTTTCACAGTAGGGACAGTGTTCTTTTCTTGATATGCTTCATTTTTCCGTCTGTGAACATAGAGCTGATGTGCCTTGGCAAAAAGTTCCATTTTTGTCTCATCTGTCCATAGGACATTCTCCCAGAAGCTTTGTGGCTTGTCAACATGTAGTTTGTCATATTCCAGTCTGGCTTTTTTATGATTTGTTTTCAACAATGGTGTCCTCCTTGGTCGTCTCCCATGTAGTCCACTTTGGCTCAAACAATGACGGATGGTGCGATCTGACACTGATGTTCCTTGAGCATGAAGTTCACCTTGGATCTCTTTAGAAGTCTTTCTGGGCTCTTTTGTTACCATTGGGATTATCCGTCTCTTTGATTTGTCATGAATTTTCCTCGTGCGTCCACGTCCAGGGAGGTTGGCTACAGTCCCATGGATCTTAGATTTCTGAATAATATGTGCAACTGTAGTCACAGGAACATCTAGCGGCTTGGAAATGGTCTTATAGCCTTTACCTTTAACATGCTTGTCTATAATTTTCTTTCGAATCTCCTGAGACAACTCTTCCTCTGGTCCATGTTGAGTGTGGTACATACCATGTCACCAAACAACACAGTGACGACCTGGAGCCCTATATATAGGCCCACTGACTGATTACAAGATTGTAGACGCCTGTGATGCTAATTAGTGGACACACCTTGAATTAACATGTCCCTTTGCTCACATTATTTTCAGTATTTTCTAGGGGTGCCATCATTTTTGTCCAGGCCTGTTCCATGAGTTCATTTTTTTTAATAATTCCGTTGAAGCATGGTTGAAAAGCAATGTCTGACTTTCATTGGTTAACATTCATAGAATTCTTATTTATTATTACTTTTGTCAGATTAAAGTTATTTCTGTGACCATTGTGAGTTTTTCTTTCATTGACCGAAGGGTACCAACAATTTTGTTCAATACGGCGCGTGCGCCCTGCCACCGTTTTAAACTCCTAAAATCTTACCTGCTATAATTAAAACATCTCTGTAATTTTACTTCTCTTAAACATGTACAAATCTGTGAAAAAAAGAAAACGTACCTGCGACGATGAGAGAGCGCTCGGCTGCTGATCGGCCATTTTGGCGCCGGTGGTTTAAAATGAATCGATCGAGCAAAGATTTTTTATACATTTTGACTTGAAAAATAAACAAGTCTTGGTTTACGAGTGCCAAGTATTATGTATCACGCATGCACTTCTTGTTTTGACACCGAGCATCACGTGATCACAACTGAGCCAATGATTTTTGTGGGTAATCATCTCTCCTGCTCGGTGTTAGTCCTTGCCCCTCACTGGTATGATCAACGTCTCCCTCTCTGTTTCTCACAGTGATACACAGTATGATATGAAGTGACATGCTTATATGACTGCTAATGACCTAAAAAAAAAAAAAGTTTTATTATGAAATAAGAGACCTTTTACAAATTAGAAATATACTACACTTGATCTTAGCCAAATTAGAAATATAAAAAAAAATATGGGGAAAAAAACCTTTATCTGGAAAAAATATATTTTTATTTACATTATGTACAAATAATAAAATAATAAAAAATAAAATCATAGAATAAACTATGAATATATAAAAAAAAATATATATATATATAATAATAAAATATAGAACAGTTGAAGTAGTTCATTGATCACTCAGGTTTGTTGACGGTGAGGTGATTGGTTGCTTTACATCTCAGTTCCCCCTCATGTTTGTGTTTCCTTCTGGCTCCTCCCTTTTAGTGATGATGTCATAGTTAGTCCTGCCGGAGTCCCTGCTTGCACTTTGCACTAATATACATTCACCTTATACATGTTGACTGTGACCAGACCTAACTGCCATCTCTCCTTATTTTCTGTTCTCTCCCTTTCTGCTCTCTCTCTCTCAGGGACTAGGGATGAGGAAACATGGAGCTGGAGCTAACTAAGACACAGAGGGGAACTAAAGACAGGGACTGGAGACTGGAGAGACAGGACTGGAGGCACAGAGCTAGACAGGAGACAGGGCTAGACAGGAGACAGGGCTAGACAGGAGACAGGGCTAGACAGGAGACAGGGCTAGACAGGAGACAGGGCTAGGGGCACAGAGACTGACAGGAACTAGACTAGCTGGGTTAGTGAGGTTAGTAGCTACATGTTGTACTGGGGACACTGGAGGCTGACCTAACCGGGTTAGTGGCAAATGGTGTTAGTACTGACCTAGGGGACCGGAAGACAAAAGGCAGGGCACACATGAGGCTATTCCAAACTAGCGGCTAACCTACTAGTGACCAGAACCACTAGCAGTCACTCCCACTAGAGATTAGCCTACTGGAGGCTAACCCTACTAGGGGCTAACCCTACTAGCCATCCAGGCCTACTAGCGGCTAACCCTGCTAATGGCTAAGCACTCATGTGGCTACACATACAAGGGAAAAGACCAGAAGGCAAAACAGTACTTACACAGGACACAGGAGGAGACACAGCCTAACTACACAGTGAACAAAGCAGCTCCATGAATCCACAGACACAAGGAACATCAAGAAAACAAAACTAGAGCCCTCTGAAAACTAAGGTTACAAAACATAAACCAAATATAAACTCAAAGTAACAAAAAGGAATGCCCACATGATGGTAATCCAAACAGACAAACAAACAATCACCAACAGACAATGAGACAATCACAAACAATGCTTGACCCAGTTTCCCAGAACAAACTGCTATTTATAGAAAGTTTTAATGAGCCACCTCAGTAAAGTCCACTATCAGCTCCTTTGTCTTGGTGAAGTTCACTAAGAGGGTGTTCCTCTGGCACCAGTTCTCCAGGTTTTTAATGTCCTCCAGATAGACCTTCTCACTGTTCTCAGTGATCACGCCCACCACAGCTGTTAAAGTACTAGAACTAGTGTGGCAAAGTTTCATTGAATTCTGTCCAGCCAGTTTTGCATGATGCTGTGACAAAATTGGCTGGACAGACATACAGATACACAGACAGAATTTTTTGTTAGACTGGAACACATATGAAACCTAAAGATATCATTGAAAGAGTTCTGACCGATTGTACAAACAAAACCTTTCTTTTATTTATATAGATTTAAGCAAACACAGAGCAATAACAGGTCAAAAACAGCTCGAATCGACAGCACAGAAACTTAAACAGATTAGAAACAGATGTGAGACTATAAACAAACTAATGTATGTAGCGTCCAAAGGGACCCGACACTTCACTCTCCCGTGGAGGCTGCATCTTCTGCACCTCCCCGCTCTCCTCACCCCCGAGCACTACCAACCCCTAGCACCGTGTGTGTGTGTGTGTGTGTGTGTGTGTGACGACCACGTGACCGCACAAAGTGAAACCAAAAGTAAAACAAATAAACATAAAAGAAGAGCACTGCATACCACCTCAGCGTGTCTGCTGTCGTCTGTGTTTTCCTGTATTACCTGGTCTCGCGGCACTACGCAACCCCGTCATGCTGGCGATCAGAGTGAACGCGCTACCCCTGGCCGGTGGGTCACTTAAGCTCCCAGTCACCAGCGCAACATGTGCTAACATTTAGATACCACCAGGCCTCGGCTTGTCGCCCTGGTATAGGTGAAGAAAAGAGAGAAGAGAAAAATGAGAAAAGAAAAGTGAAAAAATGAAGAAAAGAGAAAACCGAGGGGAAAAAAGATCAAAGGAAAAATAAATAAATAAATAAATAAATAGGAGGAGAACCTGAGCACGAGCTTGGAAAGACTTTAGTTGGAGTAAAAAAAACAGAAGTTGGGCGGTATGCGCGGACATAAGAGTGACTGTGGACTTGTTTTCTCATGTGCTGTGGATGGTGGTGGCGCGTTAGTGAGTGAGAAACCCTAATTATTTTGAAAACAATGGATGTTTTGTCCTTGTCTTTGGATGTTTTTCTCCTTGTCTTTGGATGTTTTGTCCTTGTCTTTATGGATATTAGTCAGTTCATATCAACTAACTTAAAAATAAATGAATATAAAATATTTATATTTGTTTATATTGTTTATATAAATATTGTTTTTATTTAAAAATGTAAAAAATGCAAATGATTGTGTTTCTATTACATCTATTTATTATAGCATACTGTATATGATGATCATGCCAGTGAGTGTTAAAAACAGTGACGATAATAGAGGAGGCAATTTTACACCATTGCTCACATGGACAGATGAATATTAATAGTAAAGTGAAAACATTAAACATCTTGTTTCTGCGTACATCTGTTCATACTGTGACACTAGCATGTCTCATGTTGTTTCTCTGCTGGAGACTAAACTGGACACATGAATTTATTCAGCATCCTGGATTGCATTGTAAACCTGGTCTTCAACATAGTCGTTGGCGAAACTAATAATGCTGGTCACTGCCATGAGAATCAGAATATCTGTGTTCATGTCGTTAGTAATCTGCTCGGAGTAGTTATGCAGAGGAAAGATGTAGTTCATCGGGACTCCCAGTCTATGACTGCACGCTTCCATCTAAGAACAACAGAGACGATATAGAATAAGATTGTATTTCTCTGGTGACGGGAAAGAAACAAGCAGTAAATAAAGGGAGGAAGAGATGGATGTTGGAGGTATTTTCACCTTCTCTTTAATTTTTTTGCTGTTGTAGATCTTGCTGAGGTCCTGTTTGGCCAGAGGGCAAGCTTTATCAACCATCGGCATGATGACGACTTGAGGAATCCCTGGTAAGCCACCAGAAACACAAATGTTTGCTAATGTCACTCAGGACAGAACTGATGACTGCAGTGATTACTGTAATATCACACAGCAGTGATACTGGATTTTTATTGGCTTTTTGGATGAAAACTTACCCAACTCACTAGCTTTTTTGCGAACATCTCTCATTTTTTTGATGGCTTCATCAGGGATGAGAGAGATTTTGTCGGCTGGAAGAACACTCACCAGACAGTGCACTCTGTCTTTCAGACCGGGGTTACTCATGTATTTGGGGTCAGTTTCAGCAATTGGACTAAGAGGATTAAACTGAAGGGAAAAAAAATTAATGAATTAAATGAATACATTTAAGATAAATGAAAAGTTTAAGCATCACTATTCATCTAGTATCAGGCGACTGTTTAAGTCGTGTCCGAATCTTCGTGAACTCATGGACAATAACGTGCCAGGTCTTTCTAGATGATCTCAATTGGACATGCAAACTCCATGCACACAGACCTGATGTAGGAATCAAACCCAGGATCTGAAGGGGCAAGGTTACAGTGCTAAGCCACCATGCCACCTTACTGTTCAGAAAAATGTTTATAAAAAACTATTTTTCCATTGTCGTTGAATGGTTTCATCCTGGAGTTAATTCTGTTTTTGTGTGTGCTTGTTTAATAGTGAATTAATGAGTAGTTAATTCTCACTTGTGTAAAGAATAAATCACCTTCTCATTTCAGCTGGCCGATCCACATGGCATGGTGAATATCAGTTTACACATCACCAACCTTTATATTTCATTTAGTCTGAATGGTCAATCAGTGTGTAGACAATACTAAGCTAGGACTCATGATAAAACTTTCATGCCCGTCTTTCCATCTTTCCAGTACACCACAACATCCTTAGAAGAGAGTCTGTTATGCCTTACTATGCTTTCGGAATATGACCAATTTATTTACCCCCATAATTTCCGGGTGCTGCATATGTAGACCTGGAAAACAGTAATGCCTTACTATCTGGATGCTCTACTAGGTGAATAAAGAAGCTCCAGTGAGTCCAGAATCTACCCAAAACACTGCATTTAGTTTTGTTTTCTTTATTTTCCACCTTTCAGTGCGTACAAAATAACTATAAAGATTTCTTTCATTCTTTGATAGAATAGAAAAAATTCCCTTAATTTATTAAATGATAGTCATGAACTTACAGCGTAGCCATCGTTAATATGCCCCTGTAATATTTTGATCATATCTTCAGTGTGCACTCCTCTTGAATCTTCCGGCTCCAGACCCATGATATCAGACAGGACAAATGGATAGAAAGATCCAGGCTCGTTTTTCTTCAGCCTGTAATGTTTAAGCTGAAAACACAAAACATATTTTCACATACAGTATTTATTAAAACAGATAAAATACATAAAAGTATACATTTTAGTCATTTATATAGTACAGTTATGTGCAGAATAATACAATGTTTAAAGAAAACACTACATTTGTTACTATATTAGATAAGCCAAAAAATTCTCAGATACCCTGTAAACCTGAGGAAATGCTGTCTAGGATTAAAGCCATTACAGAAGATATTCTGTTGGTTACCTTTAAAGTGAAACTCTGACTTGGACCAGCTGTTGAATCTGCCAGTGCAATAGAGGTGTTACGTCCTTGAAGGACACTGTTGATGGAGTTAACAAAGGTCGATTTTCCTGCTCCAATTGGACCATGAAGCAGAATCTTAAGCTCAGTCACATCTGCAGCCCTCAGCTGGAAATTCTTCACTGTATTCAACATCTGTCCTTTGGTATCTTCACTATTTAAGAGGTAAACCAAAAGATTCCGGTATTTACAAGATCTACCTACTAAATACAGCTTTTAACACACACCAATATCATGCTTTGTGCAATTTACAGGATGTTACCTCCACGTCACTGGCCGCCATGGGGCATCAAAGTCTGTTGTTTAAAAAAGATGAATTCCAACATTATAAGAAATTTTCTTTGACAATCAAGTGTTTATTTCTGTGGCTTGAATATTAGACTCCGGCAGTAACGTACCAGGTTCTGGGGTTGGGACTTCAGTTTGTTTTGAGCCCATGAAAGAATGTAGAATCTTAAAAAACTGTAACAGCAATATTAAAGTGCCATAAATGTAAATGCATACCATTGCTGATCTGAATTAAAGAATGTGACGGTTTACATCAGTTAGACAGCCATGTGTTCTTACCCAACTCATGTCGCTGGTCTCTGTGAGCTGCACCTCAGATGTGTTGTTGTGTTAGTTCTGTGTAGAGATGTGTCCTGAATTAACTTGTATAAATACATACAGGAAATCACACCTTTATATACCATACTGTATGTCACCTCTATTCACTTGTACAGTGAATTATTCATCATCAGGAACCTGTTGCACATCTATCAGGAACAATTCAGTGAAGCGCCACTAGAGGACGCAGTCACCGGAATTCGGTACAGATACTTCCTCAGTCTGCCTTTCTGGTACTTCTGAGTTGTTGTTCCGAACTATGTTTGACTCCTGATTTCTCCTAACATGTTTGATTAGCCCCTCTGTGTTTATTAATGACTCTATTGTTTCACTTCTCCTGCATCACTTCCTCTCTTTATATCTTTTTTCTGGCTTCGTTTATTCTGTACGTAATGTATTTGTGTCAGTAACAGAAGTTAAGGACATGTAGACGCAGAGTAAAATATAAATAAATTTGCGTTACTGTTGAATTATGTTTATCGCGAATTCATTGCCGCGACGCCCAGTCTGCTCCTCAGCTCTGTTCATTTCAAGCTCAATGAAACTTGTGTGGGTGACGCTGTGGTTTCCTTTGCAGCAACAAATGCTTTCTTTTGCTTTCTTTTGGCTACATCCTGACTGTTGATATTTCCGTTGTACAGTCACGCTTATCTAGTTTAAAATCGCAGCTTCAGGTGAAGAAGAGTGTCGTGTAAAGTCACTATGAGTTATGATAAACTAGAACATTGATTTAGCTATGCTTGTCTTTCACATGTATATACAACATGGATATATACAAAGCTAGGCTTTAGACTTTATAGATGTTTTCTTTACAAATGTATGTTTGTCCCCGATTGTGTCTTTAACGACTTCCGACCTCTTTCATATCATCTAACCAGCTTTCATATTGCTTTTTAGAATGATTTTATCTATATGTAAATAAATTACAGAAAGTCTTTTATAATTATTATTTGCCTTCTCAACTAAGGTGAGCTTTAGGATTAAAAAGCTAATTTTTCTCATCATAAAATATATAGCGAGCCCCTCATTTTTGTAATAACAGAGAAAAAACAATATACTGTTCACTGTTTAAGAAGTCTTGCTCACCTCTTGTCCTGCTCTGGCTGTGAAGCTGTACATGTATGCTTATGCTCTGGCTGTGTGAGTCTGTACTGCTGAAGAAGGGTTAGATATACAACTTCGATTTTCCTTTCACTTTCATGGCAGTGCTGCTCTTGTGTAACATAGCGGTAAAGTGACGGCTTTACTTTTGACTGTTATAGAATGTTAAAAGGGAAATCAATATATTGACTTATGTTAATACTAAACTTTTTTTTTTGTTTGTTTTTTACTGAAGCCTCCCCGTAGAGTATATTATTTAAAGTAGAGGTGTTCCGACTTTCTCCTAGAGGGCCAGTTTCCAGGGACACTGATGACACCCTCTCTCCGATGAACACCAATGGCTCCTCTGTGAAAATCGTCAACAGCACCAAATTTCTTGGTGTCCACATCCGGAGGAGTATTTTACCTGGTTCCTCAACACCAGATAAGCTCTTTGAACAAGAAATCCCAGCAGCGTCTCTTCTTCCTGAGAAGGCTGAGGAGCTTCTATCACCATAGAGGGACTATCAAGAGCCTCCTGAGCTGCTGCATCATTGTCTGGTTTGGGAATTGTGCCCCCTTGAACTGTAAGACTCTAGAGTGGAAAACGAGAACAGCCGAGAAGATCATTGGGGTCTCTCTTCTATCATGGACATCTACACTACATGCTGATGTGATCTTCACCACCAGATCAGACACACCCCTCTCATCCACTTTTCACCCTCCTGCCATCTGGAAAAACTGTAGCGAAGCATTCAGGCCCACACATGCAGACTGTGTAACAGTTACCTGGACTGGTACACACACACAAATGAACAGCATCTAGCATTTTTGTCTTGAACAATTGTTTTTTGCACAGTAGTCACTGCTGCTATTTGCACAAGAAAGTAGTCTTAGCTGCTATTACAACACAAAATGTTTACTGCATTTACTATCTTGTGTACAATTTATTCCAATTTATATGTATCCCGCCCTCGATCCCTGAGAGATGGTGGGACGAGGCGAGCAGTGCTGGAGGATCGGAGGGATTGTGGTGCAGTGCATGGTGGGATTAGAGCAGAGAGGTAGGTGGGCGCTGGGTCATTTTTTACTTTGTAGGCGAGGATCAGGTTTTGAATTTGAATTCAGTGCAAAATAGGGGTTAAAGTCTCCTACTATCACCACTTTGTCAGAATTAATCAATAGATCTGACAGTAGATGTCCAGCGTAGGACCCCGGTGGTCTATACACAGTGGCCATTGCAAAATATAGCAGGAATTTATCATGGATGTCAGTGAGTGCAACATTAATGCATGTGGAATGAGTTAAACCTGGGCGCGGTTTTCTGGGTAACAGTAAGTAAATTGTTGTAGATAGTTGCAACACCCACTCAACAAGCAGTTTGACGGGGTGCTTGCTTAAAAGTTACCCTAACGGTGTAGACCCATTCAGACCAATATATTCGTTCGGTCGAAGCATGTTTTGAATTGTGCTCAGTAGCATTAACTGGGTGGCACGGTGGTGTAGTGGTTAGCACTGTAAACGTGCACCTCCAGGGTCCAGGTTCGATTCCTGGCAAGGTTCGATTCCCATCTCTGCATGCATGGAGGTTGTATGTTATTCCCAAAAAGAAAAGTTCAGTGGGGGTACTTATTGACTTTAAAAAAGCTTTTTACACAATAAATCATGAAATATTACTTGACAGACTGAAAATGTATGGAATTCTATGGGTTGTATTTGATTGGGTGAGAAATTATTTAACAACAGTTTGTGAAGATGAGAGAGCTCCATTCTAAGTTTGGAAATTCTGATCGGGGTCCCCCAGGGGTCAGTACTGGGTTCAAAATTATTTATTTTATGTATCAATGACATACAGTATGTGAAGTATCTGATTTAATGAATTTGCATTATTTGCTGATGACAAACATTTGAGCTACTTTTTGATCACTTTAGGAATCAAAATAAAAAAAATAGTTTGAAATAAAGTTTTTGGATGTGATAATAGATGACAAAATCAGCTGGAAACCTCAGAATAAACTGTCAAAAATTATCTCTACTCTGGCTGAAATAAAACACTTTTTGAATCAGAAGTTCCTCCACACATTGTATTGCTTACTTACTGTATTTTGCCATACTTAAATTATTGTGTTGGAAACGGGGGAAACACATACAAAAGTTCACTATAACCCCTGTTTATACTTAAAGTTTAAACATTCACAAATGAGACATGAGAAGTGTTTAGAATGTAAAATTTTATGACCACACCAACTCACTATTTGACCTGGTGGAATTCAGAACTATAATAAATGTGTATAAAGCTAGGAATAACATGTTACCTGAAAACATGAAGAAAAGGTTTTTGGAGGGAGAAAAGTCTTATAATTAAAGAGGCAAATTTAATCCTTAAATTTAACAGTGCATAGTATCCATACAACACTTAAATGCTTTTGCATATCTGGAGTGAAATTGTGGAACAGATTAGGTGAGAATTTAAAACAAGTATCAAATATGAAAGAGTTAAAAAATGAATATATAAAGATAATTCTTACAGAGAACAGGAATGAGGAGGGGCAGCTTCATCATACTGTATAGGACTGTGTTTGTGTATATTATATGGTGCAAACAAGTTAGATTAAATAGCAAAGGTGGAATGTAAATTTATGAATAAGGGTATGTGGGAGTGTATGTGTACAGTATTTGTGTGTATGTGTGTGTATATATATATATATATATATATATATATATACAAAAGTCCAAATAAAACACAGAAACATGTTCTTGGGCGCACAGCACCTCCAGGGGTTATATTATTTTCTGTTTTTGATCTGAAATAAATGAAAGCTCTTGTGCTGTGGATCGTGGTGGTGCTTTAATCGGTGAGAAACCCAAATTGTTTTGGAAACTCAATCTGGAAAACCCTCTTAGAGCTAATATGCTTCTGGCATACAGTAGTATTCTTTTAACTTTATGTTCTGTGTCTTGCAGCCTGGATGTTTTGTCCTTGTCTTTATGCATATTAGTTAGTTTATGTCAATTAACTTAAAAATTAATAAATATATATTTTTAATTGTTTACTCTATAATAAAAATTGTATAAATACAAATGATTGCGCCTCTGTTACTGTAAGGGACCACCCCTAGAGGGCACTGTGTGCCTGATAAGTTTGTGTTTGTAGTTTTGTGTTTAGATACTCAGTTTCCCAGAAGGCATCTCGGTCAGGTGATGGGGAAGCTCAACGGAACCGAGGTGGCTCAATTAAACCTTCTATAAATAGCTGTTTGTTCTGGGAAACTGGGTCGAGCATTAATTATGTCATGTAGGTGTTTGTTTTGGTTTAAGTTATGGTCTATAATCTCTGTATTAAGTAGGCTCTAGTTTTGTTATATTTATGTTCATTGTGAGTTTGTGTTGTGGAGCTGTTTGTGTAAGTGCTATCTCCAGTGTTTGTTTGCCTCTTTTTTAAGGTCCTGTATGTTTAGCTCCTTGCCTGTTTAGACTATTTGTATGTTTAGCCACATGAGTGCGTAGCCACTAGTAGGTGTAGCCCCTAGTATGGTTTAGCCTCTTGTGTGTGTTTAGCCTTTTGTGTGTTTCTTTCCCATGTAGGTTCAGCTACTAATCCGGTTAGATACTAACACTATTAGGTACAAACCCGATTAGGTCATCATCCACCTCGACAATACCCAGAATACATACTAATCCAACTAAATACTAACACGCTCAGCTGTTGGTCTCGTCTGGTCTCGTCTCTGTTGTCTTATCATTGTTTAGGTTCTGCTTCATATAAGCCTGCGTTTACCCATGTTAAGAGTTTGAGTTTTGTTTTAGTTCCTTTAGCCTTGTTTGTTTTGTTTAAATAAAATACTTTGTTTAAAGAACCCTCTGCGCCTATGCCTGCCCTTTTTTAGCCCACAGCAACATCATCCTGAAATACCATCCAGTTCATGACATTTACATCTGTTTATTTATTTTTATATATATATATATATATATATATATATATATATATATATATATATATATATATGTGTGTGTATGTTAATCATGCCAGTGAGTGTTAAAAACAGTGACAAATAGAGAAGGAACTTTTACACTATTATTCACGTGGATAGATAAATATTTAAAGTAAAGTGAAAACATTAAACATCTTGTTTCTCCATACAGTGGCGAAATGTTTTGAGAATTACATAAATATTGGAAATTGGAAAAGTTGCTGCTTAAGTTTTTATAATAGCAATTGGCATATACTCCAGAATGTTATGAAGATGATCAGATGAATTGCATAGTCCTTCTCTGACATGAAAAAAACTTTCCACTGCATTTCATTGCTGTCATTAAAGGAGCTGCTGAGATCATTTCAGTAATCGTCTTGTTAACTCAGGTGAGAATGTTGACGAGCACAAGGCTGGAGATCATTATGTCAGGCTGATTGGGTTAGAATGGCAGACTTGACATGTTAAAAGGAGGGTGATGCTTGAAATCATTGTTCTTTCATTGTTAACCTGGTGACCTGCAAAGAAACGTGAGCAGCCATCATTGTGTTGCATAAAAATGGCTTCACAGGCAAGAATATTGTGGCTACTGAGATTGTACCTAAATCAACTATTTATAGGATCATCAAGAACTTCAAGGAAAGAGGTTCAATTCTTGTTAAGGCTTCAGGGCGTCCAAGAAAGTCCAGCAAGCGCCAGGATCGTCTCCTAAAGAGGATTCAGCTGCGGGATCGGAGTGCCACCAGTGCAGAGCTGCTCAGGAATGGCAGCAGGCAGGTGTGAGCGCATCTGGTCAGTGCACAGTGAGGCCAAGACTTTTGGAAGATGGCCTGGTGTCAAGAAGGGCAGCAAAGAAGCCACTTCGCTCCAAAAAAAAACATCAGGGACAGATTGATCTTCTGCAAAAAGTATGGCGAATGGACTGCTGAGGACTGGGGCAAAGTCATATTCTCGGATGAAGCCTCTTTCCGATTGTTTGGGGCATCTGGAAAAAGGCTCGTCCGGAGAAGAAGAGGTGATGCTACCATCAGTCCTGTGTCATGCCAACAGTAAAGCGTCCTGAGACCATTCATGTGTGGGGTTGCTTCTCATCCAAGGGAGCGGGCTCACTCACAATTTTGCCCAAAAACACAGCCATGAATAAAGAATGGTACCAAAACACCCTCCAACAGCAACTTCTTTCAACAATCCAACAACAGTTTGGTGAAGAACAATGCATTTTCCAGCACGATGGAGCATCGAGCCATAAGGCAAAAGTGAGAACTAAGTGGCTCGGGGACCAAAACGTTGAAATTTTGGGTCCATGGCCTGGAAACTCCCCAGATCTTAATCCCATTGAGAACTTGTGGTCAATCCTCAAGAGGCGGGTGGGCAAACAAAAACCCAGTAATTCTGACAAACTCCAAGAAGTGATTATGAAAGAATGGGTTGCTATCAGTCAGGATTTGGGCCAGAAGTTGATTGAGAGCAGCCCAGTCGAATTGCAGAGGTCCTGAAAAAGAAGCGCCAACACTGCAAATACTGACTCTTTAATAAATGTCATGTAATTGTCGATAAAAGCCTTTGAAACTTAAGTGCTTGTAATTATATTTCAGTACATCCCAGAGACAACTGAAACAAGGATCTAAAAGCAGTTTAGCAGCAAACTTTGTGCAAACTAATATTTGTGTCATTCTCAAAACTTTTGGCCACGACTGTAGATAGTTGGGTCCGCAACTATCTTTTCCAGAATCTTAGAGATAAAGAGAAGGTTTGATATCGGCCTGTAATTGGACAGCTGACCAGGGTCGAGGTCAGACTTCTTAATTATCGGTTTAATAAATGCTAATTTAAAAGATTTTTGGAACATGCCTGATGCTGATTGAAGAATTAATTATTTTCAACAGAGGTTCTGTTATTTCTGGCGATATCTGTTTGAGAAAATGTCAGTATGGGATCTAATATCCAGGTCGATGAATTTGCAGAAGAGATGAGTGAAATTAATTCATTCTCTTCAGGTGGAGTAAAGTATTCTAGGTTCCGATCTGACATGGTTAGTTTAACATCTGCATCAATTACATTGTCCAGTTTCAAAGCCTCAATCTCATGCCTAATGTTTACCATTTTATTGTTAATGAAGTTCATGAAGTCCTCACTACTGTATGTTGTTGTGGAGATTTCTTCATTGGTCTTATTTGTGGTTAATTTGGCTATGGTATTAAATAAAAATCTAGGATTATTTTTGTTATTTTCTATAAGAGTGAAGAAATAAGTTGATAGATTTGTAGCTACACTTATGTTGCTATAGAGAACTTCAAATGCATTAAATTCGTGTCCGTGTTTTTGAACAATAGACAGATTATTGTTATAAATAACTGCGACTCCTCCTACCTCTACCAGCCGAGGCTGGTGTATGTAGCTGTATCCAGGAGGACTAGCTTCATTTAAAGCTAAATACTTGTCCTGTTTAATCCAGGTTTCTGTTAAACAGAGTATATCAAACTCCTGGTCTGTGATAATTTCATTAATAATAAATAGATATTCTTGTCCATGCCAGGACACCACAGGTGCAGACAGAGAAACTCATGGGTTCTTGCTACAGCAGGGTTCGCCATGAAGGGGGAAGAGAGTCTGTGGGTGGATGGAGGCTGGAACATATAATTTTTCTGGAAATATTCCCCTAGGATCTGGTTCTTATTGTTGTGTCCGCCTGATTTCCTGTTTGATCACCCAGCATACTGAAACTAGGATGCGGGGAACTGGGATGATGCTTTACTTGGTTGGGTCCTTCATAGGAAATATTCAACCTATTTGACAATCAATGTACTCCACATGATGATGGTGATGATCGATTCTTCCAATGCAAGCCAGGAGCTCCCAGTAATTTCTTTCTGATGGGGTCAAATGGTGCACACGGAAAAAAAGAGATGTTGTTTCTTGACCTCTCCTGAGGCCTGGCGGAATATTCCCTCAGTACATACCCCAACATCGGACATGTCCACCTTCAAAACAAACTGCCCCTTTGGATTTGGTATTAGCAAGATGCTATGGTCAGTTTGGCCGTATGGTATATGGTACATATGGTATAATAAACCTTCTTGGTCTGGTAATCAATGCATGGGACAGCGTTCACTATCTTTTTTCTTCACAAAGAAGAGCCCCATCTTTCCAGGGGATGTGGAAGGCTCGACCGCCCGTGACCTTAAAACTTTAAAAACAATTAACAAGCAATAAATAGTGGAATAAAATAAGAATAAGAGAAGAAAATATAAAAATATTTTAAAAATATATAAAAACTTAGCTATACAAATGTAGACAAAAATGGCAATACATTTAAATGGAAATGTCCAGTAAATGTGCAAATGTGCAATGTCCATGAGTGTACAGATGACTAATGTTCATAAGTGTCCATTACTTTGCAGTGTGCAAAAATGCAAAGATGATTAGTCCTATGTAGTGTTCATAACTGTGCATTGTGCAAAAATGCAGAGATTATTTAGTCCTGTGAAGTGATTGGGTTAAGAAACCGTATCTCCTGCGGGAAGAAGCTCCTCCTCAGTCTTTCTGTATTGGCCTTCAGGGGGCAGAAGCGATTTCTTAACTGCAACAGAGAGAACAGTCCATTGCTGGGGTGGCTGAGGCCCTTCACAATCTCCCTGGACTTGGTCCAGCATCGCTTCCTGTATATTGAGTGCAGGTCAGGGAGCTCGATGCGGATGATGCGCTCAGCTGATCGCACCACCCTCTGTAGGGTCCGTATGTCGTGCATGGTGCTATTCCCGAAGGAGGTCATGATGTATCCTTTCAGGATGCTCTCTATGGTGCAAGAGTAAAATTTCCTGAGCACCTTGGAGGGCAGTCTAAAGTCTCCCAAGCGCCTGAGGTGGTAGAGACGCTGCCGGGCCTTTTTCACCACGGTGTTGATGTGACAGGACCATGACAGGGCCTGCATGATGTGACTGCCAAGGTATTTGAAGCTTTTCACTCTCTCCACTGGGCTCCTGTTGATGGGGGGTCTGGTAGTTCCTTTCCTGCTTAGTGCTGAAGTCCACGATCAAATCCTTTGTCTTACTGACGTGTAGAAGGAGGTTGTTCCTCTGGCATCAGTTCTCCAGATTCCCAATCTCCTTCCGGTAGGCCGAACTATTGTTGTCAGAGATCAGGCCCACCACGACGGTGTCGTCAGCAAACGTAATGATGGTGGTGGAGCTGGTAGTGGCCACACAGTCGTATGTGTAAAAGAGTACAGCAGGGGGGCCAGAACACAACCCTGGGGGGCTCCAGTGCTGAGAGTGAGGGAGGCTGAAACACGTCCACCCATCCTTACTGCTTGTGGTCTGCCAGTTAGGAAATTAGAGATCCTGAGATGAGTCCCAGGTGCTCCAGCTTGGTGGCGAGTGTGGAGGAAATTGTGGTATTAAATGCTGAGGTGTAGTCAATGCAGAGCATTTTAACAATTTCCCCTTCTAGTGTCAAGGTTAGTGAGTCATGTGTGGAGGAGGTGAGAGATGGCATCATCTGTAGAAAGTTTTGAATGGTAAGAAAACTGTAGTGGATCGCGTGTGTCCAGTAGTGAGGAAATAAGTCTCACCAGCTGCTCAAAGAACTTCATCACTAATGAGGTGAGGGCTACAGGTCGATATCATTGAGGGAAGCAAGATGAGGTTTCTTCGGAACAGGAACAATGATGGACTCTTTGAAGCATGTGGGGATCACCAACTGAGATAAGAAGAGGTTGAATATGTTTGTGAACACAGGTGCTAGCTGATTTGGTCCTGCTGCTTTCCTGGTGTTCACTCTCCTGAAGGCTCTCCACACGTCATGCTCAGAAATGCTGAATGCATTTCCGGTGCTGGCCAGGGTCTGCAGCCATTAGCGCCGCTACCATTGGCATCACTAGTGTCTTTACCTGCAGCCTCGAGGCAAGCATAGAACGTGTTCTTAGTCCCTGTCACAGTCACTCTGTTGGAGCTAGTTTCCTTCCGTAGCGCTACTTTGCCTTCTTCACCGCTTTCTGGTCGTTATATGATGCAGCCTTGTACAAGTCCATATGACCCGTTGCAAGTCAGGCATTATAAGCAGCGGTGCGAGATCTCAGAGCGCCGCGGATGGTTTTATCTACCCACAGCTTCTGATTGGGAAATGTTCTGATGTTCATTTTTTGTATGGTATCATCTGCAAGTTTTCTTACGAATCCCACAACCTAGGGTTGAGATTACAGTAAAGAACCGCTACTTGCTTCCCCTCATGCCCACTGCATTTGACTTACTCCAGGATGCCCACCTATTTTCCAAGTTAGACCTAAGAAATGCTTACCACCTGGTCAGGATGAGAGAAGGTGATGAGTGGAAGACCGCATTCAACACCCTCACTGGTCATTATGAGTACCTGGTGGTTCCAGTTTAACCAATGCACCGGTGGTCTTGCAAGCGCTTATTTAATGATGTTCTTAGAGACTTTCTCAATGTCTTTGTGTTCGCTTACCTTGACGACATCCTGATCTTCTGACGCTCCCTAGAGGAACATAAGCACCACCTGCGTCAGGTCCTTCCAAGTCTGCTGGAGAATAGACTCTATGTTAAGGCTAAAAAATGTGAGTTTCACCATGAATCCACCTCCTTTCTGGGGTATGCCATCTCATCATCAGACATCCAGATGGATCCAGTCAAGATAAGGGCCATGACAGATTGGCCAACACTATCATCAAGGCAGGAACTTCAGAGCTTTTTGGGCTTTACCAACTTCTATCAATGTTTTATCCATGACTTTAGCATTTTTGTGGCCCCACTTACATCTCTTACATCCACCAAGGTTCCTTTTTGATGGAACCCTGTGGCTGAGGAGGCATTCAAGTGACTCAAGTGGCACTTCACCACAGCAGCCATCCTCACCTTCCCTGATCCTTCTCTCCAATTCAGTCCAAGTCGATGCATCTGAGACAGGAGTGGGAGCCGTGCTCTCCCAAAAATAACAGAAGGACAACAAAGTTCACCTATGCTCATTCTTTTCTCGTCGGCTGACGCTCCCTGAACATGACATCTATGACGTCGAGGATCATGAGTTGCTGACAGTTAAGCTAGCCCTGGAAGAATGGAGACACTGGTTGGAAGGAGCTGAACACCCGTTTATTGTTTGGACTGATCACAAAAACCTAGAATATCTCAAGTCAGCCTAAAGACTCAACTCACGTCAAGCACGCTGGTCACTTTTTTTTTCATGGTTCAACTTCACGCTGTCATACAACCCAGGATCCAAGAATACTAAGCCTGAGCCCTCTCCCGACAGTTCCCCGCACCTCAGGATGCGTCCACTAGGGAAACTATCCTCCCACCCCAGTGCCTTGTAGCTGTAACTCGGCTGGATGTGGAAAACCTGGTTCTGCAATCCCTTGAACAGGTGCCAGACCACAGTAATGTCCCATCTGGGCTACTTTTTGTCCTAGTTTCTGTTCGCTCCCAAGTCTTAGAATGGGGCCACAGCTCTAGGCTAATCTGTCACCCGGGGGCAACCTGCACCCTCTCATTACTTAATCAAAGTTTCTGGTGGCCAACTATCAAGGAGGATGTCAAAGGCTTTGTGGCATCCTGTTATGTCTGTGTCAGGAATAAAACAACAAACCTTTCTACCAAGGAACTCCTCAGGCCCCTCCCCATCCCCCATTGACTCCAGTCTAACATCTCACTTGAGTTCATAACTGGGTTGCCACCATCTGACAATAATACCTTTATTCTGACAGTGGTCGACTGGTTCTCTAAGTCTGCCCATTTTATCCCCTTACCCAAGCTTCCATCTGCCAAGGAGACAGCTGAACTCCTCATCTCCCATGACAAACTGAGCGCATAAATCAGGAGCTAAAAAAATCTGAGGTTTATGACCTCATGGGACTTCTTGGAGCCGTTTTCTCCCTTGGATTGAGTATGTCCATAACTCTCTCCCCACTTCATCCACAGGCGTGTCACCATTCAGTGCTGTCTCGGCTATCAACCTCCACTGTTCCCCACCCAGGAGGATGACTCTGCTGTCCCTTCAGCTCAAGCCTTCACCCGTCGCTGTAAGAGGACATGGCAATGGGCGCCTAAGTTCCTAATTTCATCGGTCCATTTAGAATCTCTCGAGTCATTAATCCATGCTCAGTCAGACTATCCCTGCCATTATCCATGCGCCGAATTAATCCCATGTTCCACGTATCCCATTTCCACCGTCTGGTCCCATGTCCCTTGTTTCCACCTTCCCCTTATCCACCTCAACTTATAGTCAGTGGCGGAGCCTACACCGTCCAGAGACTCCAAGTCCCGCCAGCATGGACGTGGCCTACAGTACCTGGTGGACTGGGAGGATTATGGACCCAAGGAGAGATTTTGGGTACCAGCCAGGTTCATCTTGGATCAGGCTTTGATCATAGAGTTTCACAATCTCCACCCCGAGGCACCCTCAACAACACCAGGTGTCGTTCATAGAGGGGGGGGGGGGGTACTGTCACAGCACACCAGATCATGCCCACATCTCAAGTAAGTCATGATCAGCTGCACACTCCTGCTCCATCCCGCTCCTTGCTTTTCACCGCCTCATTTATCTCTCCAAACACACCTGTTCTAAATTCTATATTGTCACAGCTCTCCATTTAACACGCCTTAAGACAACAGGTCTCTGCCAGATTATTGTGTGCTATCCATGCCCAGTATTCCAGCGTTTCTTTCTGCTTTAACCTTCCGGATCTTGGTCACATTTTGTTTCCACAACCACGACTCTCTCACGTTACGGATTTCCTACCTTCCCAGATTTACTGTTGCTGACATTTGGATTTGTTTTTCGACCACGAGTTTTGATTACAGACTTTTCTCAACTCCCCAGTACTGATCCCTGCCTGCTGTTCGTCCACGAGCTATTTAAATCCAACTCCACGCTTCTGCATTTCTGCCGCGGAGCCCATTCAGAGAGACAGCGAGCAATCCTCATGACACTTCCGCATTCCCGGAGCCCATTGATTAAAAGCGCTGCACTCACTCTCTACAATGCTCGTTCTGCACTTAATAATTTTTAATAACTTAATAATATTTTTCACACATCCAAATATGATGATATGAAAACTTACATGGCTTTTTACTCACTCACTTGCCTCATTTTCTGTAGTTGTATAAAGGCACAGAAGGCCTGGAGCCTATTCCAGGGGACATGGAGCCAATTTCTCACAGGGTACAAGCACACACAATGAGCAATTTTGGAAATGGCAGTAGCATATTCAGAGGAAACCCACCAAGCACAGGGCAAGCTCTACACACACACAGGCCCGAGGCAGGACTCAAACCCTTGACCCTAGAGGTGCAAGACTACAGTGCTAAAGACTATGCCGGAAGCCACTATGTCAGTGTCCCTTTCAGTGTCCTATGAACTCCACGTCAGATGTGTTGCTGCTTTAATTCTGTGTACAAATGTGTCTATCAGTAAACTTACTTAATAGTAAAATTATGGATATGGTGAATCAGAAATTTCATATTATCTTGACCTAGACAATGCTAAACAACAATTAATATTTACTGTGCAGTTCTTTTATTCTTCAGGACCTGCTGAATCTGGCTGGGAATGAAGTCACAAAGATGTCTGAGGTACGCTGGTGTCACTCGCTCAATCCATACCTGCTTGATCACTTCCTGATGATCATTTAGAGACGATGGTTACTTGACTGCTGCTGCCAACTTCACTATTTTACAATAGTTTTCTGTTGTGTTTAGGTCTGGACATGATCTAGGCCATGGTTCCAGGAGCTCAATATCAGTTTTTCCGTAGTATTTCAGTTAATTAGCAAAATTCTTTATCCAGATAGACAAGAACTAATTTGTGTCATTATCTGTAGCTGGTATTGGCGTCTGTATTTGCAAAAGAGGCGGTTTGCCTAATAAACCGATCAGTTGTTCTATGAAATAAACATCACCTTAATACTGCTAAGGAAGGATGAACGAAATATTTCACATAAACTGAGATGTAATAATGCACAAGTAAGTTTAAAAGAAGCAGCTGCCATACATCTGGCAAGGGCAGACACATTTCAGCTTGGACTATGTTTCTGTTTCTATCACAGCATGTTTAGTGTTGGGTTTCAATGCTGGTCTAATGTTATCACAATAATATTCAAATCAATATTCAAATACTCAGGCATGACGAGTTTCTGTTTGCCTTGGATTTTCCGGTGGGTTTAATCTTAGTCCAGGAAACTGGAAAAACATGACTGCAAGTTTCTACTATATTTATAATGCTATCTGCTACAGAATGAAGTCTTCCTTTCACTTACTGTTTATTCTGCTCCAGCTGTAGAGCTGTACAGAGGCAAAATATACAGAAAAGAAAGAGTCCCAGTTGTTTTGTGTTTGTCTTCTTCAAGTGGGATGTAACATCGTCACAATATGGTGTAAGTGACAGAGTAAGAGTTAAGATTGCACTTCTGCTATTGTCATCAGCAAATGATGATGTATCTAGTTAATGAGTTTCTAATTAAAATGTGGCGAATAGAAGTTTCACAAAGTATAGGATGGGTACAAGGGGCAGTGGTTAAGGAGTTAGACTGCAAGGCCCTTTACACTCAATGGCTCAGATGTGTAATGAGACCAAATGAAAGTCACTCTGGATAAGGGTGCCTGACAAATGTGTGTATCAAAAGTGATACACACCCACAAAAAAATCCTTAAGTACAGTAATTAACATTTGTGATTGAATACTTGTCTGCCACCTATGGAGCTCTACCTGTGTGCTGCTTCTCTGGCTTTGTAAGTCTGTGCCTGGATGTAAAACTGGAAAAGGGTGTAACTGAGAAATACTGAATTTTACTTTCTCTTTCATACCCTCACATTTCAATTTCTCTCATCATGTACACATTTTCAATTTATGATGCTAAATTATTGCTGCTTTTTAATAAACATTTCAAGAATTGTATTGTAAGATTATATCTGAATGTTATGAATGTTGTTGCCATGGTGAAGAACAAGTAAAAATGTTGTAAATCCTGTATTGTATTTAATAAGTATTTATAATGGCTGTATTAGTTACCGTGGAAACAAAAACAAATACTGCATATGTGAGATTATTTAAAGTGTAGTTATATGTTATGTATAAACGGTTGTCTCTACCTTGATTTAATGGTTAGAATAAAATGTGTCCAGTGTAAATGCTGTTACAGGGTGCAGCGCAGGGTACATTTACATTTACGCATTTGGCAAATGCTCTTAACCACAACCTCTAAATATTTCCTTATACTGGTTGACTAGGTTACTATCTGGACGTATCATCAGTCAAAAACTGTTGGGAAGGTTTTGTTTTGCTTTGTTTAACCCAAATGGTACAGAAGTGCACACTGGCCTCCAAACAGCCCAACCACCTTATTCAGCACACATTGACAAGTACAGCGAGGAAGCCAGTTTGCAAGCGTTCCTCAAAACAAGCAAAATGTTTGAATAAATTTTGTCTTGATAAACGAGTGACTGTTGATAGCCAAAAATACTAATTGATAAATATCATTAAGTATCATGTGACACATACTTGTTTTGACTCAAAGAGTGATTAACAACTGAGCCAATGGTTTTTCTGTAAGGCATCATTTATTTTGTGCGTGTGTGTGTGTGTGTGTGTGTGTGTGTGTGTGTAGTATTATTTTTATTTTATATTAATTATTTTTATGTGAATATTTTTGGGTTGTGAAATGCATTTTCTGCGTTGTAAGTATTTTTTTCTGTTACATTTAAATGTCCTTATTCATTCTTACAGTTTATTTTATTGCTCTCTCTCTCTCGCGCGCGCGCGCGCGCGTGTGCTCAAACTCATTTCTGCATGCGCGTTCAAGCTCCCGTGCCCCTCAACATCACAACCTACACACCTGGCAGCAGAAGAACTCGAAGGCTAAGAGGTGGCTGGCACCATTCCAAATCCTTTATCTGATCTACTTTTCCGATTTCTCATCTGTGAATCACTCTCCGATTGAATGTATTTGGTTGACGATAAAAGAAGTAAAAAAAGGCTTAAGATGGTCCTTAAGTGGTGCAGCAGTAAAATGTTTACCCTATTCTCCAGAGGTTGCATGTTCGAATCCAGGATGATGCTGTAGTCTCCCGCAGTCGGGAATCTAAATTCAATTCAATTTTATTTGTACAATCATCATTTAACAATTATCATTGTCGTAAAGCAGCTTCACAAAGTCAGAAGAAATTATTATGAAATTTGTATTAAATGTGTTTGTAAACAATCAAAATGATTAGATAGATGCGATTCTAATGAGAGCTGATTGGTCAAGTGCTGGACATCCAATTCTTAATCCATAAGGTTTAATATGATGTTGGCCCCTTTGCAGCTATAACAGTTTCAACTCTTCTGGGAAGGATTTCCACAAGGTTTAGGGGTGTGTTTATGTGAATTTCTGACCATTCTTCCAGAAGTGAATTTGTGAGGTCAGACACTGATGTTAGCAGAGAAGGTATGAGTGTGAATTAGTCTATTAGCCTGTACGCATGATTAAAATATAAAATTGGAATAAATGACAAGACTGGCATTTTACTCCGCCTAAGGGAGTTCAGACCCCTATAGGAGAGGCTAGTTATACCTGCAAAGCTACCTTGAGTAATTGCTAAAGTCATACAGTCAAAAACTTTATTCACTCATTAGCTACAGTTGCATTAAAACATTGATGAAAAACTTCAGTATTTAGTAAGGCTCCCTTTAGCTATTGTGACTGTTACAAATGTTTGGTAAATCCAGACACTAGCTTCTGGCAGCATTTCTAAGGGATCTTAGCTGTTCCTCTTGGGTGATGGCCATTAATTCAGTAAGATTATTGGGTTTTGCATCCTGCAACTGCCTTTCAACTTTTTTCGATTGTATTCCAGTTAGGTGACAGTGATGGTGACTTTGAAGTATGCCTGGGATCATTGTCCTGTTAAAACAATGCTGCTTTCTCACAGACGGCATAATGTTATCTTCCATCCTGTTCTCTACATTCTTCAGGCCCCAGAGCATCACCAAGCCACTGAGCCACTGGGTGCACCTTCATGCAAATGCTTCACTCTTTCTCCTTCAAGACATACCACTGATTCATAGGCCCAAAAAGCTCAAGTTTTGTTTCATCAGACCATAGAACAGAATTTCCAAACTGTATTTTTTATATTCAGTTCATTTAACTTTTATTTGTATAGTGCTTTTAACCATTGACATTGTCGTAAAGCAGCAAATTATTTAGTTTGTATAAAATGTGAATGTGTATGAATCAAAATGATTGCGTCAGCAGTGGCAAGGAAAAACTTTTATATTTTTTTGCCACGTTTTGTTGTGTTTTACAGTCAGTAGAGGGACATACAGTCAGCACATAATGCATTCCTCTTTCTGCCATGTCCAGGTAGTGTGGCAATTGTTCCTTTAACTTGAACTTTGTGAATTCCTATGAACATTTAGTACAGTTGTTATTTTTTAATATAGGTCCTTTTAACTATCATAGTAACAGGAATTTAAATTGTACTCAGCAACTAGTGGACCTCAGATATACTCTCTCATTCATCATAGTCTATACTGCTTTATTCTGTATTCAGGGTCGCAGGGGGTCTGGATCTTATCCCAGGAGACAGGTCACAAGGCTGAGTACACCCTGCACAGGGTGCCAATCCATCTTATAGCAGACATATACACACGAGGACAAAATTGTTGGTACCCTTCGGTCAATGAAAGAAAAACTCACAATGGTCACAGAAATAACTTTAATCTGACAAAAGTAATAATAAATAAGACTTCTATGAATGTTAACCAATGAAAGTCAGACATTGCTTTTCAACCATGCTTCAACAGAATTATAAAAAAAAATGAACTCATGGAACAGGCCTGGACAAAAATGATGGCACCCCTAACTTAATAGTTTGTTGCACAACCTTTTGAGGCAATCACTGCAATCAAACGATTCCTGTAACTGTCACTGAGACTTCTGCGCCTCTCTGCAGGTATTTTGGCCCACTCCTCATGAGCAAGCTGCTCCAGTTGTTTCCGGTTTGAAGGGTGCCTTTTCCAGACAGCATGTTTCAGCTCCTTCCAAAGATGCTCAATAGGATTGAGGTCAGGGCTCATAGAAGGCCACTTTAGAATAGTCCAATGTTTTCCTCTTAGCCATTCTTGGGTGTTTTTAGCTGTGTGTTTTGGCTCATTGTCCTGTTGCAAGACCCATGACCAGCGACTGAGACCCAGCTTTCTGACACTGGCCTGCACATTTCTCTCTAGAATCCCTTGATAGTCTTGAGATTTCATTGTACCCTGCACAGATTCAAGACACCCTGTGCCAGATGCAGCAAAGCAGCCCCAGAACATAACAGAGCCTCCTCCATGTTTCACAGTAGGGACAGTGTTCTTTTCTTCATATGCTTCATTTTTCCATCTGTGAACATAGAGCTGATGTGCCTTGGCAAAAGTTCCATTTTTGTCTCATCTGTCCATAGGACATTCTCCCAGAATCTTTGTGGCTTGTCAACATGTAGTTTGGCATATTCCAGTCTGGCTTTTTTATGATTTGTTTTCAACAATGGTGTCCTCCTTGGTCGTCTCCCATGTAGTCCACTTTGGCTGAAACAACGACGGATGGTGCGATCTGACACTGATGTTCCTTGAGCATGAAGTTCACCTTGGATCTCTTTAGAAGTCTTTCTGGGCTCTTTTGTTACCATTGGGATTATCCGTCTCTTTGATTTGTCATGAATTTTCCTCGTGCGGCCACGTCCAGGGAGGTCGGCTACAGTCCCATGGATCTTAAATTTCTGAATAATATGTGCAACTGTAGTCACAGGAACATCTCGCTGCTTGGAAACGGTCTTATAGCCTTTACCTTTAACATGCTTGTCTATAATTTTCTTTCGAATCTCCTGAGACAACTCTTTCCTTCGCTTCCTCTGGTCCATGTTGAGTGTGGTACATACCATGTCACCAAACAACACAGTGACGACCTGGAGCCCTATATATAGGCCCACTGACTCATTACAAGATTGTAGACACCTGTGATGCTAATTAGTGGACACACCTTGAATTAACATGTCGCTTTGGTCACATTATTTTCAGTATTTTCTAGGGGTGCCATCATTTTTGTCCAGGCCTGTTCCATGAGTTTATTTTTTTTTTATAATTCTGTTGAAGCATGGTTGAAAAGCAATGTCTGACTTTCATTGGTTAACATTCATAGAATTTTTTTTAATTATTACTTTTGTCAGATTAAAGTTATTTCTGTGACCATTGTGAGTCTTTCTTTCATTGACCGAAGGGTACCAACAATTTTGTCCACGTGTGTATACTCATTCACACACTAAGGACAATTAGCCTAACTTGCGTGTGTTTGACCTGTGGGAGGAGACCAGAGCACCCAGGGAAACCCCACCAAACACAGGGATAAACAATGCCAACTCCTTGCTCACCGACATCGAGGGAATCGAACTTGGCTGAGAATCAAACCCAGACCCTGGAGGTGCAAGTCGATAGTGCTAACTACTACACCACCATGCCGCCCAACCTCAGATATGTTGGCCTCACATTTTACAATAATTCCAATACAATATATTGATATTTGAGTTTTGATATTAAATTATTTTACAAAAAAGGTTAAAAGTAAAATTAAATACAGTATGAAAAGTTGCGTAGAAGTTTATTATAAGCCCAGAAGCACCATAAAAAATCAAACTTACACAAAATCAGTCAACTTTCTGTACATGTACACATATTGCTTTCTACCAAAAGCTATAAAGATTATAATAGAGTTTTCTTAAGGTTATTGTCTTTCATCACTGATCTTAATGTATTCTTCATTAAACCAATATTATAAATATGAAATAGAATAGCAAAAGAGAAATAACAATTACACCTATCACATGCATATAAATACTTTATCCATTGCATCTACTAACATCTAAAGATTAAAGATGCTGTTTAAATGAGTCTTAACACATCCCTCTCCCTATTGTGCATTCCTGAAATGATCAAGTATCACACCACTTCTCTGCTGAGAACTGAATAAGACAGGTGGGGGAAGTTATTCATTGGAAACAGGGTTTTCAGCATACTCAGTGACGTTGTAAGCCTGGTCTTCCACATAGTCATTTGCGAATCTAACAATGTTGGTCACTGCCGAGAGAATCAGAATATCCATGTGCAAGTCATTGGTAACCTGCTCATAGTAGTTTTGCAGAGGAAAGATGCAGTTCATGGCGACTCCCAGCCTATGACTGCACTCTTCCATCTTAGAGAAACAGATATAACACAATTTATATGTGGTTAGGAAATCAGGTAAGTTCAAATCACGTAGTCTCAGTTGTATTTCTAACATCCACAAGGTTCGGGATTAACAGAAAACATGCATAGAAGCTGTTAGAACATATCATGAAGGAAAACTGGAGAAATACAAGCAGTAAATAAAAGAAGAATGACTCAGCTGTTGTTCTCACCTTCTCTTTAATTTTCCTGCTGGTGTAGATCTTATTTGTGGTCTCCTTAACTAGCGGGCATGATCTGTCAACCTGCGACATGATGACGACTTGAGGAACTCCTGAGAAATTACCAGAAACACAAACAATGTGTTTATCCTCCACAAAAACTTTTATCATAGAGATAAGATCATGTCAAGTTCATCCGAAGAGCTCAGATGAAGATTGGTGGCAACCCAAGCCAACGACAGGAAACAGACAACAAGGTTAATCCATTTTCAGTGCTGTGAAACCCCTCCAATGTGACTGACTTCTGAGAAGAAGAGTGGGCAAAACGTCCTCCACAGTGATGTGGAAGAGTCTACTGTCACTTATAACAAATGATTGATCGCGGTTGTTGCCGCCAAGGATGGCAAAATCAGTTATTATGCTTAGGGGTAATATTTTTTTATATGAGGCCAGGTAGGTTTGGACAGCTTTTCCCTTTAAAAATGAAATCCTTATTTAAACATGGCATTCTGGATTTACTTGAGTTATTTTAGTGTGACAAACTTTATTCCATAATCTCTTTTTTATTGTTATTGTTAGTTGAACCATTCAGAAAATGACATGGACCCCTTAAATACAGCGTTCCAAACTAGACAACTGGCCAACGAGAACCTTCTAAATGCCATTACATTATTTTGTGGGATTCTGGAATTTTCACCTGGCTGGATTAAGCAGCTGTCTATGCAATGCTTTGTTTGTAAACCCGATGGAATTCTGATATAGTGAAGTATAGCTAAAAATTACCCAACTGTATCTAACCAACTGCTTTAAATGTTACGCCTGATATAAGTAAAGTAGATACCTAAATCAACTTACCAGAGAAATATATAATATATGGGAACATCTGTAAAACAATGTGTGCATTCATGGAAAACTGAGATTGCCCAAAGCCCAGGTGTGTGTATAATGATCTGCACTCCCATTCACTTCCTATTCAGTTCCAGCTAGGATGGAGTACCGTAGGATGGAGTACTCTACGATGGCGTACTCTACGATGGAGTACTCTAGTATAGAGTACTGTAGGATGGAGTACTGTAGGATGGAGTACTGTAGGATGGAGTACTCTAGTATGGAGTACTGTAGGATGGAGTACTCTAGGATGGAGTACTCTAGGATGGAGTACTGTAGGATGGAGTACTGTAGGATGGAGTACTCTAGTATGGAGTACTCTAGGATGGAGTACTGTAGGATGGAGTACTGTAGGATGGAGTACTCTAGTATGGAGTACTGTAGGATGGAGTACTCTAGTATGGAGTACTGTAGGATGGAGTACTCTAGTATGGAGTACTGTAGGATGGAGTACTCTAGTATGGAGTACTGTAGGATGGAGTACTCTAGTATGGAGTACTGTAGGATGGAGTACTCTAGTATGGAGTACTGTAGGATGGAGTACTGTAGGATGGAGTACTGTAGGATGGAGTACTCTAGTATGGAGTACTCTAGGATGGAGTACTGTAGGATGGAGTACTGTAGGATGGAGTACTCTAGTATGGAGTACTGTAGGATGGAGTACTCTAGTATGGAGTACTGTAGGATGGAGTACTCTAGTATGGAGTACTGTAGGATGGAGTACTCTAGTATGGAGTACTGTAGGATGGAGTACTCTAGTATGGAGTACTGTAGGATGGAGTACTCTAGTATGGAGTACTGTAGGATGGAGTACTCTAGTATGGAGTACTCTAGTATGGAGTACTGTAGGATGGAGTACTCTAGTATGGAGTACTGTAGGATGGAGTACTGTAGGATGGAGTACTCTAGTATGGAGTACTCTAGGATGGAGTACTGTAGGATGGAGTACTGTAGGATGGAGCACTCTAGTATGGAGTACTCTAGTATGGAGTACTGTAGGATGGAGTACTCTAGTATGGAGTACTGTAGGATGGAGTACTCTAGTATGGAGTACTGTAGGATGGAGTACTCTAGTATGGAGTACTGTAGGATGGAGTACTCTAGTATGGAGTACTGTAGGATGGAGTACTGTAGGATGGAGTACTGTAGGATGGAGTACTCTAGTATGGAGTACTGTAGGATGGAGTACTGTAGGATGGAGTACTCTAGTATGGAGTAATGTAGGATGGAGTACTCTAGGATGGAGTACTCTAGGATGGAGTACTGTAGGATGGAGTACTGTAGGATGGAGTACTGTAGGATGGAGTACTGTAGGATGGAGTACTCTAGTATGGAGTACTGTAGGATGGAGTACTCTAGTATGGAGTACTCTAGGATGGAGTACTGTAGGATGGAGTACTGTAGGATGGAGTACTCTAGTATGGAGTACTGTAGGATGGAGTACTCTAGTATGGAGTACTGTAGGATGGAGTACTCTAGTATGGAGTACTGTAGGATGGAGTACTGTAGGATGGAGTACTGTAGGATGGAGTACTCTAGTATGGAGTACTGTAGGATGGAGTACTGTAGGATGGAGTACTGTAGGATGGAGTACTGTAGGATGGAGTACTGTAGGATGGAGTACTGTAGGATGGAGTACTGTAGGATGGAGTACTCGTACTTATTCAACGCATTGTATGACCTTATTGCTGTGCATAAATAGTGTATGTACAAACTGACCTAAGCCACGTGCTTGTTCCCGAACAGCTCTCATCTTCTGGATAACTTCATCAGTAATGATGGAGATTTTGTCAGCTGGCAGAACACTCACCAGGCAGTGCACTCTGTCTTTCAGGCTGATGTTACTGATGTACTTTGGGTCTCCTTTATCAATTGGTTTTAAAGGATTGAACTGAAAGAAAAAATAGTCATGTGTAATGTTTAGGGCTGAGAAGGCCAATTAAATATTACTGATCAAAGCACATACTAAGGGAATTTGTGATATTATTTATTCAATTTCTTTTTAATCAACAAAGCTACATGACAGCGCCGTACGGTTGCCACATGACAGCGCCGTGAGGGCAATCAGCGCGAACGTGCTGCACCTGTTGGCATGCTCATTTAAGGGCCCTGATACCTGCGCACTTTGTGCAAATGTTAGGTAACATCAGGTACGTGAGGTATCAAGGCTTAAAGACTAAGTGGCAGTGTTTTTGAGATAAAAAGAGAGCAGCTGATCAAGCGTGTGCTTTCGCTCTGAGCCAAAATGTAAAAGCACATGAATCAGATATAAAACCTCCGAGAGGGTGAGAGTTTAGTTTTAGTTCTCAGAGCCCCGTTTGGTCTCGAAGAAATGGTGGAGCTCTGTTTATTTTGTGTTTTCAGCTTGTGCTGATTTGAATCATTCATACTAATGTATAGGTTCATCAAAAAAAAAAAAAAAAAAAGATGAATAATGAACTTACAGAGTAGCCACTTTTCACATGACCCTGTATTATTTTTATTATATCTTCAGTGTGCACTCCGTTTAAATCCTCTGGTTCCAGACCCATGATGTCAGTAAAGATAAATGGATAGAAAGAACCAGGCCTATCTTTCTTCAGCTTGTGGTATTTAAACTGAAACAAAAATACAGGAGTGCGGCTGTTAAGAGTGTCTGAAACAGTGCTCTTTTGAGTGAAATCATAACTAACTAAAACAACAATCATATCCCAGATAAGATCCAAAACAATGGAGCAATTCACAATGATTCAGAAAGGTGTGCTTTAGACTTTAGACTCTAGACTAACCGGGATTTTGTTCATTGTTTAGTTATTACCTCGATGGTGAAGCTTTTACCAGCTGCTGAGTTTGCCAGAGCAGCAGTGGTGTTGTATCCTTGCAGGACGGTGTTGACCGAGTTTATAAAACTCGACTTTCCAGCTCCAACTGGGCCATGAAGGAGAATCTTCAGCTCACGGACTTCCGGAGCGCCTGGCTGGAAATTCCTCAGCTCTCTCAACATCTCACTTTTGTTATTCTCGCTGTTTAATAAGGACAGTCACTGTTATTCGATTTTTTTTTATAAATGTAGAATTCATCATGCAATGATTTATAGCGATTGTTCTCACCTCCATGTGACTGGTCGCCATGGATGATCGAATTCTGTAAAGAAAGTTACATTCAATTAAACACATACTCACCCACCCACCGTCTATACCTGTCCCAGGAGACTAAAGACATGAGGTGGGCTACACCCTGAACAGGGTTCTAATCCCTCACAGGACACACACATACTGTACAGACACTCTCACACCCTCATTCACACACTGTAGGCAATTTAGGAATGGCAATTAACCTAACCTGCATTTATTTGGATTGTGTTAGGAAACTTACGGTGGCCGTGAAGTGCAAAACAAATTAACAAAACCGAAAACAAAATAACAAAACCCGAAACTAATTGTTAATTTGGTTTTGAATTTGTTATTTTGTTTTGGGTTTTGTTAATTTGTATTGCACTTCTCGGCCAGTCAGATACGAACCGGAAAAGGTAGTTTATCTTGAGTGACAGATGTCTCGTCCAATCAGCGGTAAGAATTTAATTCGCAAACTATACCTGAATGGCTGAGAGGTGCAAACCAAATTAACAAAACCGAAAACTAAATAACAAATTAAAAATCAAAATATCAAAAAACGAAAGCAAATGAACAAAACGCAAAACAAAATAACAAATTAGTTTTGGGTTTTGTTATTTTGTTTTTGAATTTGTTATTTTGATTTGGGTTTTGTTATTGTAGTTTTTAATTTGTTATTTTGTTTTCATTTTGTTAACTTGTTTTGCACTTCTCGGCCACCGTAGAAACTTTAGTACATGGGGGAAATCAATTAAGCACAGGGAGAACATGCAAACTGCAGGTACACAGCTCCTGCGGCGGGAATCAAACCCAGACCCTGGAGGTGCAAGGCAAATGTGCTTACCACTAAGACACCATGCCGCCGATTAAATATTTCATGTCACATTCTTGTCCCTAAATAACACAGGCCACTATGACATGTTTATCCTGTACAGGGTCTCACCAGGATTTGGGGCTGAGACAGGTTCCTGAGACTCTCTCAAACCCATGGCTCTGCGTAACTGCAGAAAATACAAAATCAGTATATAGTATCTGTATCAGTATGTCAGTAGATTTATTAATTATACAATTACAATTCATTATAAGACACGAATCTATTAGCAGTAGATATTCTCACCCGATGCATGGCACTGCTTTCTGTGACCTGTGACGTGTGAACTGAATCAGACGTGCTGCTGCTCTAACCTAATTGCAAAACACATACAGGGAACCAGACCTTGTATATTTTCTTGACTTTGACACTTGCAGTGGTGGCCAAAAGTACTGAGAAAAGATGTGAAATTCAATGTTTTAATGGCAACGAAGATATTAAGAATAATTTGTTAATTTTATAAAGCAGTGAAAGTGGTCTATAACAATCAATATTTAGTGTGAAGTTGTTTATTCTTCATGACCTGCTGGATCTGGCTGGATATAGACTGAGAAAAACATCTGCAGTATTCTGGTGTTACTTGATCAGTCAATGCCTAATTGATCTCCTCCTGAAGATCATGTACAGAAGACATGTTTCTTGACTGCTCCTGTCTTCTTCACCATTGTCCAATAGATTTCTGTTGTATTTAGGTCTGGGGATAAACCAGGCCAGAGCTCCAGGAGCTCACTAGAGCACTTGTGAAATTTCACATCCATTTTAAGATACTACTTTTGACATTTAAAGCATTAAATGGTCTCGCGCCACAGTATCTGAGTGAACTGTTAGTGTCTTACGATCCGCCACGCCTACTTCCATCAAAGGATGCAGGCTGCCTGTCAGTACCACGTATTATTAAAACTACAGCAGGGGGCGGAGCTTTTTCTTACAAAGCCCCAAAGTTATGGAATCGTCTTCCTGTTAATGTTCGGGACTCAGACACAGTCTCAGTGTTTAAGTCTCGGCTAAAAACGTATTTATTTAGCGCAGCATGTTTGTAAATAGATGAGCCTTAGGTAAAGGAGCAGATCTGGGGGACTCATGGACGTAGAGTATTCTGGTGAACTGGTATGTTTAGATGCTGTCCTCCCCACTCTCATTGTTCACTCAGGTTTGTTGACGGTGAGGTGATTGGTTGCTTTACATCTCAGGGAGCCCTCATGTTTGTGTTTCCTTCTGGCTCCTCCCTTTTAGTGATGATGTCATAGTTAGTCCTGCCGGAGTCCCTGCTTGCACTCTGCACTAATATACATTCACCTTATACATGTTGACTGTGACCAGACCTAACTGCCATCTCTCCTTATTTTCTGTTCTCTCCTTTTCTGCTCTCTCTCTCTCTCCCTCTCTCCTTTCCCTCTCTCTGTCTCTCTGTCGAGCTATACATGTTCGCTCCTGAGTTGCCAGTGATCCAGACCCCTCTGCCCTCTGGAGCCGTCTAACCCGTCCTGGAGTCCTGCTTCTGGTTGGAGATCTCGTCACATGGATGCCCCGTGTGGTCTGCCTGGATGCGCTTGGTGGCTGGGAATGGTTTCCATGAAGACTGTCCTATCATCGATTGATGCTCTGGGGACCTGTGACTTCAGTTGTTCGATAGCTCAGGACTGGAATCTCCTACAGTCTACCTGAGCCTCCGGGAACAAACTGGACTCTTTTTAATTTAAATTTTAACACATCTCCTGTTACACTGAACTTCCAGTACACATTATTATGCTGATCATTCTCTGCTCTCCGTTATCACCCAGATGAGGATGGGTTCCCTGTTGAGTCTGGTTCCTCTCAAGGTTTCTTCCTATTACCATCTCAGGGAGTTTTCCTTGCCACCGTCGCCCTCGGCTTGCTCATCAGGGACAATCTTATCATTTTGATTCATACACATTGCATAAAAACTTACTTCTTTTTATTGTGTAAAGCTGCTTTGCGACAATGTCAATTGTTAAAAGCGCTATATAAATAAAATTGTCTTGACTTGACTTGTTACTTAGCACAAATCTTTGCCCAGTTAGGTTCTAGCTTATTAGTTTTATCACTCGTTTTATAAACAGGGAGAGCTATAATACACAGCATGCTGTATGTTGTGTTAATAATTTTACCCACCACTATAAACAATTATAATTAATTATCATAAAGAGATGCAATAAATCAGAAAACAATGCAGTGTGTAAATAAAACTGAAAGCTGTTCCAGGTGAGCAGCATGAAGTCGTTTCTGAATATTTACAGAAAACATGAAAAACCTGGTCTTGTGGTGGCTCTTACGTTGAAGCCCTTATTGTCGCCTATGTTTGTAGAAGAGGTGGTGCATCTACAAACTGCTCCTTTGTTATGTAAAATAAAGACCCGGCTATGAAAACACCACAGTGACAAAAACGGCCAATGAGTAGAACAGAAGCAGTTGATACACATCTCAGTGGCAGGAGGAGTTTCGGTTCTGTTTGTTTTTTTGTTTTGCAGAAAGAGTGGTATAAAGTTACCCAGCAGCAATGTGAAAAACTGGTGGAGAGCCAAAACACATGAAAGCTGTAATTACAAATCGGGATTACTCCACCAAATACTGATTTCTGAATGTTATTTAGTCAAAGCGTTAACACAATTTGTTTACAAATTATTTGCATTTTGTTTTATTTCAGTTATTAAAGCTCTGCAAATACTGCATGATCTTGGGAAATTCCCTTTAAATATACACTCTACATAACAACAATTACATGTTGAACAGTTCAAACACAAAAAATGAAACTACCACCAACACATGCACCTGTAAGGTGATCATTGGATCATCTACAACATTCAGTAAATAGGAATATTCACGACTAAGAAATATTAAATATAATCTTTTAAAAAAAAGAAAAATTGTAATGATACAGAGGTAATGATTCCTTTCACTTACTGTTTATTCTGCTCTGGCTGTAGAGCTGTACAGAGGTGGCAGAAATACACAAACTCAACACATGAGGAAAAGTACCAGGAGTTGTTTTGTGTTTATCCTCCTGACTTGGGTGTAGCTCGGTCATGATAAGGTTTGTGTGAGCGCGTGAACGCTTGTTTAGATTAGAGAATTTATGCACTTTTGTGTAATCGTCATCATTTAACAAGTCTCCATTTAAACTGAAGTAAGGGTTTTTTTTTCTTGTAATCATGTAATGAGTAGATATAAAAAGTATCACGTTTGGGGAAAGTAAAATACAAATACATGAAAAAATATTAAAATAAATGAAGTATTTGTACCTCATTACTCACATGCCAACTGTGGAGATGAACCTGGGCGCTGCTGCTCAGTGTGACTTCGTGTGCCTGAAGAAGTGTGGGATATAAAACTCAAACTGGGTGTAGCTGAGAGATACTGAATTTCACTTTCTGTTTCACAATGTTGCAAAAATTATTCAACTTATAATCCTAAATTGCTGCTACAATTTAAGAATTGTATAGTAAGATTTATAATGATCTTTGAGTTAGAAACATGGAAAATGCTGTATATAGAGCAGAGGACGTGGGCTGTGTGTGTACATAAATAACAGCTGGTGGACAAACAGTGATGGTGGACAATCACTGCTCCCCGAACCGCGAGTATGTGACTGTTAGATGTAGACCCATATATCTCCCCAGAGAGTTTACTGTGGTCATGATCACGGCTGTTTACATAGCACTGGATGCTAATGCTAACTTGGATGCTAATGCTAACTCGGCTATCGAATTGGTACACCATAGCATTAGCAGTCAGCTGTCTAAGCACCCTGATGCTGTGCATATTGTTGCTGAGGACTTCAACCAAGTGAATTTAAAACCTGTGCTCCCCAAATTCCATCAGCACGTCAAGTGTGCTACTAGAGAAGCTAACACATTGGATAAAGTCTACACAAACATTAAACAGGGCTACAGGACAACTGCAGGACTGTTTTAGAAGGACCAACATTTTTGAACACCCAGACCTGGAGGTATTTAGTGATAGTGTAATGTGTTACATTAAGAACTGCACAGACATTGTCACAGTGGATAAATGTATTTGCGTTCACCCCAATCAGAAGCCCTGGATGACGAGGGAAGTTCAGAGGCTGCTGAAAGAGAGGAATACAGGCCTGGTGACAAGGCCCTCTACAGCATAGCCCGTGCTAGCCTGAAGAGGGGCATCTGAGAGGCCAAGTCAGATTATAAGAGGAAGACTGAGGAACATCTGGACAGCAATAACAGCAGGCAGGTGTGGATGGGTGTCCAGCATATGACGATCTATAGGACCAGTACCGGAGCTGTGGGAGGTGACCTATTGCTGGCAGAGGACCTCAATCAGTACTTTGCCCGGTTTGAGGTGGATCCCCCAGAGATAGCCGGACCCCATCCAGAAACCAACAACAATCACATTTTCACAGTCGGGGAGCAGGAGGTGTGACGCATGCAGCAGACTGTCAACCCACGGAAGGCAGCTGGACCCGCTGGCATTTCAAGGATTGTGCAGACCAACTGGCTGGGATCTTCACCAGGATATTCAACCAGTCTCTGTCCCAGTCCATTGTGCCACTTTGCTTGAAATCCTCTATCATAGTGCCTCTGGCCAAAAAAAAGACTACCACCAGTCTTAATGACTACAGGCCAGTTGTACAGACTCCCGTGGTTATGAAGTGCTTTGAGAAGCTAGTCAGGAACCACATTATGTCATTCATTCCTCCTATGTTTGACCCGCACCAGTTTGCCTACAGAGCAAACAGGTGTACAGAAGACGCTGTGACCACTGTTCTTCATACTATTTTGTCCCATCTGGAGCAACAGGGAAGTTATGCACGGCTGCTCTTCATTGACTGCATTCAATACTGTGTGTTGAGTCCCCTGCTTTATACCATCTACACCCACGATTGGATTCCTGCCCACCACAGTAACATCACTGTCAAGTTCGCTGACGATACCACTGTCGTAGGGCTCATCTCGGGAGGAGATGAGTCTGCTTACAGGGACGAGGTGGAGAAATTGACAGTGTGGTGTAGGAATAACAACTTGCTTCTCAACACAACAAAGACTAAGGAGCTCATCATGGACTTTAGGAAAAAGGCAGACAACATCCAGCCACTCATCATCAATGGGGATTGTGTGGAGAAGGGTTCAGACTTCCGCTTCCTGGGAGTCACCATCAACGAGGACCTGACCTGGGGGACACATACTGCAGTGGTAGTGAAGAAGGCCCAAAAGAGACTCCACTTTCTGAGGGTTTTCAGGAAGAACAATATTCCAGAGAAACTGCTGGTGTACTTCTACTGCTGCACAATAGAAAGCATCGTGGTCTACTGTCTCTGTGCATGGTTCTCCAGCTGCACAGTGGTAGAGAGAAAAGAGCTCCACAGGGTCATTAAGGTTGCTCAGATGATAGTTGGATGTCCTTTAGCCTTACTTGAAGAACTTCACAGCTCCTGTTGTCTCAGGAATGCAAAGAAAATTCTTTAGGACCCATCACACCCAGGACATGTACAGTCGCGGCCAAAAGTTTTGAGAATGACACAAATATTAGTTTACACAAGGTTTGCTGCTAAACTGATTTTAGATTTTTGTTTCTGGGATGTACTGAAACATAATTACAAGCACTTCATACGTTGCAAAGGCTTTTATTGACAATTACATGACATTTATTAAAGAGTCAGTATTTGCAGTCTTGGCCTTCTTTTTCAGGACCTCTGCAATTCGACTGGGCTGCTCTCAATCAACTTCTGGGCCAAATCCTGACTGATAGCAACCCATTCTTTCATAATCACTTCTTGGAGTTTGTCAGAATTAGTGGGTTTTTGTTTGTCCACCCGCCTCTTGAGGATTGACCACAAGTTCTCAATGGGATTAAGATCTGGGGAGTTTCCAGGCCATGGACCCAAAATTTCACCGTTTTGGTCCCCGAGCCACTTAGTGATCACTTTTGCCTTATGGCACGGTGCTCCATCGTGCTCCATCGTGCTGGAAAATGCATTGTTCTCCACCAAACTGTTGCTGGATTGTTAGAAGAAGTTGCTGTTGGAGGGGGTTTTGGTACCATTCTGTACTCATGGCTGTGTTTTTGGGCAAAATTGTGAGTGAGCCCACTCCCTTGGTTGAGAAGCAACCCCACACATGAATGGTCTCAGGATGCTTTACTGTTGGCATGACACAGGACTGATGGTAGCGTCACCTTTTCTTCTCCGGACAAGCCTTTTTCCAGATGCCCCAAACAATCGGAAAGAGGCTTCATCCGAGAATATGACTTTGCCCCAGTCCTCAGCAGTCCATTCAACATACTTTTTACAGAAGATCAATCTGTCCCTGATATTTTTTTTTGGAGAGAAGTGGCTTCTTTGCTGCCCTTCTTGACACCAGGCCATCTTCCAAAAGTCTTGGCCTCCCTGTGCGTGCAGATGCGCTCACACCTGCCTGCTGCCATTCCTGAGCAGCTCTGCACTGGTGGCCCTCCGATCCCGCAGCTGAATCCTCTTTAGGAGACGATTCTGGCGCTTGCTGGACTTTCTTGGACGCCCTGAAGCCTTCTTAACAAGAATTGAACCTCTTTCCTTGAAGTTCTTGACGATCCTATAAATTGTTGATTTAGGTGCAATCTTAGTAGCCACAATATTCTTGTCTGTGAAGCCATTTTTATGCAACACAATGATGGCTGCACGCGTTTCTTTGCAGGTCACCATGGTGTAGGATTACAAATTTATAAAATGTTAAATCTAGGTTCCAACAAATAGTATATAAAGTGAAAAGTTATGTACATTGGGTTTTACATTTTGAGGTAAAGATTATGACATTCTAAGGACATCAAGTCTGGTAACCCAGGTGTCTGAGAGATTAACCTTTTGTCTTCATGTACTTCCTGACTACTGGGTCGGGTCCCAAGGTAAACGTCAATGCTAATCTCAAGGCCAGGCTGTGCCTTTGTCTCTATGATAATGTGAAGGTCTGGGCGATACCGTCAGGCTGATTAGATTAGCACTGATGCATTTAAAAAGCACTGTTATGCTGATGAGATCAGGGCTGGGGAACTTCCGGTACCAGGCTGATTCCTGGACTACACTATGCTTTGTTTAGATTGTCTCCACCTCTTTGTATCCCTCCCCCTTGTAAAGTATAAACTCTCCAGAACGGAGTTATAATTTTTAGACTTGGGTGACTGCAGCGACGTGCGGCGAGTTCTCAATAAAGAGTCACTTCTGCTGGAAAGAAATCCCAACATCTCCTGGTCTCTGATTCAACAAAGGGGAAAAAGTTCACAACAATGGTTAACAATGAAAGAACAATGATTTCAAGCATCAGCCTCCTTTTAACATGTCAAGTCTGCCATTCTAACCCAATCAGCCTGACATAATGATCTCCAGCCTTGTGCTCATCAACATTCTCACCTGAGTTAACAAGACGATTACTGAAATGATCTCAGCAGGTCCTTTAATGACAGCAATGAAATGCAGTGGAAAGTTTTTTTTTCAGGATTAAGTTAATTTTCATGGCAAAGAAGGACTATGCAATTCATCTGATCATCTTCATAACATTCTGGCGTATATGCAAATTGCTATTATAAAAACTTAAGCAGCAACTTTTCCAATTTCCAATATTGATGTAATTCTCAAAACTTTTGACCACAACTGTACTGTTTGAACATCTGAACGTTTCAGATCCATAAAGACTAAAACAAACAAACTAAGAAATCGTTTTTATCCTTCAGCCATCACGATGCTGAACACTGCTAAGTGGTCAATTTGAGCTAGTGCATCATTCATGTTTACGGTATAATTCTGTCTTATGTTTACATTACAGTTTCATGCCAACACTGGCTAAGGGACAAGTGCAACCTGTTGTATATATGTACAGTAGGTAGACAAGGGGAATGTCTATTATCGCCGTGCTTACTGCCGCAACAAAACGACAGTGGCCAAAATAAATCAGTTGCATTTCAAGTAATTTGTGAAATGACCACCAGGTGGCGCAAAGTGGAATTTTTTTCCGTCGCTGCAGAATTATGGCATAAAAAAGTCATAACAATATATTGTATCAAAGAAATACTACAGTGGTGGTAATTTCCACATCTGTGTATTTTATACAACATGATAAGCTATTGATATTTACTGTACAATAAGGAGTTTAATATAAAAACAGTGGTTAAATGTTTAGACAGACGATCAGGTTCACTAGCTGACACTTTTATTTGTATAAAGAATGACCGGTTATATATCCTCTATCTGTTTGTGTCTGTTTATTGTTATTAAAAAATACATTCAAAGACATCAAACTTTAAATATAGAACAACTGGTTTATTCTTTATTTTCCGGTTTCTCCAAACGGCCGCCTGCAAAATCTTCGAAATATGACTGTTATTGTGTCACAAGTGTAGTTTTAAGAGCTGTTTAGGCGAGAATGCATGTGTGTACAGTCGTGGCCAAAAGTTTTGAGAATGTTGCCATAGACTCTTTTTTTGTGTCTGACACATTGGGGAGGGGGGGGGGAGTCTTCAAAAATCAAATCTTTGCTAGTTGTTTTATTGAGCTTTAAGCAAAATATCTGTTTTATGCAGATCACTGTTTTAACTTTGACTAGTTTGGGAAGAATAAAGTTTTTTAAGTAATGTTTGTGTGTTATAACTGTGGGAGTATTTCTGGGTGAACCTGTTTTTTTTTTTTTTTTTTTTTAAGGACAGTGTACTAATCCATGGCAGGTACGGGTTATGAGTGTGATTATTGATTATGTACAACATGTTACTTCACACTGTGGCATCTGGCACTGAACCTGTGACCGCTCTACTCTCACCATACAGTCAGTCGACCAGTGAGAGGTCACACATTCTTGGTCAAATCGAGTCGGCTGTTAAGTTACACAGGTGAGTTTTATGTCGTGGCCAATAGAGGTCAGTAGTTGATATGTATATTTTTATTTATTTAAGTCATGCATTATTGGTAAAGTTTTAATCCTAAACATTGTTTAAAAGTACATTTATAAACACTGTTTATTTTCTATAGTTATGGTAGAAAAATATGCATTTTTCATCTGAGCTGCTGGAGAAGTTATTTTTAGGGCAAACAGAGATAGCTGGTGTCTTTATTTATTATATATTTTTGAATTTATGTTTAAGCCTGAGACGTCCCTCTTTCTTATGTAAAAACAAATCCTCGTTTAAATATGAAATAAGTTATATTCAATATTATAATGGGTTTGTGACTGATATTTCTGAGGCTCTTCTCATGAACAAACTCACACTGAACATGTCTCAGCAACTGGAGATAACATGCAGAAATCAAATCGCCCAAAATGTGACTTAATACCTGGTTGGATGAGGTGATGAGTCTCAGTCTTACTTTTTACAGAAACCTTAAAAAAATGGTTGCAATAACAAAAACTGAGTGCGGACAAGAGAATGATTCTGAAGATGTGAGGAGAAATCTTACAGTGTATTCTGCAGTGAGAGCTGTGCACAGTTATATACCATTTCATATTTTTACTTGAAATAGTTTGATTTATTTTTATTTTAGTCCTAAAGCTAAATCAGTCCCAGTTAACTTTAGTTTGAGGTTGAGACAGGGCCGGTGTTATGCGTTAAAATGCCCTCTTATCTCTACCAAATATTCTAATCGGTTTATGATTTACAAATTACAAATTAAATTAAACGAAAAGAATTTTATTCTAAAATAAGCAATATCAAAATATACATGCTCAGTATGGGAAAAATTTTTTTTAGAAAAATATAACGTGAATATAAAGTGAATTTTAAGGGGAAATAAAAATCCCTGACTAACAAATAATTATTTTTCATGAAATAAACTGTTCCATAATTATTGGCACCCCTAACAATTCCTAGAAAATAGATGTAATTGAAGTCTTTCTGTCATTTCTACAGTTTACAAAGTGGATCAGATAATCTCGGAACATTTATTTAGTAATTCATCACTTCCTGCTTCTCTGGGGTATAAATATGATGTGACACAGAGGCCGTTTCTCTTCTCCACTCTTCAACATGGGAAAGACAAAGGAACACACCATTCAAGTAGGGCAGATGTGTGTCGACCTTCACAAGTCAGGCAACGGGTACAAGAAAAATAATAGCCACCCGCCTGCACCTGCCCAGATCTACTGTGAGAGGAATCGTTAAGAAGTTTACAAAAACTGGAACAGTAGTAAACAAGCCTGGACGAGGACGCAAGTTTATTTGGCCTCCACGCACAGTGAGGACGGTAAGAGAAATAAAACATTCTCCAAAGCTCACTGTTAAAGAACTGCAACACATGAGAGCATCTTGGAGTCACAAAGTCTCCAAAACAACCATCAGACGCCATCAACATGCCAACAAGCTCTTTGGGAGGCCTGCAAGGAAAAAACCTTTTCTCAGTCACAATCATAAACGCAAACGTTTGGAGTTGGCTAAGCGGTACTGCGGCTTCAACTGGGGCCGTGTTCTTCAGTCAGATGAGACCAAGATGGAGCTTTTTAATAACAAACACTCTAAGTGGAACACAAAAGATGAGTCTGCAGAAAAGCACCTCATGCCCACTGTGAAGTCTGGGGGAGGATGGGTGATGCTGTGGGGCTGATTCTCTTCCAGAGGCCCTGGGAATCTTGTTAGGGTGCATGACATCATGAATGCTTTGAAATACCAGGACATTTTAAAGCAAAATCTGGTGGCCTCTGTCTGAAAGCTGAAGATGGGTCATCACTGGGTCTTTCAGCAAGATAATGACCCAAAACATGTGGCCAAATCTACACAGCAATGGTTCCCCACACACACACAGAATCAGGCTCCTCCCATGGCCATCTCAGTCCTCAGACCTCAACCCCATTGAAAACCTGTGGAGTGAGCTGAAGAGGAGAGTGCAGAGGAGAGGAGTCTGCTCACTGGATGATTTAGAGACATTGTGCAAAGAGGAACGGTCGAAGATCCCTCTTTCTGTGTTCTCTAATCTTGTGAAACATTATAGGAGAAGATTAGGTGCTGTTTTGTTGGCAAAGGGGGGTCATACAAAGTATTATACATCAGGGGTGCTGATAATTGTGGCACCCATGATTTGATGTAAAAGAATTATTTCTTAATGTGGGATTTTTTTCCACTGAATAAATGCACTTGAATTAAAGGTTGGAATTTCCTCTTTTTTCCATTGTGGTGTTATTTAGAACAAAAATGATCTTTTTAGAAGCTAAAGAACACATCTTAACACACACACAGTACAACATGCAGGGGTGCCAATAATTATGGAGGGCACTGTATATGTTCATATAAAATCAGATTCCTGTTCTTCACCACTGTTGTTTTTATTGTGTAAAGCTGCTTTGCGACAATGTCAATTGTTAAAAGCGCTATATAAATAAAATTGAATTGAATTGAATTGAATTCTTCCATCCATATACATGCAGACGGCTCTTGCCTGTTCTACCCCTGTAGTTTAATCCGGAGAATGTAAATGTACTTCCTCTCCTGTCCGTCTCCGGCTCTCTCTGTGACTCACATGTTAATCACTGGTTTCTTTATGTGCTGTCTTTGCTAAGAATAAACAGAGATCTTCAGACATGTCTGTGTGGGTCAATCGGGCCCGGACTGGTAAATGTGTGTATACAGTATATGTGTGTGTGTGTGTGTGTGTGTGTGTGTGTGTGTATATATATATATATATATATATATATATATATATATATATATATGTTTATTTTATTTATTTTTCACACACATGTATATTTTAATATTGTTCATTTATAATAAAATTCGGTTAAATTAATTTGTAAAAAATGATTATACAAATCTACTGTACATACATTTTAGCGCGTAACACTGGCGGTGATGGCACGCCCTCTGGTGGCTGCCCAGCTGACACCCGCCGACAGAGGGATAGACGTAAATCGATGTGTGACTTTTCTTTTGAAATTAAGAGCCTCATGTCCGCTTTACGTGAAGGTACGTCAAATCTCCGCCCACTTTGTATGATCTTTATGTCATATTCCATCCCTCATGTCGGTGATCATGATCTGTAGATCAGCGGTGTGATGAGTCTGACCGGGCTCAGGATCAGATAACGGACTATGGCTGATCTTCAGGCGCTGCTAGCGTTAGCCTCTCTGCCCTGAGTTACCCCCCTCCCCCTCCCCTGTCCCCGGGGCAGAACGGCTTTAAAGGGTTTAATCGATGCGTGATGTTACTGATGTCCGCCTGATAACCTGCTTTAACGGAAACCGGATATTCGGTTGTGTGCGGCTTTAATCCGAGCGCGCGTGACAGTGACAGCGTAAGCATGGCTTTATTATTATTATTATTATTATTACATATATATTGTTATTATTATGTTTGTAACAGTTAACATGCAGCTGTATAATGAATGTGTTTCCGTTTATAAATTGTTCGCGCTGCAGCACTGACGCGCCCCCCAGCCGCCACAGTCACACAGCGCCCTCTAGTGTCAGAGCTCAGCAACTTACCAACACATGAGCAGATTTTACTGATTAAATCAGGAGTTCTGTTAATCTGTTTATAATTACTTTACATAAACATTGTCTACTGGTCTGTTCCTGCACTCTGTGACGTCACAGCAGCAATCAGCAGCAATCAGCAGTGCAGGAATAATAAAGTGATTAAACGTGTCGCTCCAGTGTGACACAGCGTTATTCTCATTCTAATGTTATTGGTCACACACACAGTCACACACACACACACAGTCTCACACACACACACACAGTCACACACAGTACAACATGCAGTCACACACACACATACACACACACAGTCACACACACACATACACACACACACAGTCACCCACAGTACAACATGCAGTCACACATACACACACACAGTCACACACAGTACAACATGCAGTCACACACACACAGTCACACACACACATAAACACACACAGTCACACACAGTCACACACACACACATACACACACACAGTCACACACACACACACAGTCACACACAGTACAACATGCAGTCACACACACACACACAGTACAACATGCAGTCACACACACACACACACACACACACACACACACA
>QNUK01000912.1:122500-181167 GCA_013621035.1 Clarias magur | reverse complement strand
AACTCACGACCTTCAGATTATGACACTGAAACGCTACCTACTGCACTAATGATGCATCAAAAACACCTAAGCAATGATCGGACAAGTTGATCCTATAGTGGAATCTCAACTAATTATAATTGCTGAAATTGCTTGAATCAGTAGAGGAACCTTATGCAACTTGCTTCAGTGTGTGTCTGGTGGCAAAATTGGCTGACATCTTAGCTGCCCTTGCCCCATGTGAGGATCGAACTCACAACCTTCAGATTATGAGACTGACGCGCTACCTACTGCGCTAATGAGACGACAAAAGCACCTATTCAATGATCTGACAGGTTGATCCTATAGTGGAATCTCTAACTAATCTCAACTATAACTGCTGAAATTGCTTGAATCAGTACAGGAACCTTCTGCAACTTGCTTCAGTCTGTGTCTGGTGGCAAAATTGGCTGAGATCTTAGCTGCCCTTGCCCCATGTGAGGGCTTGTCCTTCATGAGACTGACGCGCTACCTACTGCGCTAATGAGGCGACAAAAACACCTATTCAATGATCTGACAAGTTGATCATATAGTGGAATCTCAGCTAAATTTAACTGCTGAAATTGCTTGAATCAGTAGAGGAACCTTCTGCAACTTGCTTCAGTCTGTGTCTGGTGGCAAAATTGGCTGACATCTTAGCTGCCCTTGCCCCATGTGAGGATCGAATCACGACTTCGATTATGAGACTGACGCGCTACCTACTGCACTAATGATGCGTCAAAAACACCTATTCAATGATCTGACAGGTTGATCCTATAGTGGAATCTCAACTAATTATAACTGCTGAAATTGCTTGAATCAGTACAGGAAGCTTCTGCAACTTGCTTCAGTCTGTGTCTGGTGGCAAAATTGGCTGACATTTTAGCTGCTCTTGCCCCATCTGAGGATCGAACTCACGACCTTCAGATTATGAGACTGATGCGCTACCTACTGCGCTAATGAGGTGACAAAAGCACCTATTCAATGATCTGACAGGTTGATCCTATAGTGGAATCTCTAACTAATCTCAACTATAACTGCTGAAATTGCTTGAATCAGTACAGGAACCTTCTGCAACATGCTTCAGTCTGTGTCTGGTGGCAAAATTGGCTGACATTTTAGCTGCTCTTGCCCCATCTGAGGATCGAACTCACGACCTTCAGATTATGAGACTGACACGCTACCTACTGCGCTAACGAGGCTATGAAAATACCTAATCAATGATCTGACAGGTTGATCCTATAGTGGAATCTCAACTAATTATAACTGCTGAAATTGCTTGAATCAGTAGAGGAACCTTCTGCAACTTGCTTCAGTCTGTGTCTGGTGGCAAAATTGGCTGACATCTTAGCTGCCCTTGCCCCATGTGAGAATCGAACTCACGACCTTCAGATTATGAGACTGACGCGCTACCTACTGCGCTAATGAGGCGACAAAAACACCTATTCAATGATCTGACAAGTTGATCATATAGTGGAATCTCAGCTAACTTTAACTGCTGAAATTGCTTGAATCAGTACAGGAACATTCTGCAACATGCTTCAGTCTGTGTCTGGTGGCAAAATTGGCTGACATTTTAGCTGCTCTTGCCCCATCTGAGGATCGAACTCACGACCTTCAGATTATGAGACTGACACGCTACCTACTGCGCTAACGAGGCTATAAAAATACCTAATCAATGATCTGACAGGTTGATCCTATAGTGGAATCTCAACTAATTATAACTGCTGAAATTGCTTGAATCAGTAGAGGAACCTTCTGCAACTTGCTTCAGTGTGTGTCTGGTGGCAAAATTGGCTGACATCTTAGCTGCCCTTGACCCATGTGAGGATAGAACTCACAACCTTCAGATTATGAGACTGACACGCTACCTGCTGCGCTAATGAGGCGACAAAAGCACCTCTTCAATGATCTGACAGGTTGATCCTATAGTGGAATCTCTAACTAATCTCAACTATAACTGCTGAAATTGCTTGAATCAGTACAGGAACCTTCTGCAACTTGCTTCAGTCTGTGTCTGGTGGCAAAATTGGCTGAAATCTTAGCTGCCCTTGCCCCATGTGAGGATCGAACTCACGACCTTCAGATTATGAGACTGACGCGCTACCTACTGCGCTAAAGAGGCGACGAAAACACCTATTCAATGATCTGACAAGTTGATCATATAGTGGAATCTCAGCTAAATTTAACTGCTGAAATTGCTTGAATCAGTACAGGAACCTTCTGCAAATTGCTTCAGTCTGTGTCTGGTGGCAAAATTGGCTGAAATCTTAGCTGCCCTTGCCCCATGTGAGGATCGAACTCACGACCTTCAGATTATGAGACTGACGCGCTACCTACTGCGCTAATGAGGCTACGCAAACACCTATTCAATGATCTGACAAGTTGATCATATAGTGGAATCTCAGCTAAATTTAACTGCTGAAATTGCTTGAATCAGTACAGGAACCTTTCAGTCTGTGTCTGGTGGCAAAATTGGCTGAAATCTTAGCTGCCCTTGCCCCATGTGAGGATCGAACTCACGACCTTCAGATTATGAGACTGACGCGCCACCTACTGCGCTAATGAGGCGACAAAAACACCTATTCAATGATCTGACAAGTTGATCATATAGTGGAATCTCAACTAATTATAATTGCTGAAATTGCTTGAATCAGTACAGGAACCTTCTGCAACTTGCTTCAGTCTGTGTCTGGTGGCAAAATTGGCTGAGATCTTAGCTGCGCTTGCCCCATGTGAGGGCTTGTCCTTCAGATTATGAGACTGACGCGCTACCTACTGCGCTAATGAGGCGACAAAAGCACCTATTCAATGATCTGACAGGTTGATCCTATAGTGGAATCTCAACTAATTATAACTGCTGAAATTGCTTGAATCAGTAGAGGAACCTTCTGCAACTTGCTTCAGTCTGTGTCTGGTGGCAAAATTGGCTGACATCTTAGCTGCCCTTGCCCCATGTGAGGATCGAACTCACGACCTTCAGATTATGAGACTGACGCGCTACCTACTGCACTAATGATGCGTCAAAAACACCTATTCAATGATCTGACAGGTTGATCCTATAGTGGAATCTCAACTAATTATAACTGCTGAAATTGCTTGAATCAGTACAGGAAGCTTCTGCAACTTGCTTCAGTCTGTGTCTGGTGGCAAAATTGGCTGAAATCTTAGCTGCCCTTGCCCCATGTGAGGATCGAACTCACGACTTTCAGATTATGAGACTGACGCGCTACCTACTGCGCTAATGAGGCGACAAAAACACCTATTCAATGATCTGACAAGTTGATCATATAGTGGAATCTCAGCTAAATTTAACTGCTGAAATTGCTTGAATCAGTACAGGAACCTTCTGCAACTTGCTTCAGTCTGTGTCTGGTGGCAAAATTGGCTGAAATCTTAGCTGCCCTTGCCCCATGTGAGGATCGAACTCACGACCTTCAGATTATGAGACTGACGCGCTACCTACTGTGCTAATCAGGCGACAAAAACACCTATTCAATGATCTGACAAGTTGATCATATAGTGGAATCTCAGTTAAATTTAACTGCTGAAATTGCTTGAATCAGTACAAGAACCTTCTGCAACTTGCTTCAGTCTGTGTCTGGTGGCAAAATTGGCTGAAATCTTAGCTGCCCTTGCCCCATGTGAGGATCGAACTCACGACCTTCAGATTATGAGACTGACGCGCTACCTACTGCGCTAATGAGGCGACAAAAACACCAATTCAATGATCTGACAGGTTGATCCTATAGTGGAATCTCTAACTAATTTCAACTATAACTGCTGACATTGCTTGAATCAGTACAGGAAGCTTCTGCAACTTGCTTCAGTCTGTGTCTGGTGGCAAAATTGGCTGAAATCTTAGCTGCCCTTGCCCCATGTGAGGATCGAACTCAACGACCTTCAGATTATGAGACTGACGCTACCTACTGCGCTAATGAGGCTAATAAAACACCTATTCAATGATCTGACAGGTTGATCTATAGTGGAATCTCAACTAATTTAACCTGAAATTGCTTGAATCAGTACAGAACCTTCTGCAACTTGCTTCTGTGTCTGGTGGCAAAATTGGCTGAGATCTTAGCTGCCCTTGCCCCATGTGAGGATCGACTCACAACCTTCAGATTATGAGACTGACGCTACCTACTGCGCTAATGAGGCGACAAAAGCACCTATTCAATGATCTGACAGGTTGATCCTATAGTGGAATCTCAATCTCAACTATAACTGCTGAAATTGCTTGAATCAGTACAGGAACCTTCTGCAACTTGCTTCAGTCTGTGTCTGGTGGCAAATTGGCTGACATCTTAGCTGCCCTTGCCCCATGTGAGGATCGAACTCACCACCTTCAGATTATGAGACTGACGCGCTACCTACTGCGCTAACGAGGCTAAGAAAATACCTAATCAATGATCTGACAAGTTGATATATGGGAATCTCAAATCAATTATAACTGCTGAAATTGCTTGAATCAGTACAGGAACCTTCTGCAACTTGCTTCAGTCTGTGTCTGGTGGCAAAATTGGCTGAGATCTTAGCTGCGCTGCCCCATGTGAGGGCTTGACCTTCAGATTATGAGACGCTACCTACTGCGCTAATGAGGCGACAAAACACCTATTCAATGATCTGACAGGTTGATCCTATAGTGGAATCTCAACCAATTATAACTGCTGAAATTGCTTGAATCAGTACAGGAACCTTCTGCAACTTGCTTCAGTCTGTGTCTGGTGGCAAAATTGGCTGACATCTTGCCTTGCCCCATGTGAGGGCTTGTCCTTCAGATTATGAGACTGACGCTACCTACTGCGCTAATGAGCGTAAAAAAGCACCTATTCAATGATCGACAGGTTGATCCTATAGTGGAATCTAACTAATATCAACTATAACTGCTTGAATCAGTACAAGAACCTTCTGCAACTTGCTTCAGTCTGTGTCTGGTGGCAAAATTGGCTGACATCTTAGCTGCCCTGCCCCATGTGAGGATCCTCACGACCTTCAGATTATGAGACTGACGCTGCTACCTACTGCGCTAATGAGGCTGACAAAACACTATTCAATGATCTGACAGGTTGATCCTATAGTGGAATCTCAACTAATCAACTATAACTGCTGAAATTGCTTGAATCAGTACAGGAACCTTCTGCAACTTGCTTCAGTCTGTGTCTGGTGGCAAAATTGGCTGAAATCTTAGCTGCCCTTGCCCCCATGTGAGACGAACCTCGACCTTCAGATTATGAGACTGACGCGCTACCTACTGCGCTAATGAGGCGACAAAACCTATTCAATGATCTGACAAGTTGATCATATAGTGGAATCTCAACTAAATATAACTGCTGAAATTGCTTGAATCAGTACAGGAACCTTTCAGTCTGTGTCTGGTGGCAAAATTGGCTGACATCTTAGCTGCCCTGCCCCATGTGAGGATCGAACTCACGACCTTCAGATTATGAGACTGAAACGCTACCTACTGCACTAATGATGTCAAAACACCTATTCAATGATCTGACAGGTTGATCCTATAGTGGAATCTCAACTAATTATAACTGCTGAAATTGCTTGGAATCAGTAAAATTGCTGAAATCTGAAGGCTGCTTTGCCCCATGTGAGGCTTGACCTTCAGATTATGAGACTGATACCTACCGCGCCTAATGAGATGAATAAAAACACTATTCAATGATCTGACAAGTTGATCCTATAGTGGAATCTCAACTAATTTAACTGCTGAAATTGCTTGAATCAGTACAGGAACCTTCTGCAACTTGCTTCAGTCTGTGTCTGGTGGCAAAATTGGCTGACATCTTAGCTGCCCCTTGCCCCATGTGAGGATCGACTCACAACCTTCAGATTATGAGACTGACGCGCTTACCTACTGCGCTAATGAGGCTAATAAAAGCACCTATTCAATGATCTGACAGGTTGATCCTATAGGAATCAACCAATCTAACTATAACTGCTGAAATTGCTTGAATCAGTACAGGAACCTTCTGCAACTTGCTTCAGTCTGTGTCTGGTGGCAAAATTGGCTGACATCTTAGCTGCCCTTGCCCCATGTGAGGATCGAACTCACGACCTTCAGATTATGAGACTGGACGCTACCTACCGCTAACAAGGCTATGAAATACCTAATCAATGATCTGACAGGTTGATCCTATAGTGGAATCTCAATAATTATAACTGCTGAAATTGCTTGAATCAGTACAGGAACCTTCTGCAACTTGCTTCAGTCTGTGTCTGGTGGCAAAATTGGCTGAGATCTAGCTGCCAGCCCCATGAGGGCTTGTCCTTCAGATTATGAGACTGACGCTACCTACTGCGTAATGAGGCAACAAAAGCACCTATTCAATGATCTGACAGGTTGATCCTATAGTGGAATCTCAACTAATTATAACTGCTGAAATTGAATCAGTATACAGGAACCTTCTGCAACTTGCTTCAGTCTGTGTCTGGTGGCAAAATTGGCTGAGATCTTAGCTGCGCTTGCCCCATGAGGGCTTGTCCTTCAGATTATGAGACTGACGCGCTACCTACTGCGCTAATGAGGCGACAAGCAACCTATTCAATGATCTGACAGGTTGATCCTATAGTGGAATCTCTAACTAATATAACTATAATTGCTTGAATCAGTACAAGAACCTTCTGCAACTTGCTTCAGTCTGTGTCTGGTGGCAAAATTGCTGAATCTTAGCTGCCCTTGCCCCATGTGAGGATCGAATCATGACCTTCAGATTATGAGACTGACGCGCTACCTACTGCGCTAATGAGGCGACAAAAACACCTATTCAATGATCTGACAGGTTGATCTATAGTGGAATCTCAACTAATCTAACTATAACTGAAATTGCTTGAATCAGTACAGGAAGCTTCTGCAACTTGCTTCAGTCTGTGTCTGGTGGCAAATTGGCTGACATCTTAGCTGCCCTCATGCCCCATGCGAAGATCGAATCCCTTTCCACCTTCAGATTATGAGACTGACGCTAAGGCCACCTACTCAACGCGCTAACGAAAAAGAAGGCTAATAAAAACACCTATTCAGATCTGACAGGTTGATCCTATAGTATCTCAACCAATTATAACCAAGGATAATGAGACCGATAATGAGATAGAATGAGACTGACGCTGCTACCTACTGCTAATGAGGCGACAAAAACACCTATTCAATGATCGACAAGTTGATCATATAGTGGAATCTCTCACAAATTTAACTGCTGAAATTGCTTGAATCAGTAGAGGAACCTTCTGCAACTTGCTTCAGTCTGTGTCTGTGGCAAAATTACGATTTAGCTGCAATCATAGATCAAGCTGTCAATTGGAATAGGTGCTTTTAATGTCATTAGCGCAGGGTATCAGGGCCAGTCCCATAACTGAAGCTTGTGAGTTCGGGATCCAACATGGTTCAAGAAATCTTAGCTGCCCTTGCCCCATGAGGATCGAACTCACGACCTTCAGATTATGAGACTGACGGGCTACCTACTGCGCCTAATGAGGCTACAAAACACCTATTCAATGATCTGACAAGTTGATCTATAGTGGAATCTCAACTAATTATAACTGCTGAAATTGCTTGAATCAGTACAGAACCTTCTGCAACTTGCTTCAGTTGTGTCTGGTGGCAAAATTGGCTGACATCTTAGCTGTCTTGCCCCATGTGAGGATCGAACTCATGACCTTCAGATTATGAGACTGACGCGTACCTACTGCGCTAATGAGGCTATGAAAATACCTATTCAATGATCTGACAGGTTGATCCTATAGTGGAATCTCAACTAATTATAACTGCTGAAATTCTTGAATCAGTAAAATTGGCTGAGATCTTAGCTGCCATTGCCCCATGAGGGCTTGTCCTTCAGATTATGAGACTGACGCCGCTACCTACTGCGCTAATGAGGCGACAAAAACACCTATTCAATGATCTGACAGGTTGATCATATAGTGGAATCTCAACTAATTTAACTGCTGAAATTGCTTGAATCAGTACAGGAACCTTCTGCAACTTGCTTCAGTCTGTGTCTGGTGGCAAAATTGGCTGAAATCTAGCTGCCCTTGCCCCATGTGAGGATCAACTCACAACCTTCAGATTATGAGACTGACAGCTACCTACTGCGCTAACGAGGCTATGAAAATACCTAATTCAATGATCTGACAGGTTGATCCTATAGGAATCTCAACTAATTATAACTGCTGAAATTGCTTGAATCAGTAGAGGAACCTTCTGCAACTTGTTTGTCTCTGTCTGGTGGCAAATTGGCTGATCTTAGCTGCCCTTGCCCCATGTGAGGATCGAACTCAACCTTCAGATTATGAGACTGAAACGCTACCTACTGCACTAATGAGCGACAAAAACACCTATTCAATGATCTGACAGGTTGATCCTATAGTGGAATCTCAACTAATTATAACTGCTGAAATTGCTTGAATCAGTACAGGAACCTTCTGCAACTTGCTTCAGTCTGTGTCTGGTGGCAAAATTGGCTGAGATCTTAGCTGCGCTTGCCCCATGTGAGGGCTTGTCCTTCAGATTATGAGACTGACGCGCTACCTACTGCGCTAATGAGGCGACAAAAACACCTATTCAATGATCTGACAGGTTGATCCTATAGTGCAATCTCAACTAATTATAACTGCTGAAATTGCTTGAATCAGTACAGGAACCTTCTGCAACTTGCTTCAGTCTGTGTCTGGTGGCAAAATTGGCTGAGATCTTAGCTGCGCTTGCCCCATGTGAGGGCTTGTCCTTCAGATTATGAGACTGACGCGCTACCTACTGCGCTAATGAGGCGACAAAAGCACCTATTCAATGATCTGACAGGTTGATCCTATAGTGGAATCTCAACTAATTATAACTGCTGAAATTGCTTGAATCAGTAGAGGAACCTTCTGCAACATGCTTCAGTCTGTGTCTGGTGGCAAAATTGGCTGACACCTTAGCTGCCCTTGCCCCATGTGAGGATCGAACTCACGACCTTCAGATTATGAGACTGACGCGCTACCTACTGCGCTAACGAGGCTATGAAAATACCTAATCAATGATCTGACAGGTTGATCCTATAGTGGAATCTCAACTAATTATAACTGCTGAAATTGCTTGAATCAGTTCAGGAACCTTCTGCAACTTGCTTCAGTCTGTGTCTGGTGGCAAAATTGGCTGAGATCTTAGCTGCGCTTGCCCCATGTGAGGATCGAACTCACGACCTTCAGATTATGAGACTGACGCGCTACCTTCTGCGCTAATGAGGCGACAAAAACACCTATTCAATGATCGGACAAGTTGATCCTATAGTGGAATCTCAACTAATTATAATTGCTGAAATTGCTTGAATCAGTAGAGGAACCTTATGCAACTTGCTTCAGTCTGTGTCTGGTGGCAAAATTAGCTGACATCTTAGCTGCCCTTGCCCCATGTGAGGATCGAACTCACGACCTTCAGATTATGAGACTGACGCGCTACCTACTGCGCTAATGAGGCGACAAAAACACCTATTCAATGATCTGACAAGTTGATCATATAGTGGAATCTCAGCTAAAATTAACTGCTGAAATTGCTTGAATCAGTACAGGAACCTTCTGCAACTTGCTTCAGTCTGTGTCTGGTGGCAAAATTGGCTGAAATCTTAGCTGCCCTTGCCCCATGTGAGGATCGAACTCACGACCTTCAGATTATGAGACTGACGCGCTACCTACTGCGCTAATGAGGCGACAAAAGCACCTATTCAATGATCTGACAGGTTGATCCTATAGTGGAATCTCAACTAATTATAACTGCTGAAATTGCTTGAATCAGTACAGGAACCTTCTGCAACTTGCTTCAGTCTGTGTCTGGTGGCAAAATTGGCTGAGATCTTAGCTGCGCTTGCCCCATGTGAGGGCTTGTCCTTCAGATTATGAGACTGACGCGCTACCTACTGCGCTAATGAGGCGACAAAAGCACCTATTCAATGATCTGACAGGTTCATCCTATAGTGGAATCTCTAACTAATCTCAACTATAACTGCTTGAATCAGTACAAGAACCTTCTGCAACTTGCTTCAGTCTGTGTCTGGTGGCAAAATTGGCTGAAATCTTAGCTGCCCTTGCCCCATGGGAGGATCGAACTCACGACCTTCAGATTATGAGACTGACGCGCTACCTACTGCGCTAATGAGGCGACAAAAACACCAATTCAATGATCTGACAGGTTGATCCTATAATGGAATCTCTAACTAATCTCAACTATAACTGCTGACATTGCTTGAATCAGTACAGGAAGCTTCTGCAACTTGCTTCAGTCTGTGTCTGGTGGCAAAATTGGCTGAAATCTTAGCTGCCCCTGCCCCATGTGAGGATCGAACTCACGACCTTCAGATTATGAGACTGACGCGCTTCCTACTGCGCTAATGAGGCGACAAAAACACCTATTCAATGATCTGACAAGTTGATCATATAGTGGAATCTCAACTAATTATAATTGCTGAAATTGCTTGAATCAGTACAGGAACCTTCTGCAACTTGCTTCAGTCTGTGTCTGGTGGCAAAATTGGCTGAGATCTTAGCTGCGCTTGCCCCATGTGAAAGCTTGTCCTTCAGATTATGAGACTGACGCGCTACCGACTGCGCTAATGAGGCGACAAAAGCACCTATTCAATGATCTGACAGGTTGATCCTATAGTGGAATCTCTAACTAATCTCAACTATAACTGCTTGAATCAGTACAAGAACCTTCTGCAACTTGCTTCAGTCTGTGTCTGGTGGCAAAATTGGCTGAAATCTTAGCTGCCCCTGCCCCATGTGAGGATCGAACTCACGACCTTCAGATTATGAGACTGACGCGCTACCTACTGCGCTAACGAGGCGACAAAAACACCTATTCAATGATCTGACAAGTTGATCATATAGTGGAATCTCAGCTAAATTTAACTGCTGAAATTGCTTGAATCAGTACAGGAACCTTCTGCAACTTGCTTCAGTCTGTGTCTGGTGGCAAAATTAGCTGACATCTTAGCTGCCCTTGCCCCATGTGAGGATCGAACTCACAACCTTCAGATTATGAGACTGACGCGCTACCTACTGCGCTAATGAGGTGACAAAAGCACCTATTCAATGATCTGACAGGTTGATCCTATAGTGGAATCTCTAACTAATCTCAACTATAACTGCTGAAATTGCTTGAATCAGTACAGGAACCTTCTGCAACATGCTTCAGTCTGTGTCTGGTGGCAAAATTGACTGACACCTTAGCTGCCCTTGCCCCATGTGAGGATCGAACTCACAACCTTCAGATTATGAGACTGACGCGCTACCTACTGCGCTAACAAGGCTATGAAAATACCTAATCAATGATCTGACAGGTTGATCCTATAGTGGAATCTCAACTAATTATAACTGCTGAAATTGCTTGAATCAGTACAAGAACCTTCTGCAACTTGCTTCAGTCTGTGTCTGGTGGTAAAATTAGCTGAGATCTTAGCTGCCCTTGCCCCATTTGAGAATAGAACTCACGACCTTCAGATTATGAGACTGAAACGCTACCTACTGCACTAATGATGCGTCAAAAACACCTATTCAATGATCTGACAGGTTGGTCCTATAGTGGAATCTCAACTAATTATAACTGCTGAAATTGCTTGAATCAGTAGAGGAACCTTCTGCAACTTGCTTCAGTCTGTGTCTGGTGGCAAAATTGGCTGAGATCTTAGCTGCCCTTGCCCCATGTGAGGGCTTGTCCTTCAGATTATGAGACTGACGCGCTACCTACTGCGCTAATGAGGCGACGAAAGCACCTATTCAATGATCTGACAGGTTGATCCTATAGTGGAATCTCAACTAATTATAACTGCTGAAATTGCTTGAATCAGTTCAGGAAGCTTCTGCAACTTGTTTCAGTCTGTGTCTGGTGGCAAAATTGGCTGACATCTTAGCTGCCCTTGCCCCATGTGAGGATCGAACTCACGACCTTCAGATTATGAGACTGACGCGCTACATACTGCGCTAATGAGGCGACAAAAACGCCTATTCAATGATCTGACAAGTTGATCATATAGTGGAATCTCAGCTAAATTTAACTGCTGAAATTGCTTGAATCAGTAGAGGAACCTTCTGCAACTTGCTTCAGTCTGTGTCTGGTGGCAAAATTGGCTGACATCTTAGCTGCTCTTGCCTCATCTGAGGATCGAACTCACGACCTTCAGATTGTGAGACTGACACGCTACCTACTGCGCTAACGAGGCTATGAAAATACCTAATCAATGATCTGACAGGTTGATCCTATAGTGGAATCTCAACTAATTATAACTGCTGAAATTGCTTGAATCAGTAGAGGAACCTTCTGCAACTTGCTTCAGTGTGTGTCTGGTGGCAAAATTGGCTGACATCTTAGCTGCCCTTGACCCATGTGAGGATAGAACTCACAACCTTCAGATTATGAGACTGACGCGCTACCTACTGCGCTAATGAGGCAACAAAAGCACCTATTCAATGATCTGACAGGTTGATCCTATAGTGGAATCTCTAACTAACCTCAACTATAACTGCTGAAATTGCTTGAATCAGTACAGGAACCTTCTGCAACTTGCTTCAGTCTGTGTCTGGTGGCAAAATTGGCTGACATCTAAGCTGCCCTTGCCCCATGTGAGGATCGAACTCACGACCTTCAGATTATGAGACTGAAACGCTGCCTACTGCACTAATAATGCGTCAAAAGCACCTATTCAATGATCTGACAGGTTGGTCCTATAGTGCAATCTCAACTAATTATAACTGCTGAAATTGCTTGAATCAGTACAGGAACCTTCTGCAACTTGCTTCCGTCTGTGTCTGGTGGCAAAATTGGCTGAGATCTTAGCTGCGCTTGCCCCATGTGAGGGGTTGTCCTTCAGATTATGAGACTGACGCGCTACCTACTGCGCTAATGAGGCGACAAAAGCACCTATTCAATGATCTGACAGGTTGATCCTATAGTGGAATCTCTAACTAATCTCAACTATAACTGCTGAAATTGCTTGAATCAGTACAGGAACCTTCTGCAACATGCTTCAGTCTGTGTCTGGTGGCAAAATTGACTGACACCTGAGCTGCCCTTGCGAGCATCGAACTCACGACCTTCAGATTATGAGACTGACGCGCTACCTACTGCGCTAACGAGGCTATGAAAATACCTAATCAATGATCTGACAGGTTGATCCTATAGTGGAATCTCAACTAATTATAACTGCTGAAATTGCTTGAATCAGTACAAGAACCTTCTGCAACTTGCTTCAGTCTGTGTCTGGTGGCAAAATTAGCTGAGATCTTAGCTGCCCTTGCCCGATGTGAGAATAGAACTCACGACCTTCAGATTATGAGACTGAAACGCTACCTACTGCACTAATGATGCGTCGAAAACACCTATTCAATGATCTGACAGGTTGGTCCTATAGTGGAATCTCAACTAATTATAACTGCTGAAATTGCTTGAATCAGTACAGGAACCTTCTGCAACTTGCTTCAGTCTGTGTCTGGTGGCAAAATTGGCTGAGATCTTAGGTGCGCTTGCCCCATGTGAGGGCTTGTCCTTCAGATTATGAGACTGACGCGCTACCTACTGCGCTAATGAGGCGACAAAAGCACCTATTCAATGATCTGACAGGTTGATCCTATAGTGGAATCTCAACTAATTATAACTGCTGAAATTGCTTGAATCAGTTCAGGAAGCTTCTGCAACTTGCTTCAGTCTGTGTCTGGTGGCAAAATTGGCTGACATCTTAGCTGCCCTCGCCTCATGTGAAGATCGAACTCACGACCTTCAGATTATGAGACTGACGCGCTACCTACTGCGCTAACAAGGCGACAAAAACACCTATTCAATGATCTGACAGGTTTACTCTAGACTGGAATCTCAGCTAATTATAACTGCTGAAATTGCTTGAATCAGTAGAGGAACCTTCTGCAACTTGCTTCAGTCTGTGTCTGGTGGCAAAATTGGCTGAGATTTTAGCTGCGCTTGCCCCATGTGAGGGCTTGTCCTTCAGATTATGAGACTGACGCGCTACCTACTGTGCTAATGAGGCAACAAAAAAACCTATTCAATGATCTGACGAGTTGTTCCTATAGTGGAATCTCAACTAATTATAACTGCTGAAATTGCTTGAATCAGTAGAGGAACCTTCTGCAACTTGCTTCAGTCTGTGTCTGGTGGCAAAATTGGCTGAGATTTTAGCTGCCCTTGCCCCATGTGAGGATCGAACTCACAACCTTCAGATTATGAGACTGAAACGCTAACTACTGCACTAATGATGCGTCAAAAAAACCTACTCAATGATCTGACGAGTTGATCCTATAGTGGAATCTCAACTAATTATAACTGCTGAAATTGCTTGAATCAGTAGAGGAACATTCTGCAACTTGCTTCAGTGTGTGTCTGGTGGCAATATTGGCTGACATCTTAGCTGCCCTTGACCCATGTGAGGATCGAACTCACGACCTTCAGATTATGAGACTGACGCGCTACCTACTGCGCTAACGAGGCTATGAAAATACCTAATCAATGATCTGACAGGTTGATCCTATAGTGGAATCTCAACTAAATATAACTGCTGAACTTGCTTGAATCAGTTCAGGAAGCTTCTGCAACTTGCTTCAGTCTGTGTCTGGTGGCAAAATTGGCTGACATCTTAGGTGCCCTTGCCCCATGCGAGGATTGAACACACAACCTTCAGATTACGAGACTGACGCGCTACCTACAGCGCTAACAAGGCGACAAAAACACCTATTCAATGATCTGACAGGTTTACTCTAGACTGGAATCTCAGCTAATTATAACTGCTGAAATTGCTTGAATCAGTACAGGAACCTTCTGCAACTTGCTTCAGTCTGTGTCTGGTGGCAAAATTGGCTGAGATTTTAGCTGCCATTGCCCCATGTGAGAATCGAACTCACGACCTTCAGATTATAAGACTGACATGCTATGTACTGCGCTCTCGAGGCCAAGAACTTAACCTAAAGGTCGCATACAGTAATGGCAGTTTATAGAGCTAAGCTGAGCTGACATAGATTTGACATATGTGATCTTTATGTTGTGTAAGCAAACTGAAGTCTGATTGGCCTCACTGAGAAGTGTTTTTCTTAAGGCTACACAGCTGTTATGTACTAATTATCTTGAGTTCTCTTCACTATGTGTGTGGAAATGCTCTTCTTTAAACAATAATACATACTGTTGTTTTTAAAGAATTTTTACTCTGCCTTTAAGTAATTTCCCATCACACTCCTTCAGAATGTTTTTCCTATGGGATGATCAAACTCATTACCTTCAAATTACTGATGGCTATTTTCAGTTTAATGTGCTCTAATTACATACCTGACCTGCTGGGATCTTTACAAGGAACATTCAACTCTTCAAGTCTCAGTGGTAAAACCAAGGCTAGACCTTACCCCATGTTGGGATTGAATTTACAGCCTTCAGCGTACAAGACTGACAGACTAACTGCAGTGCTGTTAGTAGGAAAAAAAAGATAAAAAGATAGATTAGCAAAAGTATAAAGATTTTAGTGCATTATGATTTCATGACCATGTAAAAAAAAAAAGCATTTCATTAGTTTTAGTTTTTCAGTGCATGAAGACAAAGGTCAATTAAGACACTTTATTTGGACAAATAAACAACAAGGTTTATAATAGAAACAGAGCTTCACTACTTGAACAAATATCTAGTTGTAAAGCCTATTCAAGCCCTTGCCATGAGGATCGAATACAACCTTCAGACTATGAGACTGACGTGCTACCTACTGCACTAACATGGCTGGACAGATGGTGCTGGTCAGCATGTAAGGAACTGACCGTCTGATCCTGATAGGCTGACTATTTTAAGCCCCATAGTGAAATCTTAGCTAATTACACATTACCTGAATTACTTCTTTTCTAATCTCGTTATCTTAAGAGTCTGAGTTTAGATTTGTTTTTGGCACATGGCATATATTTAAGTACAAAGAAATATCAGTTAATTCATATAGATTTAGTTTATTTTACCAGATAAAGAGCACCCCATTAGGTTTATTAGGAGACATGAGACCTATAGATAGAGGTTTTTAAAATAAAAAAGGAGAAAAATAATGGCTTTAAAATGTAGTCTAGTAATACTCTTTTACTATTACGCTACCTACTGCGCTACGTACATGACCACTGTGTGCACATAGAAAATGACCAGCCGATATAAAATACATTCAGCAGAACCTTGTTGAGTTCTCACTCACTCATTCTCTATACTGCTTATGCTCTACAGCAGACCCGGGCATTTTAAGGCACTCACTGACACTACAGGCAATTTGGAAACACCAATTAATCTAATCTGAATGTCTTTAGACTGTGGGAGAAAACCGGTGTGGCAAGCACGGAGAGAATGTGCAAACTCTACACAGAACTGAAGCAGGACTCAAACCCTCAATGACACCTTAGATATGCTGGGCCAAGGGGCTAACCACTATGTCACTGTGCTGCTCTCAAAGATTTATAAAAAAAAAAAGGGGGGGGGGGTTTGAGGATGAGGAATTTGTCTTTTAACTGAATGCATAACTAAAGCATAATTTTAATCAGCAGTTAATCACTGAGGTGTTATAATGACTGTATATTGGTTGGGGTAAAATGTAATACGCATACGCATTTAAATCACACCCAGGTGAAGAAAATAAAAACAAAACTCTTTTTGCCCCGTGTGAGGATCGAACTCACGACCTTCAGATTATGAGACTGACGCGCTACCTACTGCGCTAACGAGGCTGAGTACAGGAGCTGGAGAATCACAAATTTAATGGTCCAGTTGCACACTTTTCTGCATCTGCAGAAAATAAAAGACACATATATGTAGTTTATGTACTACACAGAGACATTTACAGTCATAACTGCACTTTAGATGAGGTTTATTCCCAACTGCAATACATGAGACAATTATTAAACAACAAAACAAGCATGACATTTTGTAAAGTGTAAAAACTTTGCTGCTTATTTTAGATTTAGATTTACAATACAATATTTAAGTATATTTTATACACTGTTAAGGGTGCAAGTACTACTTAAATTCAGAAAAGTTCAGGGGAATATTTGCACGTTAAAATCCTTTTTATTTATTTTTTTGTGTTACAATGATTGTATATTTGTTGGGGTAAAATATAATACGCATACGCGTTTAAATCGCAACCAGGTGAAGAAAATAAAAAAACAATTTTTGCCCCGTGTGAGGATCGAACTCACGACCTTCAGATTATGAGACTGACGCGCTACCTACTGCGCTAACGAGGCTGTGAGCAAAGCATCACGGGTAACCTAAAAGAACAATTTTTTAAAAAAATTGGCAAAATTTTAAACTTTAAACGCTCAGCGGTTTTCAGGTAAATAAACGGAAAACGAGCAGCAGGCAAAGGTTTTTGTAATTTTTCTCAACGACAGACTGTCTTTGGAAGCAAGACATATTTATAACCAGCATTATCCGACAAACTAGGCGCCCTAGTGGCCGAAAGTAACATTACAGTTGTCATAAAACACCTCCGCGTGAACCCCTTGTCACGTGACATTGCAAAATTGAGGAATAAACAAATCACTTAAGTTTATAACACTCCTGCATGTATTATAATTACAAATACATAAATATAAAGTTACGTTAAGTTAATCAAACATGTTTAGCAAGTATAATCACGTTATTTCATAACCAAGTTTTGACTTAACAAAATAAAAAATATACGAGTATACCCAATCAAAGCTTATTCCCCGAGTTCTATAAATATTATAGAATATGTGTTGTCTATATTCGTCTCAGCCCATTTTTTCTGTTATCTAACATTTTTATATAATACACGGCTGTAACGTACCTGAAACTGACAAGATTATCCCTGAAAATTGGTTGACATAAAAAATAAACTTCAATTTGGAAAATGTCCGAATAATACAAAATGATAATAACAAGCGTACGCCATTTTAATAACCGTTATATTCCGTTAAACCGAGCGATTAACTAGCTAGCTAAATAGGCAAACTGCGCACAAATTCGTACAATGTCAATTAGCGTATTTAAAAGTATAAATAAGTATTAAATATATTTATATTTAATTAATGACCATGGTATATATTTTCTGAAACTATATATATATAAAATTACCTTATTACTGAACCGCTGAAACACCTTTGTCGTCCTCGAGCACTAACAAGCTCTCGTACGTCACTGTTAAAGCAGCAACCAATCAAATCACAATCTTAAGCATATATTTAACTATTCCAATCTTGAACCAATCAAAGCACAGTTTTCTTCAGCGATTGGACCAATCAGGTTCCTTCTTAATTGTTCTTTTTTCTTCTTCTAAAATCCCGTTATATTTTTGTTATATAATTAACTTTTTTTTAAATGTAATTTTACTATTATTGTTATTATTATTATTATTATTATTACTTGTGATTTATATGTTTTATTTATATCTTTCTAATATAGTTGATAGTTTTTTTGTTCTTAGCTCTGTTTTGGTCAGCTCTGACACCTGTGTATACTGATATGTAAGCTATACAAGGTAGTATCAAAAAGTTTCGAGATTAGATCTTGTTAACAAGCTTTTTTTTTTCTTTTCCAGTATGTTCTCCCTAAGTTGCCTCAAAACCTGGCAGTAGAATTTGCTATTGATGGTCTGATTCATGGGACGAATTCTCGATGCACAATGCCTCAAGTGTCCTAAAAGACGACGAGCATGCCCTTATTCGAGCTGCGGCCCTGTCTTGCCTTTTTCAGTCATGGAGATGATGGGCTCTTCAACTATAAAGACTGTTGCAGTGGAAGAGCCCATCGTTTCACCACCGGTAACGATCCTCGACATGAAGGACGGGTCATCCACGGCATGCTGACAGAGTTCACAAAAAAGTACATTATCTATCTATCTATCTGGCACTGCGGTGACGTAGTGGTTAACACTGTTGTTTTGCACCAGGTTCAATTCCCACCTCCGAGTCTGTGTGCATGGAGTTAGCATGGCCCCCTCCTGCTTGGTGGAGTGATGTGGAGATTAGGCCATTCCCAAATTGCCTGTACTGTGTGAATGTTGGCAGAAAATACTACCACGGATGTAAAAATGGGAATAGATACAATGGTTACCCTTGGCCTCCATGGCCCCTAGTTGGGTTCATGGTTGGATGGATGAATGGATGGATCTGTATATCTGTCTGTCTAATAATTTTGATCTGTACAAATGTGGGAACAAACACTTTTAATATTATTATTATTATTATTATTATTATTATTATTATTAGGTCTTTCTTCAATTACAAGAGAAAACCCACTTAATCATCATATTCATTATTAATTCAGTTTTTTTATATAGAAAACCTCTTCTCACTTTTCCTGTTGCTGAAACAAACACAACTAATACCCACTTGCCTGCATCCCAAAACCACAAATCTGTGCATTTTGCATTATTTGATGTGCACTGCCATAGTATATTGGGGGGGGAGGGGGGTGGACCAATACAAAGTTTAGAAATCTGGGCTTTGGTGACACCTAGTGTTTAACACTCTTTGGTCTATATTTTGTTTTGTTTCTGCCTAGTGATAAATATATCCATGTTCCAGTTGTTTTTCTTTTTATCCATTTGCTCTAATAAATGTTTAAATTATAACGTATTAAACTAATTACCAGTTTCATCCAGATCTTCTCAGATTGAAAAGATGTTGGTTTGTTATTGAGGGGTGACAGTAAAAACTTGGTTTGACCATCCTTTAAAATTTTCTAGAAAGTTTCTTATCCGACTTTATCCTTGACTTTAACCTAAAGGACATCTAATGAACATCCTTGTGCAATCATGTGACAATCTATGATCTACCTACGACATAATTTCCAAATTGCTGGTGTGCCCGGACAGCACATGAGACCCAACTAGCAAATTTTAAAAAGTATATAGTTATTTACAAACATCTCATAGTTTATATTAAAATTGTTCTAACTGTATCTCTTGAACAAATTGATATAAAACAAATTAAGAACATATGGCTGTGACACATATGTCACTTAGGGCTTTTAACCCTTAAAGTGCTGGGAAAATACCCTGTGATGTGTATTAAAATGTGTTCTGTGTAGTCTATTTGATTATAGCGTATATGATTTTCCCTCATATATTTCAAAATGAAGCTGCCAGAATTATTAACTGATGATATAGTATGATAAGTATACACTGTACATTTGCTTTACTCTCATGGCAATATCAATATGCCAAAGGTAATCCTGCTCAAATTTGTAAACAAGGCATTTGGGCTTGTAGCATTGAATTTAAGTCAAACTGCAGTGTACAGTATTTGTCAATAGTCCGAAGCATACACTGATGTACTATTTGAACCACACAATTAGCACACAAACGGCTTTCCATTCATAATCCCAGGGTGTGGCCCTGTATAATCCAAGACTAGGCCTGCTATGTAAAATGGCATCCTAATGGCATCCTAATAGCCTCTAGACAGGTATGATGCTTATGCCATTTGTAAATGAAGAGTGTTACATTTTGGTGGACATGACTACATGAAATCAGGGGAAAAGTGATGTGGTGTTCAGGTATTTCTTTCAAACACTAAGTGTTGTAATGGTGGCACTGTGGTTTAGCGGTTAGCTCTAACCACTGTACTAGTGACCCTGTATGCAGAATAAAGCATTATAGACGACGATGAGTGTGTGAGAGTGTCTTAATACTTAGTGATTTTTTTTGACATGTCAGACGAGTTAATTCTATCTCTAAAGCATTACACATCATTAAAAGAAAATGCCATGGCCCAGCAAAAGCAGTTCATAAGACAACGTTCATCCTTTGACACAAATAATACCAGTAAAATGTTCACTGATGCTGAACCTCAGCAGGATAATGCAGATACTGCACAATTACTGAATTAATGAATGAATAAATTGATGATGACCTAAGATTACAGTAAGAGTACAAGATCATTTTATGTTGAATAAGCCCCTTCCCTTATACAGACAAATGTCATTCAGGGTCTATTTTTAGAGAAGACTAATTATAGATTCTCAGGCTCCAAGAGATGACCCATTTTAAACGCTGAGCTGAAAAAGGAGAGGTCCAGACAGTCAGGCTCTAGTCTCTAATATGGTTTCCTTGCTCATGATCAATATGGTTAGGAAAAAAATATTGAATTAGTTTCTTGGAAATAAAATATATTTTTTTTTGTTGCCTGTACTACTGATACCAGAAACAGATTTTTTTTTTTCTTTCTCCAACTTTTAATAACATGCAATATTCCTCGTCTTTTGGACTGGACTACACAGGCCAGCCTTCACTCCACATGTGCATCAGTCAGCCTTGGCCATCCTTCACCTGGTCCGAGTTCACCGCTTTTCCTTCCTTCCTTGGATTACGTTTGACCTGACCCAGCCGTCTAGCAACCAATCTGGCCCACTCAAACCCTTTTGCCTTTTTTACGCTTCTAAAGACATCATAATACAGGAGAAAAGGTTCATTTGCTTCCTAATATTTCCCACTCACTTCCAGCTGCCATTGTAACAAGATATTGCAACTGTAGCTACTGTGAACAGGGCCAAATTGCAATAGCTAGACATCTGGGTCAGGGCATCTCCAATACTGCAGGTCCTGTGGGATGTTCCTGGTTAGCAGTGGTCAGGACATACGGAAAGTACTCTAAGGAAGAAAAACCCGTGAACCTGCAACAGGGTGAAGGGTGACCAAGGATCACTGATGCACCTGGCTGGCCCATGTAATCCGATCCAATACAAGTGTAGGTAATGTAGATCAAATTGTGGAAATGGCTAATGCTGGTTGTTATAGAAAGGTGTCAGATCACACAGGTCATTACTCATTACTATATTAGGCAGGTTATGACTACTTGCCTAATATTGAGTAGGTCCCCTTTACCACCAAAACAGAAATGACTTGTGTTGTGTGTGACACGTTTCTAGCACAACCAGCATTAAACCTTTCCTCAATTCGATGTACTGTACATTTACATTTTATATAATTATTGCTCATTAAATTACACAATGTAATTTAATTTCATATCTAGTTCAAACAAATTTGTTTGTTTGATAATCTACCCAGAATCCTCTCTGATTAGAAAAAGAAATGACCGTTAAATTTAAAATATACATCTGAGCTCACGATTGCATGGCATTCTGGGAAATGTAGTAAGGCGTCCTGTCTCGTACTCAAACCCATCAGCTATTTTGAAACGTTAGAGAACTCCATTACGTTATCGGCATGTTCTACTTCCGTAAATAGACGCGGCCCTCCTTCCTCGCGTTAGATGTAAGTCCCGCCTCCTCATTCCTGGGATTGGTCGAAAGCATCCGGATTTCTCTGCCATGATTGTGCAATAGTTCAAACAACAGGGCAGTATCCAATTAGAGCGCTGTTTGTGAGTTTAAACCGAAACTCTTGGCCAATCCCAGTGCAGGAGGCGGGGTTTGTTGGACTACAGATAGGAAAATGTTTATTTGGGGATCGAGAACCCAAGCAAACGTTTGGTGGTAGGTGGTGGGGATCTAGTTCGATCACTTTAATTTTTTTTAATCCCACACGTGTCAACAAGGGATCTTCTGATCTAAAGACAGCGGTGACGGCTTCGAGTTGTTTATCGGAAAAGTCAGGTAAGGATGTTAGTTTTATCAAGCGTGTTCCTTTGCGTGGTTTTCAATGGATCACCTGAAATCTGCTAATGTAGATAGATTTAAAATCAACATCATCGGATTGTCTGGCGTGTCATTATCTGCGTAACAAAGCCTAAGCTAAGCTATGAAGCTAGATTTTGTTCATATCGTACACTGGGTTTGGATTACAAGCTTTTATTTCGTGCCCTAAATAGTGCACTAGTGTAGGGTTTGTGTAATCATTTAGGATCGACTCGGTGTCCTGTCAGTGTCACGCCAAGGCACAAACCAAACAGCTGGAGGTACGTGAATAGATGCATCATGTACACTGTATAAACATCTCCATGTCCACAACACAATGTTCCTGCAACAAACACTTCTGAAAAAAAAAAAAACATAAAAAAATAAAATAAAATCTCACTCAACCCTCTGTAAGCAAATCTGATCATTTGATCTATTGTACAGCTACAATTTGGGGATGGGAATCACCAGTGATCACCTGATATGATGATCTCACAATACATTACCTAAGGTGCTGATTCGATTAATATTGCGATTGTGCAATTATCATGATTTTATAAATGTCCCAATCCAATATTATCATTTAACAAAATCAATTAACAATATTGTTGGTCTTTTCCGATGGTCGCCACAGCGGTCCATCTGATCCGCGCACACTGCAGTCATAGCTTTGCTTTATTCAGAATAAAGCAACTGAATTCAACATGATTAATGAATTGTCGCCTGTTCCTTGTAACCTTAGTTGTCTCATTTAAAAACCAACCGCGGCATTTAAACCATACAAACTAACTTAAAAGAAAATGAAACAAAAATATACACTGTTACTGAGCAACACGTATATCTGTTATGTCATAATTATTATTTGTAAACAATATATGACATTCGTTTACTCACTTAAAAAGTTCAAAGCTGTATCTCTGTTATGTCATAATTAATATTTCTAAAATTGGCAAATACTTGACCCCTAATGCATGGGGTGCCAGTGTGTGAATAGTTTGGAGCGCCACCTGTAGGATCATAAATAAATGCTTTCTGTGTAGTAATTAATTAGATTTTCTAAACACATATTTATTGAGTAAAATGATCTAAAATTCATTATTTTTATCAGGAAATGCATGTGACATTCTAGAAGTATGAGCTTGTTTAATAGCTGCGTTCAATCAAGCTGACGCCAATCAGATCTGCATTTGATTCAACAACATAAAACTTGGTCATTGCTATGAAGACAGGTCTTTAAGACACGGGTTAATGGAGGTTTTGCCTTGCATCGATCCATTGCAATCCAGTTAAATAAGCATAAGTTTAAGATGTAAATGTAAAGCATTATGTTTGGCACAAACCTGGCACTGCTTTCCGATGTCAGAGCTCGCTCTTGTACAGTTCTGAAGCACGGTGGTGGCAGCATCATGGTTTAGAGCTGCATCAGGTTCAGGTCTGTTATTGACTGACTTATAAACTCTGGTCTGTAGCAGCAAATTGTAGCAGGAGAATATTAGGATTTCTGTCTGTTAAATATAGTTTAACTGAAAATTGGTAACGGAGTATAAATAGCGAGCCATAAGCATACAAAGTAAGTCTACATGCAGATAGTTAATGCAGAAGAAATGTAATGTTTTTGGAACAGCCAGTCGGACCTTACCCAAAAGGAAAGTTGTGGAAGGATGCCCCCAAATTAGTGGTTTATGCATGAAAGCCTAACATCACAGGAGGAAGGATGGCCTGAATACAGGACAAATTGACAACAAAAAGTCAGTTTTGGTCATTTTAGAAAGGCACCAGAACACCCAGTGCACCACAGTGCACCATGAACGGGGCCCAGAAAGCAAATAGCCCAAGACTACCGACCTGGTCTCCAGACTCCACAGACCCCAATCCATTCGAGCGGATACGACAGACAACCAAGTCCGATCAATGGATGGCCACCCCGCAACCAACACACCCAAAGGATCTGCTGCCCCCATAATCATTTAATTGATTATGAAGCTTAATTGATATTTTGTTGGTGGATTCAGAATCGATTCACATTTCTGCACAATGACAAAAAAATCTGATTGGATCAGGTCATTGATTGTGAGTCGCAGTCCTTAGGATACGTTTAAGTCGGTTGGAAAACTCGTCTGAAAACCCAACTTTTGTTATGAAATCCTTGTTTGTGTTTGAATTTGCCTCCTGTCAGTCATTTTATTGACTTTCTCTGGGGGCGGAGATTTGCGAACACTTGTAATTCAAATCTTAAACTCACCCAACCGTTTGAGATCTTTGGCTGGGGGTGGGGCGCTTAACCAACGCACCTTTGAATGCGAGTGTGGGTGTGTGAACTTTTGCTCCACATTATTTTTGTCATGCCATTGATGAATTGTCATTATGTCATGCATTATTCAGTTGCTAATAAAGTATATATTTCAATATTACGGTCATGACGCCGTGCATTTCCGTCAGGCGTGTATGACATTCAGGTCAACTAAATGTGCCAAAGTTCTACTTTCCTGCATTTAGTCATTGAGTTAGTTAACCGCTACACAAAGGTTTAAACAAATAGTAATGCCCTTCCTCAAACCGTGTTGCCGTGCAGAATATCAGGTTGCCGGGTAACGTCTGGATTATATGTCCGTGAAAGGACAATTACGTTAAACGGTTTTGTTCTTGTCAGTCTTTACCCAGCGTGAGGCGGTCGAGGGTTGCCTGACAACAGCTGAGTAACAGGTAGCAATAAGGTTTGTATTGGGGTGGGTTGTCCAGACAAGCCATTCGAGAGCTTTCCAGCTGGTTAGTCTCTGCATCCCTGAGCGAGCAAGCATGTGGAACTGTTACGATTTCAAATTATGTTGAATTCTTTAGCATCGCTAATCAAGTTTACTGTACCTCCTAACTAATGTGCAAAAGTTTCCCTGCTTGTCAGTTACTTTAGGGAAAATAAGTGTCTGCTTTCATGTCTATACGGTCAATATGATGCATATCATTTTTGCAAATTGGGTCTTTTAATAATAATAATAATAATCATAATCATAATCATTGACAAAGAGGAATAAAACACTGTTGTAGGAAAATAATCAACTCTGACTTGCTAGCAGTATACTTACGCCTGCGTATATGAATTCACGTGTGATATTGGTGACTTGAAATGTCGTTGTATCCTACAATCAAGAATAGAATACAAAGTCACCAAGAAAGCGGATTTTATTTTTTCCCCCAACCCCTGATCATCTCGGCTTCCAGACCTGCTATGAAAAAGGTCGTGTACAGAGAACGAAACGGAGATGTCAGGGATAATTACCACTGAGAGGGTCCTCATGCTGTTCAGAGGGTATTAAAGAGCCATAAAGGCAGAGCGTGGACATATGGCCTGTAAAGGGATCGTCATTTCGTACGATACACTGTTTTGTTAGCTTTTCAGCACTGGGCGTTAAACAGAATGTATGGAGCGGCAAGATGTAATGTCAAATCCACTGACAAGAACATTCCTCTTTTTTTCAGCTTAGCCATCATTTATTTGTTTATTTTTGATTAGTAATTTCTCTCGCAACATTAGGCCACGCCCAAATTAAGGCTACACGTACCAACCCGCGGCGGCGAAGGCTATCACGCGTTTCCTCCATGACGTGTGATGCCGGCCGACTGCATCTTTTCAAACTGCTTGCTCTCTCTCACACACACACACACACACACACACACACACACACACACACACACACACACACACTGTCGGAAACGGCGTAACATAGTCGAAGGATAGCGATATCCGCTCCTACCCCTTGTATTGAGATCCCATGATTAGCTAGAGCTTTGATTGACGGGAGAGCACCTCCCATTCCTCCCCTCACTCCTTGCGATCTCATAAATGGGGGATGTATTTATTTACTAATTACCTAATGTCTTGCTGTTCTACAGTACATAAGACTGCTATGGAAACCTAAACTGAACATTGAAATTAAGCAAAGCTGAATTATCGTATATATATATATATATATATATATATATATATATATATATATTTATGATCGAGATTGAATTATTTGTTATAATAATGTGTTATAATATATGACAATAGCGGTTAGTACTGTGGCCTCACACCTTCGGGTCCGGGTTCGACTCCCACCTCAGGGTCTGTGTGCGTGGAACATGGTGGGTTTCTTCCGGGTACTCCTGGTTCCTGCCACAGTCCAAAGACATACAGATTTTTTCGCATTGACAAATTCCGCATAATGAGTGAGTGCGCCCTGCGATGGATTGGCACCCTTGTGCCTCAACCCCTTGACTAGATACAGTTGTAATACTGTTTATCAGTTTTGACTGAAGTGAACTCAGTATAAATCAACTTGGTCCGGTATTTTCAACAGCTTGAACGGTTTGGGTTTTCTTTCTTTTCCCGCACGTTCATCTCGATTTCCATATTTATCTCCCTGGAGTGGAATATATACGGAAAACCGGTGAGCAGGAAACAATGTCTGGGCATGAATTAAAGACGGGGCATCAGTACGGTGCAGTTGTCTTTGTGTAATTTCTGTATTCAGTGTTGTGCCTTGTTGTAGCCAATACCGGTCATACAATTTAGCTTAGATTTCCTTTTTTCCCTAATCTTTTCTAAATTCCCTCTACAGCAATATCCTTTAAATTTACAATTCTAAATTGTCTGTGTGTCCTCGAAGCAGATCTGAGCTGATCCTGCCTTGTCTGGATCCCAGCGGGCCTGTCTAGGATGCCCAAAGAACCCAATGAATCGTCAAGTGAGGAGGAAAAGAAGGTCGACGGAAAAGGGTCGGAAGATTCCACAGGCCGGACAGATGCATCAGAAGAGCTGCTGCGTAAAAGAATCAGAACGAACACGCCGAGTCCTCACCGACAAACTCCTCCGTGTAAGACCAGTTTAGCCCTTTTCTTTACGTCTAATGCGCCAAACACCTGCTGCGCAGGTTTTCAAGCTGGCTATGTCTCACACCTTTGTTTAAGAGAACTCAAATCTTTCAAGCACACGCATTACTTGTTTAGACATACAACTGTATGTTTACGCTGCGAATGGGTTTGCTTTACGTCTACGTGTGTGTAAAAGACCAGCCATTTACGAAACATGCCTATGAACTATTCACAAAAGACTTGACTAAGTCTTGGTTTTCAGCCTTGACTTGGACTCTTATGCTTAAAAACCGGCCTTTGTTCTAGTTTTCATTAAATGAGGTACCAACAAATAGGCTGCACCTTTTGCTAGAAGTAGGTGTAGCAGATCATAAAATTTCTGCAGTTCATCCACAAGCTCCAGCACAAGACCATCCAGTGCTTTCTAGGTCAATAGTAGTATTTTAAAATGAATGCAGAATTTCCGTTTGAGTGCAGTGCAGCTAATGCAGTGTGGTGACGTACTCGTATTGCCGGGTTCTTGTAAAGACTCTTTGCTGTATTCTGGTGCTTGTTAATGCATCTAGCGGAATGTCCAGACAGGAAGGCATTCCATTAATTCAAGCCTCACTGAGCAAATTGAATGCTGTCCAGAAGAGTTATAGTGCCAAATTTGCTATCACTGTCCATGATCAGGATGTCTAAATGGCTATTAGGTTGTGCACTTTGCTGGTATTTGTTGTGGTACCAGAGATCAGTCTTGGTCTTGAGATTTAAGAAAAAAAAGTCTCGGTAGTTTCAAACCAGGAAGTGATATTGCGTAAGCATACGTGTTTATGTTTCTGATTCTCTTCATGTTCACTGTCCACCCTGTTTTCAGCATATAAAAGATTCAGGTTTTATCCCCAAGGTTTGACTGCTTTGATTGCCTTAACAGCCAGCCCGTCCAAGTTCGTGTCTGTCGAGGAGCTAATGGAGGCCGCTAAGGGCGTGACTAACATGGCGCTGGCTCATGAGATCGTAGTGAACGGTGGTTTCCAGATCAAGCCCACTGAGCCTGCTGAAGGAAGGTGCAGTCTTTCAAATATTTAAGCACTATCTAGAATTCACAATCACAGAATCAGATCGCGTATGTATTTCTTGATTGATTTGATTTATTGCAGCTTGGAGAAACGAGTTAAGGAAATTGTGCACAAAGCATTCTGGGATAATCTTGAAACCCAGCTGAATGACGACCCGCCTGTGTACGAGCATGCCATCAAACTGGTTGGGGAAATTAAAGAGGTAAGACCATCGAAACTATAGTGGCACCTCGAATCTCTTAAATAATCATGATTTATTATTTAATTGCGGTCGTCCCTCGGCTTATGGATTTAATGCAAAGTCTACATTTTGAGCTGTGAACGAGCTGCCTGGTAGGAATGATGATGTGTCGTATAGATATTAGCAGCTCTGTCCAGTGTAAAATGCTGGCTAACATTAATGCTGACGTCAACTGCGGCACCCCGGGTTGGTCACATCGGTTTTTCCTAACGTGTTTGTTTGTTTTACTAAATTAAATAAATAAATAAATAGATAAATAAAGTGCCATGACCCGTCTTTCATTATCTAATGATCCAGTTTGATGCAAGCGAATAGCATATGCAGAAAATATGGCCGACGAAATTGAGCAGTTTATATTTTGGCCAAGTCATAATGCGTCATTCATTCAAAGCCTTTAAAGGTTCAGTCAATATACTGATTCTAACAATAAATTCAGTTGTTACTGATAGGTGTTGTATTGCCTCAAGTCTGACTTTTAAACCAATTCGTCAAAGAAATTCTTCATCTAAATGTCTAACTGGGTTTATTTGCATGACGGATGTTTAGTTCCCACAATGTCCATCAGACCTCGTTTAGGTCTCATCGTATTCATGGACGTTTCAGACGCTGTTGTCCTTCCTGATGCCGTACCAGACACGTTTAAAAGGTCAGATAGAGGAGGCGCTGGACCTGACGCTCATCCAGCAGCAGGCGGAGAACGGAGCGCTGGACATCGGCAAGGTGGCCCAGTTCATCATCAACACCATGGGCGCCTTCTGCGCGCCGTGCCGGGACGAAGAAGTCCGCAAGCTCCGGGACATCGCGGACATCGTGCTCCTTTTTAGGTGAGGGAATATTCCGCCCCCTTGTCCTGATATGTGGTTGTAAGAGGAAGTCACGTAGGTGTCTTTGTCTTTGTGTTGATCCTGTGGAGTTAAGCTCTAATCTGTGCAGGTCTATTTTTGGAGTCTTGGACAAAATGAAGATCGACATGGCCAACTTTGCAGTCAGTAGTCTCCGGCCGCACCTGCTGCAGCACTCGGTGGAGTACGAGAGGAACAAGTTTCAGGAGTTACTCAAAAAACAGCCGAGTGAGCGACGTTGCTTATTAATATAAGTAACTATAAGTGGTTAAGAATAGAATAGAACATTATGTCCTTTAATAAAGAAGGAATGTCAGGTTTTTTGTTTTTTTTTTGTCTTTTTTTTTTTGTCTTGATGAAAGTAGAATAAAGAATTTCTTTTTACGTTTTCTTTTCCATATTTCGAGTTTTTTCGGTTTTCCTTTACAAATGATGATTTTATTCAAAGTTATTTATAGTGTATTTTTCCTTTTTCTTTTTTGCAAATAGTATTCTTAGAGTAAATTTGACTTTCTGAAATTCTGTTTGGTCGCGTGTGCACGTATGACAAAATTTGAATTAGAAATCCGCTTAAAGTCCGACCGTACCTCACCACTCATCCTTGATTCTTTTCTCCCACCCACATGCCCCACGTGTGTTTTATCCTGTACTTATCCCGCCTTGAAAAACACGGTGTATAAGTAATTGTGTAGTTAATTACTTATTTTTTTATTTTTATTTTTTACTTTTTACTATCTTTACAGAAATAATAATAAGAGTACGGTGTATCCCACAGAGTGCATGACCTCTGGTCATATCAATCTTTGGTTCATATCAGTGCGCTCTTGTTTTGTTAGACGCCCTGGACTTCACCCAGAAATGGCTCCAGGAGACGGCCGGCTCTGTGCTCAGGGGTCCTGAAGGGGGCGCTGCAGGCTCGCCCGGGTCCTCCTCGAGGCTGCTGCTGAACGTGCACAACCAGGCTTATTTACGGCTGCTGCACTGGGACCACACCATGGACACTTTCCCCGAGGTGGGCCAGGAGCCATGAACGCTGGACGGTTCTGCTGACAGCATTAGCGATGCTTTTTTTTTTTTATTTATTTTTTTTTATACAGTCTTGTTCCTTTTTTTTTTTTTCCATTTATTTTACTTCCTTCCATATTGTTTTGTCTAACAATCTAATCTATTCATCCCTCTAGGCACATATGTCTTTGAATAAAATTTTCTGCATGTATATACCCAGCTCTTTGTCTCTTTGTTTGTTTGTTTGTTTGTTTGTTTGTTTGTTTTTTTGTGTGTGTCTCTATATGTCCGTCCGTCTCTCAAAATATATACAAGTGTCTGTCTGTCTTTCTATCTTGTTATGGGTCTTTACTTCACCCACCTCTTCTACCTGTCTCTTTTTATCTATTTGTCTGTTTATCTTTTATAACATTCTGTCTCTCCCTCGCTTATATCCTGTCTGCCTCTCCTTCTGCGTGTATCACTTTTTCTCCATTAACCTTTTCTTCCATTCTCTTCTTCTCCAATGAGACTCTCCCATTTATTACTTTTTCCTCTCTCATTCCCAATCTGTCTGTCTTGAAATTGTATCCTCTTGTTACAGCTCTCTCTCTCGCTCTCTCGCTCTGTGTGTGTGTGTGCTTCCTGTAGACGGTGCTGATGGACCGTGGCAGGTTTCTGGAGATGCAGCTAGAGCTGGAGCGCCTGGCGTTGGTGGCGTCCGTGCTACTGATCGTGTACAACAGTGCGGGGGAGGCGATCTCGGGGCTGCCGGGCCTCATGGACAAGCTGAAGAGCACAGTCAGGATCCTGCTGGCGGATATGCACACTCCGTAAGAAGCAGGACTCTCAGGGTCACCTATGCTCTGCTTCACTCCAATCACCAATGTACTAGAGCAATCACTCTTTTCCTCTCGTGTGTGTGTGTATGTGTGTGTATGTGTGTGTATGTGTGTGTATGTGTGTGTATGTGTGTGTATGTGTGTGTATGTGTGTGTATGTGTGTGTATGTGTGTGTATGTGTGTGTATGTGTGTGTATGTGTGTGTATGTGTGTGTGTGTATGTGTGTATGTGTGTATGTGTGTGTGTGTGTGTGTGTGTGTGTGCGCGTGTGTGCATGTGTATGTATGTGCGCGTGCGCGTGTATGTGTATGTATGTGCGCGTGCGCGTGTATGTGCGTGTATATGTGTGCATGTGCGTGCATGTGCGTGCATGTGCGTGTATGTGTGTGTGTGCGTGTATGTGTGCGTGTATGTGTGCGTGTATGTGTGCGTGTATGTGTGCGTGTATGTGTGTGTATGTGTGCGTGTGTGTGTGTGTATGTGTGTGTGTGTGTGTGCGCGTGTGTGCGTGTGTGCATGTGTATGTATGTGCGCGTGCGCGTGTATGTGCGTGTATATGTGTGCATGTGCGTGCATGTGCGTGTATGTGCGTGCGTGTGTGTGCGTGTGTGCGTGTATGCGTGTATGTGTGCGTGTATGTGTGCGTGTATGTGTGCGTGTATGTGTGCGTGTGTGTGTATGTGTGCGTGTGCGTGTATGTGTGCGTGTGCGTGTATGTGTGCGTGTGCGTGTATGTGTGCGTGTATGTGTGCCTGTATGTGTGCATGTGCGTGTATGTGTGTGTGTGTTTTACAGGTCCTTTAAATCAGACGAGGCGTTCACCGCCATCGGGGAGAAGCTGTGTTTGGAGCTGGGGGAATGTCTGACTCAGCACGGCTTCTCACCTTTTCACCCAGACAGACAGAACACTCTAAAAGGCCAAATCACAGCTGTCAAGTCCCAAGACAACCCAATCCGTAAACTCGTCGGTAATTGCTTTATTCATTTAGAGGAACATTCAGATTACATAAGAAGGTTTCTTTCGCTTTGGGTGTAAGGAGACGTTACGGGGAAAAGGGAGAAGCAAAGAAATACCGAAATGTCTGTCTGTTCAGAAACAAAATAAATATATATTTTTAATAACTATTCATGAGGATGAGCAGCAGGTTCACATATTATACAGCAAGTAAGCAGCAAGAATTGCAATGTTGGAGGAGGAAAAATTTTTTACAATTAAGGTGCACTAATGAACACTGTTAACAATTTAAAGTGCATTCCTGAGGTCAGATTTAAGGTGCATTTAAAGAGGTAGAAAATGCATCAGTCATGTGTGCTACAATGCATGCGGAGTAGCTAATAGGTGTTCCCAAATCCCGTAGTCTGTGTACTGTATGCGTGTGTGCCATGCGATGGATTGGCAGACTGTCCAGGGTGTACTCCGCCTCGGGCTCCCGAGTGCCCTTGGACGGCCTCCTGTACAGTACAAGCGGTATTGAAAACGATGAACACTTCACATTTACAGTGTTTTTTTTTTAACTCTTTTCACTGTCGACTTTTCCACTCTTGCCCAGATTCTCGGATCCAGGCCCATCTCTTGGGCTTCCTGGACCTGGGTCCTCAGAGGAGCCCTCCGTCTGTTCCCGGAGGTCTGGTTCCCATCAGCAAAGAGCTGGAGGATATCGGGATCAGACTGAGCCACCTCGTGAACTTCAACAAGCTCGTCTACTCGCCCTTCTACCAGAAACTCCTACAGGACATCGTTCAGGCCGAGGCAGGCGCAGCCACTTAGGCAGCATTGAACAACAACAACAACAACAACAGACGACATGAAATGAAGCAGGCAGCCTACCGTAGAGTCCTAGGAACAGCTGGGTTATCGGATATAACCCCGAAAACATAACATGTCCCCGAAAAATCCCCTCCTGTCAGTGCTAGCAAAGGATTTATCGCAGTTATTAAACATTTTGAGCCTCCTATCCTTCCCTTATATATTCAGGGATCAGTCCGTCCAGCTTAAAGATTTCGTTTCATGGAGAAAAAAAAAATTTAATAAAAAAAAAAAAATTATTATTATTATTATTATTTTTTGCTTTTGTTCTGTGCCAGTTGAAGTTATAGGGAAAGGTGGAAAGAAAGGTCTAGACGATATTAAGAGATCCTAATGAATCAAATTCTCTTATTCTATACGCGTTACTGACTGATGTCACGTTGTAATATAACGCGTTCGAACAGACTTTTTTTTCCCCCCCCAATATTAGAAGGGAAACATGATACAAGCAGTTCAAGTCGTATAAAAACGCTGTTGCTAAGCAACGAGGTAACATGGACACTGGACATAAGCTAGCTCTCGATCAAAGATAATGGCTTAACTAAGGATGACGTAAAGACGTAGAGGCATAGCGGCGGTGAAGACCAAGCGGAAACGATCACGAATGCCAACATCACAATTGAACCGACTGTGGTTTCTATGACGACCATGAAACTCCGAGCTATGGGTATTGTCTTTCAAATGTAACACACGACGCACGACTTCGTCACGACACGGAATTGACTATTGCAGCCTTTCAGACGTCACCTGTGTTTAAATGAAAAGCCACTAAAGTGATTTGTAGCCATGAATAATAACAAATATTACTATATGAGATAATCATGAGATAATCATGAGAAGGCACGTCGTCTTGGGTTTTTCAAGATTTATTTCATGGCCACAAAGTGATTAACCCATAGCGACTATTTATTATACGCTGCCTGGTCAAAAAAAAAAAAAAAAGGTCATACACTCGTATTCCATTTGACCACATTTAGCTTTTTTTTTATTATTATTTTTACAGTGCCTGTCCAGTATGTTCCTCATGCTGCCTGAACCCCTCTTTCACAATTTGTGTCCTGGAATACGCTCATGCCATCAGGTCGTCGGCTGACTTCATTTCATTGCCACGTCACGCTGCTGAGCCCGGACCTAACCGAATGACGCAACCCCAGATCATAACAATGCCTTGTACAGTGGGCTTCATGATCTCCTCTTCTTACCCTGACACGCCCTTCGTACGCTCAATCTGGACTCATCAGACCACATCAGACCTCCTTCCAGTGCTCCAAAGTCCAATCTTTATGCTCCCTAACAAATTCAAGCCTCTTTATTTTTTCTTCTGATTAGTCCGACTTTTTTTTTTTTTTTTGAGCATCTTTCTTATCCCCACACACCTGTTTAATCTCAATCCTCTGAGTTCTTATAACATATGGGAATGCGAAATGCTTTTTACCTTCACTATTACTTTGTTTTTGGCCAGGCAGTGTATATTAAACTGAGTGGGACAGCGAAATCAAGCGTAGCTTAAAACCGACTGTAGATGATTGATAATATTACTCCTCAAGCTCTCCAAATTCTCCCAATTTGGTCATTCTTAACAGAACGCATATGTATTAATATTAAGCTGCACAGGACGGAGTGCTCCAAACGTCTCCATACGTAAAGCAAAGTCACACTTACGACAGCCCCCTGATCGAGCCATTTCAATACATCATTTTGTCAAAGACGTACTTGGATGCTATCTGGATTACGGAATACGGGGTTGTTCAAGTCAAACCGATTTATACATCTCTTTAATCTCTTTATAATCCCCTGCTACACTAATGCACTCGTTCCAGCATTTCACTAGTGCTTGGACACCATCAAGGCCAGACTGCCTGTCTGATTCATGTCTGAATCGCTGGCCTCCCAGGAACTCCTTTAAAGGCCTAAACATGTGGAACCGGCTTGGAACGAGGTCAGGTCTGTACGGAGGTGTGTGGCAGTAACTCCCAGCCGAATTCCTGTAATGCAAGCGGTGTTGGTGACTCTGTTGCTTTTCAAGGATCGGGCGTTCTACTCGCCGAATGTTCACGGGAACGACTGCAGTGGACTCCAAGCCCCCTCGGCCGGGATCGTCATTCGCGGATGTACGGTTTCTTTCCAGCGTTCGCACCATTCGAATATTTAAATGCGACTCGGAGTCTCATCACGTCCTGTCGTCTGTAAATAATGAGCGCTTTTTCTTTTTCTTTTTTTTTTTTTTTACACCCTCGTTCACGAGAAAGTTCCCGGTTTGACTTGAACGCCTCCTTGTATATGAACATTTTTGTAAGAAATGTCGCTGAAAGAGTGTTGACTTCTCCTCTGTATGGAGACTTTTGGGCCACTCGAAATAGCTGAAGTTACACAGTTTCTGATTTATTCCGTATCTCGTGACCTCGAAAAAAGAATTACGTCTGGTTTCAAATATCATTACGTCAAAGTAACCACCACCTAATGTCTGTAAAAAAATAATTTTAAAAAATCCCACAAATGCATGGAGCCTGCTAAAACAGTATCCACCTGGGCTGTCGCCCTAAGCCCGTCTCCCACCACACGTTTGATGAAGTACTGTAAATATGATTTTCCAGGTGTAATACCTTCCCTGTGGATCAGCTTAAATGTTACATTCTTGAGTTACATTATTAGATTCTTAGTCAAACTTGCCCCGATGGGATGCCCTGGCGTGCGATTAGGGAAATCTGCGCTTTTTCGTTTGAGGGCGTGAAGGTGTACAGAATCTGCTGTGGTGCCTTATTCAGTGGAGGGCTGGCCTCGATAAATGTGCGCTGCTCTCTTCCCTGTCTCGCTTTCTGTTGGTTGGTCTGCGTTTTCCGAAGGAGAGGGGGAAGAAAAGGAGATCCGAGGGATCTTTTTAAACCGCTTCTTTTTTCTAGATAACATTTTTACGCATGTTTCACAAAGAGCTCATTTCCACGTTGCTATTTGTGTCTCTGTCCTACATTTTTACAATGCAGTATTTCACGAGAGAGAGAGAGAGAGAGAGAGAGTACTTCTACACATGAACAACTGACTCGAGCACTCGCATCGTCCTGTGATGTAAATTCTTAGTCTCAACAGAATAATTATCATTATTTACTATTTATGACGGGGGCCAAGATAATAAAGGCGATGCTGCATCTGTACGACGGAGTATTTTAACTGTTCCTGTAGCATTCTCTAACCAAACTGCGTGTTCCTGAGACACGTCTGCAACAGACACCGAGTCTAATCGCAGTTACATGCTGTGTAGATGTTTCTGCTTATCACCACTGTGTACCGTATAAGTTTGTTTTATGTGTCAGAAATTCTCATATTTAACCCGAGAGCTTTCCTTAATAAACAGGACTGCGACCAAGCTTGTGTGTCACTGCTTTCCTTCCTCATTTACAACACAAACAAGCAGCATGTAGAGAGACAAACATGGCTCAGGTGCCGCTCATTTTGCTGTAAGATACCTGACGGTGGCTTCATGGTTCGCGCTGTCGGGCTGCACCTCCGGTTTCCGGGTTCTGGGTCTGTGTGCATGGAGTTTGCATGTCCTCCCCATATTTGGTGGGTTTCCTCCGGGTATTCTGGTTTCCTCCCACATTCCAAAGACATGCAGATTAGGCTAACTGGCGTTCCCAAATTGCCATCAGTGTGTGTTAACGAGTGTGTGAATGTTGACCGGAGGTCCTACCAAGGTTGTAAAATAGGAATAAAAACCATGGTCATTAACTATGGCCTCCATGGTCCCCAGCTGGACTACACAGGTTCCTACAGTAGATGGATGAATATATCTTTTAGAATAATATCAGGAATTAACATTACATTGTACAACATTAAATATACTGTAATAACTACATAAATAAACGTGTATTAAAAAGTATGACATTGTGACATCATACACCACGCGATCATTGATTATTTCATTGTAACACGAATCCTTGTGGGTTTATTTATTACTTTTATTGTGACATTACAGTTAAGTCTTTGTTAAGTCGTTGTTGTTTAACGACTGTTGGAATCCAGCAGGTCAGTTACATTTCCGCCAACTATACTGTAGGTCTCATTGTTCTTCATCTTCCTGGCCTCTTAAGACCAGAATTTTTAAAAATGTCTAATGCATCCTTCCCTGATCTTGTCTTGTCTTGACTTGTTCTGTGTCTTGAACTCTTCGTCTGCTTTATCCGGTACTTCCATACACTCTTGCCTTTAAGTACCACCAGTTGGAGTTCTGTATGTTGGATCACCACCATCACCTATAGACATCTCTCTCCTCTGCTTCCCTGTCCATTTAAGCACACTTTCCAGTCCAGCCTTTCTCAAAAACAACATTAAACGCTTCCTTCCCTGATCTGTGACTCGGTCCCTCACTCACTCACGCTCTCACTCATTGTCTTTATCCTGTATACACGGTCACGAGGGCCTGGAGCCTATTCCTGGAGACTTAGGGTATGAGACAGGGTACACCCTGGGAAGGTTATAAAAAGTTTACAGGGCACTCACTCACTCAGACACTACAGACGATTTGGGACGCCAATCAGCCTCGAATCTGCATGTCTTTGGACTGCGGGAGGAAACCAACCAAACATGGGGAGAGCATTTAAACTCCATGCATGCAGACTTAGACCCTGGAGGTGCAAGGAGACACTAAGCCACCGTGCTAAGGCACCTTGATCAGTGACTCCCCATTCTAAAATGATCTAAACACTGCTTTCTTCTCTCCCTAGATTTTGACACTATTGTTGTACTACCCAATAATGCCAGTAGATGGCAGTAATGCACTACAGTATTAATGCTCACGCTGGTATTTGGCTTTAATGAATTGTACAGGTCACATTTCATTTCTTAAATAGGTATAAAAGCGATTTTACTGAATTATTATAAACTTAATTCTAAAATTATTTTTTTAATGTATCTTTTATTTGTGAGGTATGTGTATAATGCTGTTTACAGGCTTTCCAACAGAACTAAAATTAGTTTGCAACTAATTTAACAGCAAATAATTTTTGAAATGTCTACCAATGAGATTTAAACAACATTTAATAATAGAGATTTAGAAATGGGTGTACATAATTTTCCCCATCCTGCACATGAATGGTCTCAGGATGCTTTACTTTTGGCATGACACAAGACTGATGGTAGCATTTGACTTTTCTCAGAACAATCGTTTTTCCAGATGCCTCAAACAACAGAAAAGGAGATTCATTCGAGAAAATGACTTTACATCCGTCCTCAGCAGTCCACTCCATGTATATTTTGCAGAATATCAGTCTGTCCCTGATGTTTTTCCTGGAGAGAAGTTTGCTGCAATGTATGAAGGCGAGCGCTACCATCAGTTCTGTTTCATGCCAACAGTAAAGCTTCCTGAGACTCATGTGTGGGGTCGTTTCTCAGCCAGGGAATGGGGTCACTCATGATTTTGCCTAAAATCACAGCCATGAAAAAGAAATGTTACAAAAACATCCTCCGAGAGCAACCTCTCCCGACCATTCAAGAACAGTTTGGTGATGAGCAATGCCTTTTCCAGCATGATGAAGCACCTTGCCATAAGGCAAAGGTGATAACTAATCGGCTTGGGGAACACAATGTTGAAATTTTGGATTGATGGCCATGAAACTCTCCAGACCTTAACCAAATTGAAAAAAGGATGTGGCTCAGAAGTTAATTGACAGCATGCCAGGGCAGAGGTCTTGAAAAAGAAGGGTTAACACTGTAAATATTGAGTCTCTGCATAAACTTATTGTAACTGTCAATAAAAGCTTTCGACACTTATGAAAAGCTTGTAATTATACTTAAGTACTCTATGGTCACATCTGACAAAAAGGTCTAAAAACACTGAAGCAGCAGACTGTGAAAATTAATATTGTGTCATTCTCAAAACTTTTAAGCTATAAAAAATAGCAGAGAGGATGAAAATTATTTTTGATTTTGATTGTGATTAAAACAATAATACTCAATCCAGGGGGGGGGGGGGACCCTGTAAAGGTTTTTCACCAGAAGTAGAAACTCTAAATTTATTCTATATGACTCACATAAATGTAAAATAGCTTTGGAGTTTTTGGGAAACTTAATACTTTCTAAGTATCTCATAATGTAATTTTTTAATACAAGAAAGAGGGGTGGACTATTATTTCATTTACATTCATGGATAAAAAAGGGTAAATTATAAAAATGTTTTTATTATAAAATATTTAGCCTCCTTCTCCCTCTTATGATAAAAATAAATAAATAAGAAAATGATTCTCTTTAGCCAGGAAAAAGTTACTTCCGCCTCCAGGCATGATGCGAGACTGACGAAGAAGAGGAAGGAGCTTATTGTGGGAGGAGCGAGAAGCTCGCGCAGCACGGCTAAAGAAGGATTGCGTTAGCTTAGCATAATAGCAGAGTAGAGGAAAAGCAGAGCGAGCAACGGAAAGGCAGGAAGCAGCAGAAGGTTCTCGGAGAAGGGAATTTCTCCTGGCGGGGGTTCTCCCTGTAGAAATGAAGAGCAAAAGTCCGTCTTGTTGCCAAGGAGATCCTCAGTGAATGGCTTAGCGCGTGAGCGGTTCAGCATGACGGGGACGACGGTGTTTTTCTCGCGCGCTGTCCAACAACAACAGCAGCAGCAACAGCGCGCGACAAGATGGCAGCTCGTGGCAAGTGTTTAGAGGCTGCTCAGAGTGGACATTACAGCCCGGACATGTCTCCGCCGTCCTGCGACAGTCTCTGGCTGTGAAGGTACGTCGACAAACAACTCGCGGGTGGAATATCGACCTGGTTAAATCGGCTAGTTTGGTAGTTTAGGACGAGTAGTTTGGGGGCTAGTCAACAGTTGGTGGCGCGTGCTTGGGGGGAAAAAAAAGTTACATCACCATGGTGACAAAAACAAAAAACTTGTTGAAGTTGATTTTCTTAATTTGTTTTAAGTGTTTATCAACTTACTTTTATTAGAATAAAATAAAAAAGAGAGAGCGAAACAGACCGCGTATACAAGCTATTCTCCTTCTTAAACTCGAGACTTAACTTAGCTGTTGACTAGTATCCTGTGTGAGTTGGCTATTTAATGTAAAGAAAAAATAAACTAAAACCACTAACTTCAAACTTCTGCTTTATTTTACCCATTACTTCTCCTTTCCTCCCCCCTTTAGTGTGAGTTATGCAAACTAGAAAATAACATGTACTATTAAAAATAATTATAAAGATTGGCTTTTCCTATTATTATTATTATCAAATGCCAAATTGTTGTGTAAAAAGACACTAGTTTCTTTAATGCACACAATGTTTAAGAGGTGCCCCCCCCCTCCCCCGAAAGTGAGCTCATACTCCCTTTTTGTTTTTGTTTTCCTCCCTGTATTAAGACTCTCTTTAGTTGCATTTTTTTCCTCCCCTCATGCTTAAATATTAATAATCTTAACACACATATACATAAAAATGTACATATTTTTTTACAGAGAAGTGTGTTCTATTCGGTAGAAGTGCTTACATTAACCTGTTGCAGTTGCTTCATGATTTGGATATGCATTGAACATTTATCATCTAATCAAAATGGAAAATATCTTTACAGAGAGTAATAAAACCCTCTGATATCAAGCTGGACAAATTAAGCTATTTCTGAATGATAATATAGTGTTAATTAGTCGATCAGTTAGTTAGTAACCCAGCTTCTAAAATGTTACTCTAAAAGTCTCATTCATTCGTCAGAAATGTAATTAGCTGTTTCTGTAGTCAAATGTTTTTTTTTTTTTTTTTCCAAACACACAGGGATGTTATAAAATTGCTCAAAAGTAACAAGAACCAAGACGCTGCTAATTTAACGATTTGGTAATTGTTGCAAAAGTTAAAAGCATCTTTCTCTGCCTCCCCCCTTTCAATCGATCCAGAAGACATCACCTCGCCACGGTGTCTTTTGGATTGGTTTGTATCTCGTTTCTCATTTCGATGATCGATTAGTTTACCTGCAAACACACGTCATGTTTGATTCCCTTCCTGCGGTCGTGTTGATTCAGAGTCAAACAGCTTTCACACTGATTGAAAGCATGCACGGTCACGTACGGTTCAAATGGAATAACTACGTAGCATGTGTGCGAACGTTTACATGTGGTGTTCTACAGGGCACAGACATGTGAAACGAGTAAGGTTTAGCTGTTAGCTCGTATGTTATTAACACTTTGTTGAAACAGTCGTCTTTTGAAATTTATTTATTTATTTATTTATTTATTTGCAATTGTCATTACTAGGCATGATTTATTTCCAGTCTAGTATTACACAGTTAATCACATAGTTTAACTCATGATATTGGCATACGCTAATGTTTAATCGCAAAAGGCTGCAGTTTGTTATAATCTACATGTGTTTGGGAATTTATGTCGAGGCAGTTAAAGATTGAAGTGTTTGCTTTTTCCTTTGTAAATAGCGTTTTAGCTATTTTAATTTATCATACTGTGCAGAAGTTTTGATCCCACCCTCATGAAATAGCCAGACTTTCTTGTATTTTTAAAGTAGGCTTGAGGACTAGATGTACAGGATTCCCAAAGAATCCCAAAGATGTTAAGTGCTGAGTGATTGGAACAGACGAGCTGGGAAATGAGGTTGCCGTTGACGACGTTACAAAAACAACTAATTGTTGAACTGTATCTTTAGGCACTCTGCAGTTAGCCGCGGTAAAACATTTGCTCTCGTTACTTTGATATAAACTGCATCATATTTAGTTTAATATTAAGAAATGAGGGATGCACCCTACCCATTGAGACCTTTGCACAGAACTGTATACTAGTCTAGCCTGCTGTAAGAATTGAGATGAGTGTTTAAAAATAAATAAATAAAACTCTTCTGAGCACCGCTTGACAAATTGCAGACGTTGCTGTGCTTACAGAAGACGGACAGAAGCAAGTAACAAAAGGTGGAAAGCCAAACGTTGTGTTTACTGACACTTTCTGACCCCGAGGGTGAAATTATCTCCCATTGAGCTTGCTTTTGTTCGACGGGGCCCAAACGCTCAGCTCCTGGTAATTTCCCGTTGTTTACGCGGAACAGCTGCGATATCAACAGGTGTCTTTCTCGACTCTGCTCCCCCTCCTCCTCCTCATCGTCCTCATCCCCCTCTTAAAGCCTTGCGGTTGTGAACTCTAAGGCGGGTGAGAGGCCACCTGTCTCTGGCAGCAGTTGAACAGAGATACTCGTAACTCGATCCGTTTAGCTGGAGGCTCCCCAGCAGAGTCAGGCTGCCCTGCCAGATCTCGGGGAGTCAGAAAAGATCTGCTAACGTATGCTATGCTCGAGCTCTCTGTCATCATTACACATTTGGTTTTGTCTTGCAATCTTTCAGCCCGAACGAGGTCATTAAAGTTCGCTCATGCCTGCCTAGTTTTCTTTTTGTTTTTCTTTATATGCCTCTTTAAAATTCTCAGACATGCCTTAGAATTTCATAACCACTTTCATGGGTTGCTTCATGCTCTGCAGATTCATGTTGCAGAGAGATGGGTGTGTGTGTGTTCTCCTGTTCAGACTTGTGCCATATGTTGTGCTAGCGTAAGAAGCTCTTCTGTGTAACTGAGTGTTCCTAATCCCTCTCTGATAACCGCGCGGCTGTCATTTAATACCTCCAGATGCAGACGTACTTCTTCTTTTTCTTTCCGTTTATTCTTTGTTGATTTGTTTAAATGATTACGCATCACGCTTTCCTGCAGTAAACTCATCCTTTTTTTTCTCTCTCTCTCTCCCTTCTCCAGGTATGGCCTCACAGGTTTTGGTTTGCCCACCACATGTGCATCAGCCCCAGATAAGTGCCTTTAGCAGTGTGAGGAACGTGGAGGCCAGCAGCTGCGTGTACCATGAGAAGCCTCCTCGCACGTACGTGGTTGGCGTGAACCTCGGCATCGCGCATCCGACTAACGTCATCAAGCACCGCTCTTTAAAGACACACGCGCAGGAAGGCGCGGGATATTTATTACAGACTGTGGCTCTCGGAGATCCGCGCAGAGGGACCCGTCCCTCCTACAGGTGCGTAGGAGACGGAGGAGAGGGCGAGGACGGAGGAGAAAAGAAGGAGAAGGAGAGCGCAGGGACGTCTGACGGATGTGGGTTCGAACGTAAGGAAAGCGAGGAGCAGGGAAGCATCGCGAGGACCATGCAGATCGTCGAGGAGCGTCCGGCGCTGCCGGCCATGCTGCAAAGCAACGTGGGTAGCACGGTGACCTCCAATCAGAATGTGGCCGGCCCAGCGGGCGGGACTAACGACGGGGACTATCAGCTGGTCCAACACGAGGTCCTGTGCTCCCTGAAGCACACGTACGAGGTGCTGGAATTCCTGGGACGCGGGACGTTCGGCCAGGTCGTGAAGTGCTGGAAGCGCGGCACCAGCGAGATCGTAGCTGTCAAGATCCTGAAGAATCACCCGTCGTACGCGCGCCAGGGTCAGATCGAGGTGGGCATCCTGGCCCGCCTGAGCGGCGAGAACGCAGAGGAGCACAACCTGGTGCGCGCCTTCGAGTGCTTCCAGCACCGCAACCACACGTGCCTGGTATTCGAGATGCTCGAACAGAACCTGTACGACTTCCTGAAGCAGAACAAGTTCAGCCCGTTGCCGCTGAAGGTGATCCGCGCCATGCTGCAGCAGGTGGCCATGGCGCTGCGCAAGCTCAAGAGCCTCGGCCTGATACACGCCGACCTCAAACCCGAGAACATCATGCTGGTTGATCCGCGCAGGCAGCCGTACCGCGTCAAGGTCATCGACTTCGGCTCGGCCAGTCACGTCTCCAAGGCCGTGTGCTCCACCTACCTGCAGTCGCGCTACTACAGGTCAGACGAGTGTCCTCACTTCGATTTGTTTTATGTGCATGTGTGTGTGAGCGATAGAGAAGTACTCCCCTCCGAGTAAGAATCCTAATGACGTATCAGGTTTGTGTTATTTGAACAAGGTGAAATGGATTTTCTTTCACACCGTGGTGTGTATGAATACAGGAACAAAACTGAGGTTAATTATTAAGTCTCCCTTTACCTCAAAGGTGTTCGATTGGTCTCGACCACTTTTCTTTGGCACTGAATCTCTCAGGCTTAACGTTTTGGCAAGAATCTGTATTAGCAAACTGCACGCCTCATAACTCTGCAGGAACTTTCCTCGCGTCGCTCCTCAGCATACAGCTTGTTGTCGCGCTAAACTTTTAGATGGAATTGTACCTACCTCAGATGTGTTTCAGAACAATATAGCTTTTCAAGACGAGACTTGTTCTGCTACAGTAAAACCTTGGATTCGCTGCGAGTAACTTATTCCGTGAGCGTTTTACAGAACAGCAAAAACATTGTAATAAATTTTGTTGAAATTCCCTTTGATGTACGCGCGCTTTGGATAACAAGCATGCTTCCGGAACAAATGATCGTCACAATCCAAGGTTTAACTGTACTTTAGAATGGAATCGTGTAGCTAAACAGGTTGCTGTACGAGATTATGAAGCATTGATGAAGAAAAAAAGAAAAATTCTTCACGTATAGCGGTGTATGCAGTGTGGCTGTTACATGAAAGTCTGTCACAGTTCATTCGTCTGTGCCTATGTCGAGCTGGAGGAAGTTTAGCAACAGGAGTTCTACTTTTTGCAGTTTCCTAAGATAGTTATGTAACCACTTTTTTTTTTTTTGTTGTTGGTCTGGTTTCTGCAAACGTTACCTATCTCACTCGACTGTTATGTAGTCACACCCAGGCTCCAGTACAACAATCTGAGCTGAGCTGAACCCTCTGTCTACATACGAGTAAAAATGCAGCTTTAATGCCACTTCCAACCGCGAGACATGTTTGTTTACACGCACTGCTCGGCTCGCATGTTTCGTCACAGTCGTCCCCTCGGTGGAGGTATTTGAGTAGGCTCGAGGGCGCGGTGTTGCAGCAACCTGCCATCACATTATGTACAAATCAGGTTGTGGGACTTTAAGTAAACAGTCTGACATGAGTTGTATTTCCCCAAGTGGTGTAGCTAAGCTAAAGTGTGTAACACGTTTCATGTCAGTGGTGTTCCTAGCATCTTGTCAATCGAGTCAGGAGCAAATAATGCTTTAAAAAAAAAAAAAAAAAAAGATTTTACATTGCAGCATGTAACCAAACTTTGGATATTGACTTGCTGGCTTTCTTTTGTAACATTGTTAACATATGATCACGATACCCAGGTTTCGATTAGTATTGCGATTCTGTTAGCATCACAATGTTTTAAATATCACAATTTGATATATTAAAAAAAAAAAAAATTTTATTAATTCTTAACGAACCTCACAGTTAATAAGCTCCTACTACTCAGGATCCCTGCCAATGTGTAGATGGTTTAAAGAGCGCCACCTGTAGGATTATACAGGAACAAAAATGTTTTACACAACAAATGTAAAGTAAAAATAAATACCTATAAAAATCATGTGACGATTATTATTTAATAATTTTTCCACCTTCTATTTCTATTACACAGACATTAGCTAATTTTTATTTATTTATTTTTGTGTAGTCATCCAATGCAATGCACCTGGAGCTTTCACTAATCAGGATGGTTAACTGATGCGTTTACAGTTTGTCCGTCCCTGGCAGCAGAATTAGCCACGAAGTCATTTGTCTCAAACCTTGTGATGAGAAGTATCGTTTGACACATTTTGAGTGTTTGGCAGCAGTATTAGTGTATTAGTGTTTAATATAATTTATAAGCGCTGCCTGTTCTTATACTTTAGTAGACGTTTTAAATCATGCTAAGTTGATAATCCAAAAGGAAAGGAAACATCATGCCACACTTGTCAAACATTAGGACAAACCTGGGTCGCACTGTTCGGAATTCACAGCAAATCCACAGTTACCGTGTGTGTGTGTGTGTGTGTGTGTGTGTGTGTGTGTGTGTGTGTGTGTGTGTGTGTGTGTGTGTGTGTGTGTGTGTGTGTGTGGTCCAGGTGTGTACTGGAGCTGTTGTGAATGTGATCTGAACCTCAAATTGCAATCAGTTGCCTTTTCACACTCTTGTCAAATAGGTTTTTGAAGCAAGTGCATGCGCAGTGATGTAACCAGAAAATGTGTTTTTATAATGAACAGGCAATATACAAAATGTATTGGATCGTTTTCCATATCTGTACAGTTGAATTGTGAGGCGTGATGCTCTCAGGAGGACATCAGGGAGGAATGGCAGCGGTGATGGGTGATGACACTAATAATAATAATAATATTTATTATTATTATGTGGCCACAAAATACGTTCACACTGAAACTGATTAAATTGGGGAAAATTACATCATCTAGACAAAATATATATATTTTATTTAGATGTATCTCGTTTCGGGTGTTTAGTGGATTTATTTATTTTTGGCTTATGTCTACTGATGATGCAAGAGAGTTGGTTAAAAGTGCTAGACAGGAGCGTTGTCCCGGTTTGAAGAGAAACCTGCCGAAGCATGTGTCCCACCACCACGTAAAAGAATTTCTAAAAACGTTGTGCACCTCGGGAGGCCGCATGGAAATTAGGGACTGTTTGACGCTCCAGGCTGCATTTTTGCATACACACACACACACACACACACACACACACACTCTTTCAATGCAACAATCTTCCAGCCGTGTGTGATCCTCTGAGTTTGTTTGCAGAAACGGTGATCTGGATTGAATCAGCACCATGTTTCGTCCTTGCGCTCCACAAAATCTCAGTGTATTAAAAAGTCATGCCTGTTGTTATAAAGCAAGTTTTGTAATAGTAAAAAGATTTACAAAAGTTCCAAAAGAAGGTTCTGTGCTTGAACGAAAAAAAAAAAGTCTGGAATGTTTTGCTAATCCTTGTATTGAATGAAAGATGTGAACGCGGGACGGGATGACGATGATAATTCAGATATTGTTGTATTTTTATTTTTTTGTGTGTGTTGCATTTGCTCTAGCCACGCCCCTTCGCCCTCTCACCAGAGGATAAATTTCCTTTCCACACAGACGCTTGTTACATCTACCAGGGAAATTCCCTCAGTCACTTTTCAGTTAGCTGAGCTTAGATGTGCTGCTGTCACTTTCACTCATTTTTTCATCACTTCTTCTTTTTTTTTTTTCTCCCAGTTTATGGCCGTAATAGTTAAGTTAAGGGTTTAAATAGGACAGAGGACATTGTTGTTTTACACAGAAGAGAACAAGCTATCTTTGTAAGCACATTCTCACACACACACACACACACACACACACACACACACACGCGCACAGACGTGACCTTTCTGCGTTTCGGTTATCAGCTGTCATGGATAAAGAGGAAATGTATGCTTCTCTCAACTCTTTAAAAAAAAAAAAAAGAGCGATTGGTTTTTGTACTTTGACTCCTGTGAATGTGACTGTTGTGTGTTGTTTGTGTGTTCTGATTGCACCCTTGACGTAGGAGTCACAGTGACACACGTTGAAGGATTTACATTAATTATCATCCCGATAGAGAAGCACGTGACGATGTGATCGCTATCTGTGATTAAACGCCCGGCTGAACCTCAGTAATCCCGGCTGTTTGGACTTTTATGGAGTGAAGTTCACATGCTTGTTTTTTGGCCTCTAACGGGGAAAAAAAGAGAGAACAACCAGGGACTTCTTTTTTTTTTTTTTTTAAATAAGATATTTTTAGTAATCTTTCCTTTGATCAGAAGCATCCAGTTTGTTTCATAGTTTCCCTTTTTGTTTTTGCACTGATGATGAAAAGTTTCAGTCAACGTTGCACAAAAACAGCCGAGAGATTTGTTGCGCGCATGGAAACAAAACCTTCTGCTCCATGCACTCTTCTTCTTCTTCTTCTTCTTCCTATAATAATGATTACGATTTAGTCAGTTTTGGTTAAAGGTTCTCGTTTGAAGACGCAGCATAAAAAGAAAACGATATTTTACAGACGACATTAATATCTCCGGTTATACAAGCTGGCTTCCATGCGTAATCCGTGCTGTCTTGGAGAACTGCTCATGCAGAGAATTAATGCTGCGTTCATGGTACTTTGCCAGTGGTGAATTTACAAGTTTTAATAAGGTCATTTCCCACCTGGACATATTCAGCATGCAGAGTGGAATAAAACGCGTCCACGTCTGCGAAAACGTCTCTTCAGAGCATGTCAAGCTCATTTAAAAAATCCTTTATGGTGCACTTTTCCACTTTTCAGACCTACAGAGTCGGAGTTCTGCAAGTTCTGTTTTACTGCAGTGACCTTCTAACACCGATGCAATATTTTGGGCTGAGCAATAACAACAACAAAAATTAGCTTTAATAAAAACAAAGGCCCCAAATCTGGCAACACTCAACCTTGCAACTCCGATCGGTTTATTTTCCAGAACGTCTTGCGATCTGTTACGCGAGCTAACAGTGTGTGTTTGTATGTCTAGAGCGAGAGAAGGATATATACAGGATACAGATATGTGACCTATTATTAGGTGAAACGAACATTACCGTTTAATCTTTAACGACGGCACTCGATTAATCATTAACGTCCCTCCACACAACACAACACTTCAGGGCTGAATGGTGCAACACCAAATCACAAGCTTCTGATCGAGCGAACTGGTGTTGGGTTCCAAATCACAATCGTACCCGTGCACTGTTACACTTTAGCGTTCGAAGTCCGTAATCTCTCTCTCTCTCTCTCTCTCTCTCCCACTTCGATAAGCACTTTGGCTCCTGAAGCATGTGGTGGAGAGGAATGCTTTGGCTCTGCCATAACGCAGGTACTCAGACGTGAAGAACAACAACATCATCATCGCTGCTGCTCTTGAACATGGAAGCAAAGTCACTCGTCAGGTTTAAACGGAATTTAAAGTCACTCCTCACCAACCTCTATAGAAGTGAAGGTCATGTGACTTGCTTAACGGTAAAGTGGAACTCGCGCAGCCACGCCTTGACCATAATGGAAAGGTCAGACCGGAGTGACGTCCGTGTCAACCTACATCATCAAGTGAAACACGCCCGACCTTTTGTTATTCATATCCTCTCGGAATCATTCAGACATTCACCAGATCAGACGCATGTCTGGAAATCCGATTCAATCCAAGTCGGATTTCATACACCGTCGTCACATGCGTGTGTATACAAAACTCGCTAATACACAGACTGTACTTTGCGTCATCACGTGTATGGAGAGAAGAGAAGGTATTCGCTGCTGGTGGTGGACGCCAGATAAGTCCTATCTATTCTTCACACGGTCAAAGCCACTCCCTTCTCAGGGAATCCGAATACACGCCACTCCCTCGTTAACTTCAGGAAGAAAATGCATAATCCTAATCATAGTAAATAATGTAGAAGCCTCAAGCTCTTCTTGGTGTCGTTACTAGCTTTTTAAATTGAACGATATAAAACCAGAAGAAAAAAAACCAGAAGTTTAGCCATTTAGACGGCTGTTTCCACGCGTCTTGACGTGTAAACCTAGTCACGGCGACGCCACACATGGATGGATTAGGAAGAATCATTCCTAAATTAACTCTTCAGGATTAGTTTTCATGCTTGCAGAAATAAAAATAAGTAAATGACCATAATTATAATAAATGTTATAAATGTTAAATGTTATAATAAAAAGCACGGAGTGCTTCCCTTTCTAAAAGAATTTCCCCTTTTTCACAAGTGATGAATGTCACGGGTCTGGGTTGGTCTCTCTTACTCACACACACACACACACACACACACACACACACACACACACACACACACACACACACACACACAGTCTCACACGCATGTCTGGCTGGTATGAATGTAGGCCATGTGTGTTAGCGTTCTTCCCAATCGCCATGTCATAACAAGCATGGTGTTCTGTTCCAGCAAGCACGCAGCAACGCCCCCAGGAAGTGAACCTGATCGTCACACAAAAGAGATTTTTTTTTTTTTTTCATTCTCACCATTCTCTTTAATCTCACTGTTGCGTAAACCTTTCTCTTTTTCTTTTTCTCTGCTCTGCTATTACTCCAAAAGGGCAGAAGTTTTACACAGCAATGTGAAGAATCCATCGTGGCCTCGGGTGTAAAAAAAATAAAATAAAAAAAAAATAAAACCACACTAGGTTGAATTCAGACTCGAGGTCTCACCCGCCAAGAGCCACTCGTCAGCGAGACTCGCAAAGCGCTCGGCCCTGCGCTCGAGTTTCCCTTCAGTTGTTAGTCACTTTAGATAAGTGGTTGCCAAACGAAAGATTTAAGAGCGCTATTAAAGCACTCTGGCAGCTTTCTTTTTTTTTTTTTTCTTGAACATGAACATGAAAGCACCTTTTTGATTAGGGGAGGGGAAAGAAAAAACAAAAGTGTCCTTGTTTAGTGATGCTTGTAGCTCCCGGTCCTTCAGTGTGTGCTTTTACCAAAATAAGTATCATGTATTATTCAGAGTGTTTCTCAGGTTAGGACGTTGTACGTTTCCATGTAAACCGAGGTGACTGCTTGAGTGTCACTTTGTTTCGAGGTGTTTATAAATCCCTTCTTCATATTGTGTGCTTTGGTGTATGCTTTTTTTTAATGTATAGGTCAGATGTCAAGTGTAAACCTTTCTTGTTCCGCTCTCCGCTCCTTGCTTTGATGTAGCAGCGACAAGCGTCACGCGCTAACGAGCTCCTTTAAACGAGGCACACGTGAACGGTGGTCTATTTTCAGACTTCTCAAGGCTGATGAGCGTGATTTAAAAAGGGCGCCGTGTAACTGATGGATAAATATGTAGAAGGAATTAAATGAATCGGATTTCACGATGATGACTGGAGGTGTGATGTGGGCTGAGGCAAAGCAAACTTCAGCTTCTTTTTCATTTTCATGAAATAAATGACGCTGCAGCATCTGTCTTAAGAAATTGAAAAGAAAAAAGAAAGCTCGATTCACTGACGAATTCACACACATTCGTTCACAAACACGAAACTTCACAGTAAGCTTTAAACAACATTTTTAATTGCTCAAGATGTAACGTACACTATAAAAGTCCTTGAGTGAGAACTTTGTACAGAAACGATTAGGCAGGGGAAACATCAGGGACTTCTCGATACGATATCACGATACCTGGATGCTGATTCGATATTAACTGCTATCCTGTAAGTCACGATTTTATAAACATTCTGATCGGAGAAAATCTAGCTCAAGCTGCAGGATGATGGCGGTATGGCAACATTTTACCTCAGTTTTGTAGTCACGACGAATTCCCACACAGAAGAATCACAATACTTAACTGAATTTATTGTTTGTTTGTTTTTTTCTCTCTAGAAATTATAATTTAATTAGGAAAGACGGCAAATAAATAGGTAATCTAGTTCTGCAGCACGCTCAGTATCGCGTTTCCGAAAACGTACCCGGGGTTTGTGCATGACATGTTTTGCATGTTAGCAGAAGCGCAGTTACACGCGGCGAGCCCGGGTCGTCCCGATAATGAGGAACCGTCTGAGGACAGTACGGTTCATGTCCACTTCCACTTTCAAACAAAGCTTTAAAGTCATGTTTTAAGTTCCGCTCGCAGCTGTAATAATGGGAATTCTCAAATGCGGTTTTGCCTGATGAGAGAATCATGGTGTGTGTCGACAAAGAACGCTCACATGTACGCGGAACTCGATTGTGTTATCGAGCTTGTAGCGTATCAGCAGAACATCATGATAACGAGGACACTGACACGGTGCGCTGTCGTGTGCGGGACAGAATAGCGAGTGCACATGATTATCTGATCAACATGACGGATACCTTTGCAATCCTTTTTTTTTCTTCTTTTTTTTCTTCTTTTCTTTCCTTTCCTGATGAATTGGCTGACGAGCCAGTCAATATCTCGACTGAATCTTGAGCGTTTAACAAAAACTGAAAAAAATGATCTGTTTTCTTTGTTCCGTTCGGTGCACTTCCCAGGTGTGATCTCACTCACTGCGTTAGGTAGCGATGTTGGTGTTCTCGTGATTCCTGATTCACATTTTAAAGGTCCCGTATTTTACTGTTTCTTTCACACAAGTTAACACAGGTCTCAGAGCTCTGCCAAAGTGTGTGCTCGGCATTCGTGTGTAAATGAGCCCCTGTTGAGTTACACCTGTCAAGAGAACAGCAGGGCTGAGTAACAAGCTGGAGGAGGGGCTCTTCTTATATGAGGTCACATGAGAAAGGGACGTCCTAATTCACCAATGCAAAAGAGAAAGTTTAAATTAATGGAAAAAAGGACAAAAAACATGGAATGTGTTTTGTAGTATTGTAGTATTTTGTTTGCACACAGGAGTTTAATTTCGAATAATCATTCATTTTTATTTATTTATTTTTTAATTTTGGCCTCCTTTAACACCATGCGTCTCCATGAAATTCTCCGGCTGCAGTTTTACCTCAGCTCACCGGTCCAACCTGTGAAACATTCCCCTCTTCTAGTTGTAATTATATCAGTCCGCTCCGAAAGCGCAAGAAAGCCGATATTCAGGAGACGTAACCGGCCGCTCGCGTGTCCCGGAGCAGCAACTGACTGAGCACGGGGCCAGGCATCCTGAATGGATCGAGTGTACTTCTGCGGACGAGCATCATGTAGCCCTGTGTGTGTGTGTGTTTTCAGAGGCCCTGGGGAATAGCCGGCTCTCGGATGGACGCGTACCCATCATGCATTGTGTAGAGAGTATAATGTTCCTTGTACGTTAACCTGCAAGACGCTGACCGACCTCTCTCTAGCATTTTAATAATAAAGTGAAGCATTCTGTCCATGAATGATAAATGAAAACGTTTGCACGCCCCAAGGACAATTGTAATAACTTTTAAAATCTAAATGCACAGGTTGATGTCTGAAGTCTCCTCCTCTATAGTCGTCACACACCAGCAGGACCTTCTTATGAGCAGTTTTTATTATTGTAATTTTTTTAAATCAGACTTTATCCCAGGCCTGCCGCTTGAGTATTACCTGTATTTCTCTGCAGAGTGTGTGCGGCAGAGCGTCGTATATTCTTATTCCTTTATTTTTTCTGTTTTTTTATTTTTATTTATTTTTTTACAGCAGCTGGCATCCGCTGCTCAGTACACACTCGCACTCGCGGTAGCAGAATAAACTGGTACAGGAGCGTTAGCGCAAGAGGGAAATGTCTGCTACTAGTTCATTGATCGCGGATGGTATCGTTCTACCAGACAAATGTTTTTTTTTTTTTTGGATTTTTCCTCGATTTTCTCCCTAATTTTAGTCGTGTCCAATTCCTCCCCGTCACTAGGGGGCTCCCACATTAAGGCTACTACTACCACTCAGCCGGGAGGGCCGAAGACTATCACGTGTTTCCTCCGAACCAGGTGACGCCAGCCGACCGCATCTTTTCGAACTGCTCGCTCGCGCATCGTTGGGGGCGGCGTAACACACTCGGAGGACAGCGCTATCCGCTCCCTCCGCTGCGTGAGCTCACAGACGCCCCTGACTGGCTGTAGAGCCGTGATTAATGTGGGAGCACTGTGTACCTCTCATCCCGCCCCTCTGAGAGAGCTCGGCCAATCAGCTCTCTCTAGGCTGCGAGAGGTTACAGCACCACCCGGGATTCGAACTAGCGATCTCCGGATGATAGGGCGAGCGCTTTAACCTCTGTGCCACTCGGAGGCCCCAGACAAATGTTTAAAAGGTGTGGACAATATAACTTGGGTGGCCCATGTGGAGGAAACGTTGTACTAGAACCATCAAAAATTCAGGGTGATGTAAAAAAATTTGGGACACCCTGTAAATTAACACATCATTTCAAATATGAATATCTAAGTAACTACGTCTCCTGGGGGGAAAAAAACTATATTAAACAGGCTTCATGTTGAAAAATAAAAGATTTATTCCTCAAAATTCACCAGCAGCTGTATATCTGTATAAACGATTTCACAAAGCTTTACGAATGTTAACTATGCGCGCCGCCTGTGACACGACACTGGCAAGTTGGTAGTCTAGCTCCTGACGAACACGCTGTAGCGCATCATTCTCACGCACATCGATGATTCTCTGCTCGAGTTCCTAAAGAGGCGGGATAAAGACCAGTCCTTTTACATACTGTAGCCCCATAGAAAATCAATCACAAAGCGTCAAGTTGGGTAAAAGTGGTGGTAATTTCAACAGTGCTGAATATCACTGATGTTTTTGTTCTAGATGATTTGAATATTCCTTGAAGGGGTAAAAAAAAAAAAAACAGGGTGTTGGCAGAACATTTTGTTCTTTCATTCATTCATTCATTTATTTATTTATTTATATTTTTAACTGGATTGTGCTTTATTTGAATACGTAGTGTTTATGATATTTGGGAAAATCTGAAAAAGTACATTTTCAGCAAATGCGGGCCAAATGTGATTTCAGTTTCTTCACTGGAAAAAGAAAAAGAAAATGCGGTTAACTGAAGCGGAAAGCACACCGTATGTGAAAGATGCACGTTTACTTTATGTGCAACTTATTAAGCAGCACTTTCTTCATCAAACAAACAAACCTTTAGCTGCATCACTTACAGTCAGTCATTCCGTACCCTAAGGTGTGTGTCGAAACACCCGTGTGTTCACTTCCTGTCTCTTGGTTGAATTTAAAGATCTGGTTAATCGGGCTCATCTTTGTCACCATTGATTCAGTAGATTCAATACAGGCGACATGATGTAATCGTTTTCAGAGTTGCGTATAGGGACGATTGTGTTCTTTCTGCTGGTATGGAAATGCAAGAACCCTTTTGACCAATCAGAGTACAGAATTCAGCAGGAGTACTGTAGGTAATATGAGGAGAAACTTTGCCTGGGCTCGGAGCTCATCCAACTGTTTTGTCCCTCAAATAATCTCGTGCTTGGGTATTTGAAGTTCTTTAAGAGTTCACTGGATCAATAGGTAGATAAGATCTTGAATATAGTCCGATGTAGCTAGTGTTTGCTTTTAAAAGCTTACAATTAAACAGTTTTCTACGATCATAAAAATTACACTTAGGAATGTCATCGTGTCTTGGAAGATCATTTTGCTTCATTCTAGGAATGATGGTGTCAATAATAATAATAATAATAATAATATTTTCCACCCAAAGCAACAAGACTATTTTAAACCTAAGAAACAATGAGGATCTCGTTATATATCCGCTGAACCAAGATCAGAAAGAAATTCGTAAATGCAACATGGCTTGTTTTTAACACAACACAATGCTACGATCGTATCGTAAACCTTGATGAGGTTGGGTAGTCACCGTTTGATCCTAATCTCCTCATGAGTCATAACGTTATACGATCGGTTTCTCGCTTTACACTATAACTTCCTCAGGAGACGGTTGTGGGGGTTTTCGACAGTGCCGACGTTTGATTTCTTGCAGACTCTGCTGTCGAATCATCACACCGTTTCGAGGTTCGGGAAGGTGTTGACCTGAAGTCACAGATACTTATCGTCGTTCTGTCTTCTAATGTAACGACGCAGCGATAGCGTCGTGCAGCAGCCGCTGATCCCAAGCCCACCCCCCCAACCACCCCTCGGTCTTCTGTCTTTCCACACAGCAGCTGTTTGATTCCTGATATGGAAAAAGTTCAAAGTCTGTGCATGTGGTTATAAAACAGAAGTGTTTTTGCCTGAACGCATTTCTCTTGCCTGTTTTTAAATGAACGCTACAGGCTAAAGCTGGCATGTTCGTGTGAAGTCGGCATGGCGACTAGAAACATGACCATGCAGTTAAAAAGAAAAAGAATTACGTGCAGCGCTTCAGAAATCTGCCTAGTAAACAACAATGGATCTCACAGCTCAGCCATTGTGTGAATGCTAAGCACTTTCAGATCATAACCGGTTTGTGTACGTACACGTGACTTTAAGCGAGGCGATGCTTTTCACAATATCCACTGTTCAGATTTGTGAAAAAGTCAAATGTAGTTTTTCTTTCTGATGTAACTCTGATGCAAGAAACAGTAAGTTTTTTTTTTTTTTTTAATCTAAATGAGAATGTGACTATATACACTATATTGCCAAAAATATTCTCTCACATGCAACTTGAGCAACATCCAAATCTTAATCCATAGGGTTTAGTATGATCTTGGCCCCGCCCCCTTTGCAGCTATAACAGCTTCAACTCTTCTTGTTAGGCTTTCTGCAAGGTTTAGGAGTGTGTTTAGGGGAATGTTTGACCATACTACCAGAAGCGCATTTATGAGGTCAGACACACTGATGTTGGACGAGAAGGCCTGGCTCGCAGTCTCCGCTCTAATTCGACCCAAAGGTGTTCGGTCAGGTTGAGGTCAGGACTCAAGTCAAGTTCTTCTACACCAAACTCGCTCTTCCATGTCCTTATGGACTTTGCTTTGTGCACTGGTGCGCAGTCGTGTTGGAGCAGGAAGGGCCCGCCCCCAAGCTGATCTCACAAAGTGGGGAGCAGGAAATTGTACAAAAATCTCTTGGTATGCTGAAGCATTGAACAATTTCTTTTAAGGTTTTATTCCATATCCTGTGTGTTATTCATCAGATATAAAATCTGGAATATAATGTGTGTTTAGTCTGATTTAGTATTTATAGTACATTTACAGTTGATTTCTTAATTACCGTCACCTCACGACTACCAACGTGTTCATATGACTCATGTGATCGTCTTCTCCTGCGCCAAAGATCATTTTTGGTCGTTACGCTCAAACGCTTCGACGGATCACTGCACCTTAACACAGTCTCATAATTCTGTTCGTCAGGTTCAGAAAAGGTTGATAAACACGGCGCAGGACAGTTACACTTAATAGTAAAGCTCACACTATCACAACCTCTTATTGAGTGTTAATTCTAAGGTTAAGTGCCGTATTTCAGTATGACACCTCACGCTCCTTCTGGAGTTCCTTCCTGACATCACGGTGCTGAAGAGCTCCGGTTCAGATTCCTTTCCTTGTTTGGGTTTTTTTTTTTTTTTTAATTCCGGATGATAATTCTTCCAGACGTCTTCGTGGAATCCACGTCTGGTTTAAAAGCACACGGTATAATAAAAGCACTGGGATCATCATAAGAGGATGTATTTCTTGTTATGTTTAATTTCTTTCTGTGACTATGGAAAAAATCTGATTTTCTTTTTCCCTCGTGTTTAATTTCAGCATTTAGAAGATGGATTTTTACTTTATTTCTTCCCAGTTATAATGCGAAAGCCCTGGAAGCCAGGCTGCTGTCTCCACATTGCATTGCATTGGGCACCTTGACCTGGCTCAATTCCTGAGCTTATGAAAAGCATGGAAGGCATGCTGGAAGTAAAAAGAGAGAGAGAGAGAGAGAGAAGGAAGCTAAGCAAAAGCAGCTGCATTTTTGCGTATTTCGTGTGCACTGTAAACAGGGACCTGCTTTGGAGAGGAAAAAAAGCCAAGTGTGAAACTCGGTAAAAACATGATCTCGTTTGAGTTAAAGCCTCTCATTTGATTTCTGATGTTTAGAGTTCCTGTGTTTGCCGTCTATGTCTCATGTTTTCAGAGCTGGAATAAATCAGATTTGACCTGATACACTCGGCTTAATCTGACTCCTCACTTTATTAAAGCAAAAGCACCTCATCTTGCTGTAAGCAGAGCTTTCGTCACCGGTGCGTCCTACTCGGCGTCTCGTCTTCTCCTTATAGCCGTTTGAAACAGAAGCCCGCTCCACTTAATCTTTCCATGACGGCTTAGCGCGGCGTCCAAATTAGGGCCAAGATAGTGTTACAGGATTTCTCTCATGCGAGATATTTAGGCTGCCGGAGGTCCGTTTGGTGCCCTGTTTAATGCATTTCATTATTTAATTTATTTTTTTACTGAGGATTTACGGTCAGCTGACTTAAAGCTTGGTACAAACACACGTACCTGCACTGAGTACTCGACTCGATGTGAAGACGTATTTTGCATCACTTGCGGTGCCCCGGTCAAATGAACGTCTGTTATGACGATGCGTCATAGACGGAGATGATGGCTTTCAAATGACTGATGGACATACGCACAGTTTCTCTCTCCAAGGATTAAAAATACAAATGAAAAAAAAAAAGAAGGAGCGATCTTTAATGCCATCTGCTACATTTTTATGGAGGAAGAAATATGGGGTGCTGCACAATTCTGTAATTATTTCTTTTTATGCGCAGTAGCATTTGTGTTTGCTGTTTCTCATGAAGCAGATTCTGACCCATGATGCATTCCGAGCAGGATAAAGTTCATGCAACAGTGAGGAATAGCTTTAGTTATACTATTGTCATAATAGAATTATGAAATCTACATTTCGGTTGTGTAAAAAAAAAAAAAAACAAGCAATAGAAACAGGAATCATCAGGGATGAAAACGCCCAATATATGTTTTGACGATGACCTGGATACAGAGTCGATCTGTATTGCTATTTTGTATGTTTGTAAAAAAAAAAAAATAATAATAATAATAATTGTATCCTGTAGAGGAAAATGTGGCTTGAGGCTGTGAATTATTACCATTTTCACCAAAGTACTGTACAGTATACAGGTTGACCTTTGCATTCATTTTTACATTCATTTTTTGACCACATCCAAAATGTGCCTTTATTTATTTTTTATTTATTTTTATTTGTTGGCTCTAAGCAACGTAACCCTCTGGAATTTCTGGGCTGGGCTATACCACATTTTGATGTAAATCTTTATTAATTTATTTTACATT